>JAPDEJ010000065.1:0-142509 GCA_027569045.1 Aspergillus biplanus
CCGGTCATTGCAAACGCACTTCTTCCAATCCCAATCATGGCAACGGGGGTCTTTCCAAGTGCACTTGTCCATACACTGACACTTGTTCCAATCCCAGTTTTTGCACCAGGGGGATTTGAACTTGCAGGGTTGCTTGTCGTTGCATCTGCAATTCTGCCAGTCCCAGTTCTGGCAGTGAGGGTCTTTCCAAGGGCATTTGTCCTTGCATTGGCAGGCTTGCCAGTCCCAGTTTTTGCACCCCGGTGGTTTGAACTTGCAGGGTTGCTTGTCGTTGCATCTGCAGTTCTGCCAGTCCCAGTTCTGGCAGTGGGGGTCTTTCCAGTTGCATTTCATGGTTCTGGTGTCGAATTGGGATGGATCTAAGCAGGATTTATTTCATTGTGTTCGAGTTAGCTCGAGCATGTATTAAAGATGATGTAGGCAAATCCATTGCGGATATCCAAGGGGGGTGAGGCTTTTTTTTTCCCTTTGTACGTACCTTCCTCAAGGGATTGGGGCTCCTCGAAGGGCTGGGTTTCGTCAAGAGATGTACCTTCGGCAATGTCGGTGTCTGCGGATCCAGTAACGGGGGACGCAATCACCGCGAATGCCAGCATGAGATTGAGGAGGAGAAATAATGATGCTAGAAAGTTGGACTTCATGGTTGATGATCAAGTAGATACAGGAGTAAGGTTTGGGTGGGAAAGCTATAAGATAACAAGATTCGGCCCTCGTGAGGCGTGGATGATAGTGATGTTTAAAGGCGAGAAATGGGCCAATATTTATATTAGACAGTCAATCCCATCCTTACCCAGCATTCTATACGCATTCTATCTCTTGTTTCTAATTTTACTACAGGTGATGACTATGGGATAAAACCATGACAGTCTAGAATACACAGCCTCCATCTCTGACCTCATGGTCGAACCCCCGGATATTGACATTGAGGATGTCGAAGCCAATCTGTTATAAATAGCTTCAACTCCTGATACTGCGCCTCATGAGGCGTTCTGAATCTCAAATCACATATCAAGGTAGACGAATGCAGAGTATATCCCTTTGTGAAGATATCAAATGATTTGTTGGGCTCCAATCATGCTTCATATTCTAGTTGCCACATGCTAAGAAATACTCGGAATCAACAGCTTCTTTTTTATTTAGAACGAAGTGAATATTTAAGGTTTTGACTTGGGCTTAACCTTCTCGTGTCGACAGGCCATTTAATCACTCTTAATCACCCTACAGAGGTGATGGCATTGACGATCTGCAATCATCTCAGACCACATTGAAAAGTCATGTGCCATATTTACAATAATAAATATAGAAACTTTCCTGGAAGCCCAGAGCTCATGATAGGAGAACAACTGTTCCATCGAATAGTGGCGCAACTCCTTTCCATGTTTCTTGTGTCGGGACGGAGTATCATTCTTGATCATGGCCTGATGAAATCATACTAGTGTGTTCAGGCGTCTGCAGGACTTTGGCTCGGGGCATCTGAATTAGGTTTCGGCTTAAATAAGACTATTCCAGACCAGGACTCAACTCGTTGAATAGATCAGCAGAGTACGGTTTTGAGTCTCCCGGTATCCGTGGATCGGTGGGTGCCGTAGCAAAGTATGTTTTCCCTTTGAATAAGTAGCAGTAATTCATTGCTTCTTTGGGGTATTGCCTTCGGGAATTATTGTTAAATAATAATAGATATATTTTTATTGGACCGGGTGTTCGAGGAATCAAAATAAAGGCAAGAAAACATATTATACTTACATATTTTGGGTTGAATCTTCAAAAGTAAAGTAGACAAGTATTTGTATAGGGAAAGATCTTTGAGTTTGGCTTCCCCATAATTGTAAAAACTGTGTTAAAAATAGCGACCACTGTAGAGCTATAGTAGCTGAAGATGGAGCCAAGTCTCCGCCTTGAATTGCCCGGAAAATACGTATCTTTATAAATATGACCCTTTTCAATATAACCTAAGGGTTCGATATATAGGCCTTTCGGTGGTCGATCTTAAACTTACCAGAGAGGTATGAAAAGTGTGGCTAAGTGAATGGAAACGACCCTTATTCGCAGCATACTAGCACGATGGCCATATCCGGGCATTTCATAAAGCTATGGAGAGAAAAAAAAAATAAAGAGAGAAATAGGTGCTATGGGTCTGCATCCCACGTATAGATGAGAACAGTAATAATATTTTAATAATCCCATTTGGAAAGAAGGAAAAATGCTCCTTCTTAGAGAAGTATGATGACATCAGTTGAATGAATGGAGAGCTGCGCGTATTATGCAGCATATCAGAGTCGTAAAGCTTTGCTCAGTACCCAGTCTTCCCAATTCCCAAATCTCACTCTTGATCCCAAATATCATTATTTTATCAACTTTAAATTTATCTCACGTCGTAAACCTTATTATTTGTCCCACCAATTCCACTCCCATACCCCTCCGTCCTGCGTAACGTCTGGATCGAGTTTTCCTCTGACCCAGGCAAAGTCCAGGGAGGGCTCTCCGCTGCACCTCTTCTTACTGAGGGTCAATTTTTGGGCATGTTGGACGTTGTATTCTCCGCCCCCAGTGGATTTGAGACTAGATTTCAAAGTTCAGCCTCTCCAATAGCTCCTTCCTGTGAGCCTCTCCAGCCGGGTTACTATATCCTCACTCCTATCGAGCAAAGGGAGAGGATCCGAACCAGCAGTGAGAGGATCTTCCCTCGAATATATCGGGGAGCAGGATCATTTCCAGCCCACATTTTCTCACGGTACCTAAAAGGTAATATTGCCTCCAAATTCTTCTCCCCTCTACACTGCTGCTAACATCCCCGGAGAATCAGCCAGGATTCCATTGTTCTCCCAGTCAGTACGAAATCGCGATCGCCGTTGTGTTATATCTGGCGTGCCTTACCGTAAAAGAGTATCCGGGTTTAAATTTGAACCAACTTACATCGTCCCTCCTCTCCTCAGCAGTAACTTTGCCGGCAATCCTGATATCCCCTCTCTAGGCTCCGCACAAAACGGGATATTGCTTACTTCAACCGTTCGCCAACAATGGGACAATTATTCAGTTGCAGTAGATCCCTTCGATGGCTATAGTATCCAGAGCTTCTTGCCAAGTACCTGGCAATACCATGGCCTAAATTTGCATCCTGTCTGTCAGAGATTCGGGGATCCGTTAGGCGTCAGCGATTCGTTCCTGCGTTAGCATTATGAACAAGCTGTCCTTCACAACATGACAGGGACTGGTCCTCAGGTGTTCGAGCATCTTTTTCCGCGTGGCACAAATACAATCGGTGAAATAATGGAAGGGCCCTACGCTGCGGACCGTATGGAAGCAGAGCTTTTCAACCGCCTGGGCATCCCCAAACCGCGGCGTTGAATGGGGCCCCTCCCCGGATGTCACCAATTAAAGCTGGCCTTCAACTATCCCCGGTGTCGCCACTTACTGCATTGACTTCATGTTGGCATGAGCGACCTTTCACCCTAGCCATCTTCCTGGCGGGTCTTGGGAAAATGAGCAAAAAGGCGTTCATTTGGCTCGGGATAGAAGGCGCTGATCAGGTCGAGTTCATTCCCATATTAACAGAAAAGGGTCTATACCTTTATTGTTATGGTTACACTCTTGGTAGTCTCCGGCATAGCATAATGGTCTGTTCTTGCTTCTCAATTACTGTGCTGACTGAGAATTATATAGATGTTTTGTTAGTCTACTATTGACTTGTTAATTAAACAAAAAGATCTTAAAGCAGCCCGTTTCATTTCCTTCCCAATCTATATTGAACCTATAATAACAATCAAAATTACTGCAATGTATTCTTCCCTTTTCGTTGCCTGAATTGTCATCACGAGGATCCTCCCATACTCAGCTCTTATCGTTTCCCTATGGTTGCCATTTTATTGATATGCCAGAAACCGATGACATCTCAAGACCCCCCAAGAAACAGGAGTTGTTAACGAGGATTCAGACCGATAGCAGCCTGATAGACTGGTTTGGGATTTAAATCTCCCAGAATTTCCCCTAATGTGGAATTAGCAACAGAAATTGGCCAAAGGTGGAGGTTGTATGCACGCTTATCAATGGGAAAACGAGGGGTGGAGCTTCTAGAGATACCAGAGACCGTGTGTTCCCCGCATGGCTTTTGAAATAGATCCCTCTTGCAATTTCCCCCAAGTTTCTACTCTCAGGAAAGACTTTCTCGATCTCCTTTCCTGCAGAACAGGTTAACCGGGAGCAATGGCGGCCTCAACCCCATCCAAAAAGATCTTATCCATTGCGGACCTTGAAGAGGCCGCCGCAGAAAAGCTGTCGACATTAGCCCGAGGTAATCCTTCTAAATCACATCCACCCTCGTGCCGTTCATGAGGGATCTAAGCACAACATTGATCCTCAATGCTGAGAATAATAAAGTAAAAAAAAGGAAGAAAGAAAGCGTATCGCTGATCCTGACTCATTACAGAATTCTACAACTCCGGAGCAACGAAGCAGATCACAGTCAAGGAAAACTCCACCGCGTTCTCCAAATACCGTATCCTTCCCCGGGTACTGAGAGATGTATCGCAGCTCAGCACAAAAATCACTCTCTTCGACAGGGAGATTGCTTTTCCATGTTGCGTATCCCCGGCCGGGCTACAAGGCATGGCGCACCCTGACGCCGAATTAGCAACCAGCAGAGCCTGTGCACGAATGGGCACTAATATGGGTATTTCTTCCTTCGCCAATCATTCAATCGAGGAGATAACTACTGCGGGGAAGAAGGTTGGTCCCATCCACCACGTCATGCAACTATACACGATGCAGGACAGAGCCAAGGAGGAGCGTATTATCCGTCGCGCTGAGGCAGCGGGATGCCGAGCTATATTCTTGACTGCCGATAGCCCTGTTCTAGGTGTTCGGTATAATGAATGGCGATTCGACGGTGGGTTTCGTGTCCCCAAGGGCCTGGGGTATCCCATCATAGAAAGGACGCCGGAGCAGGTCCAGGACCAATCGCATGATGACGGGTTCAATGGTTTCAATTCCGACTCGCACTCCTGGGCGAGGGAAATCCCGTGGCTGCGGAGCATCACTAAGATGGAAATTTGGATTAAGGGTGTGCTTTGTCCCGAGGATGTAGAAATGGCAATTGAATACGGCTGCGAAGGGGTCATTATCAGTAACCATGGGGGACGGCAGTTGGATGAAACTCCCGCCACGATGGATGTTCTACCGGCTTGTGTGGAAGCCGCGAAGGGGCGCATTCGCGTTCATATCGACGGAGGCTTCCGATCTGGAACTGATATATTCAAAGCGCTTGCTCTGGGTGCGGAGTGCTGCTGGGTCGGCCGGCCGATGCTATGGGGATTGGCGGTTAGTTGCCCCGTGCAGTGTGATCTACGGCGATGGCTGACTTTTGGATAATACGCAGTATGACGGTCAACGAGGGGTCGAGCTGATGCTGGATATTCTTTATCAAGAGTTTAAGAGATGCATGCAGCTGGCGGGTTGCAAATCCGTCTCAGAAATAACGCCCGCGCGACTTGGGGTTGTGCGTCCCAATGGGTCTTTGGCACGGTTATGAAGCAGATGTAGACGTAAATATTTTGAATGGCTACGTATATTGGGGTTAATGTGAGTATTAATAGGCATGCAATGGGCTTTGCTACTAGAAAGCAAAAACCAACTGGCATGAGGCCATTGATATTTCAACAGCCTAGGGTTGTGGCCTATGAGAATTAGAGAAGTAGCATAATTGTCCATCGCTCAATTACCAAAGTGAAGCCTTTCAATCAGGAAGTCGTGATGTGATTCTAGGCAACCTTCAGGCTCCAATGAGTGGAAGGAGTCTTTGTTGGCGAAGAACTAGTGCGGGAGTCCCGCAAAAACCAGAATTCCCTCCCTTTCGCAATCCTCCCCCAACAAATTATCCAATTGAGCCCGTCTGATACACGAAATTCTATCCATGATGTCTCTATTATCTCTTCCCGATGAGACACTGCGTCGTGTGATAGATAACGTCCAATCCCACCGAGATGTGGCCGTGTTATCCCAACAGTGCCGGCGTCTCCATTTCCTCTGTGATATGTCTACACGGCGGAAGTACCGTCGCCTCAAGCTCAAGAGCAAAAATCAATTAAAAACAGGGTTCAAGATGATGATTTCAATCCTCCAACGACCGCGCTTAGGGGCATATGTGCGCCATCTGGAGTTAGATCGGTCAACCTCCTCGTGGAGTTTTTCTTTTCGGCGGAGGCAGGCGCTTCAGCCTCCAGTAATAGCTCTGCCGCCAAGGGACCTGGAAGCAGTGAAAGAGGCAATCGCGCAATCCGGGTTTAGAGAATCCAGGGAGGAGGGTGCTATGTTAGAGACCCTACTCTGGGATTTAGATGGGGTTGGGTACGCCTAGATTCTCACTTCCTTTCAATATGTTCTGATCCCTCTGCTAACTCTTTTTTTTTTTTTCCAGTCACAACGATGGCAAATTGGGCATGTATGCGCAGGCTGTAGCTACCTTGGTTGCTTTTTTCTCGCCGAATCTGGATTCGATGGCCATCTGCCCGTTTGGGTGGGAGCCATCTCGACATCTTAGACGGCAAAACCTAGCGCGAGGAGAGATTACTCCAGTGAAAAATAATTTCTTCAGGCACTTTTTAGAGAGAGCCAACTATAACCCTAACCTCATGGCCCCTTATCTTCAAAATTTGCGAACGGTGCAGTTCCTTTCGGATTTTACTCCTTCTGACGACCTCTCTGAATACAAGCGACGTGAGGTTTACGCTTCTCTGAACCTCGTCCGACGTCTCCCAGCAATCGAGACCATCAATTTTAATGGGATTACGGAGGATCCAAATGACGGTGTCCACCCGCCCCCTGGATCGGCCAATTATAGGAATGTTATAATCAAGAGCTCCATGCTGCCATCTACCCAATATTGCAGAATCGTTGACTCAGCAAAACGGTTGGAGAAGTTTGTTGTCACCATTGGAGGCCTAATGTCTAGCGATACAGGATATCTTGCGATTGATCTTGACGATTTGTTCAAATCGCTACACTTTCATCGGAATACCCTGACGCATCTGGATCTAAACGTAGAGAATTTCGCCGACATGGAGCGCGCATTTTTCCCCTCTAAAAGACGCCCGGGATATCGTAACAATGATGGCGATTATAATCGAGAGGAATATGAAACCGAGTGGGCCGGAGAACTGGCAGATTTGGCATTACATGAAAAGGAGAGACAGGATCCCCCTCCTAACGTGTCTCTTAGAAACTTCGCCAACCTGAAGCATCTTGGCTTGGGCATCCATGTCCTCTATTTCTTTGCGCGTGCGTCTAGAAACCAGCAGGTCGATAATGACCCTTCCTTCTCTCTTGCTGACCACCTACCACCAAATCTGGAATCTCTTCGCATTTACGGCTATAAAGAAAAGTCATGGTTCATTATGGCTGGACTACCTGAAGTCCACATGGAGGGTCACGTAACTAAATTGATGGAGGAAAAGGGGCAAAAACTTCCCTTGTTGATCGTTGCAGGCGTTGACGAATGTATCCCCCACGATTTTATGGTAGGAGATATACGGGCCCCCGAAGAACCGCAAACACTACAACCAAGCAGTGAAGAAGAAGAAGGGGAGGAAGAGGAGGAGGAAGATAATACGGAGGATGAGTGGACGGAGCACGAATTTTGAGCCCTAAGTTGCTGTTTTCGGACCGGTTTCGGATGTTTCTATCGCCTCCTTATAACACGGCAAGTTTATTCTTTGTGGGTTCATGTTTGGAACCCCCAGGTCTTTTTTATCAATATAATAACTTCAAAGCGGTGGGTCCCATACATGTGGCAATCGCGAGCCTTTCAGCATTTTCAACAAGCATCTGATTCCCCAGATTAGGGGTAGGGCGTCCTACGAATCTATTCTACCAGTCAGAATACCAAAGGCTATCTGGCCTCTTCTTGTCTATGCTCTTGGCATGCTCTGCGAACGAGTCAACACAGGGCGTGGGTGGGTTGGAACGCGTTCTATTCTACCGCAGATCAAAGCTACTTCAGGATGAAGTTTACTGGGATCTTCTCGACGCTTCTTACATTAAGGCAGTGATGCGAAGCGAGTACCACCCTCGATTTGGTACCCATTTATTATATATTACTGGCAATTTAATAAGTTGCCAAACCCTTCCCAGGCATAATCGGGCATTTGGGCATCTGGAATAAAGGCTTGGGGCTATGCCGTATTTCATAGACCAAAAAGTATGTCTGTTCCATCGTGCCACCATCCACCCCTTTATAGGGAAAGAAATTTCCGGTAATGTTGAGATGGCACAGTCATGATATCTGGATATGCAATACAATTTTGACTGTGGCGGAATGAAATGAGTCGCGAGTACAGGATCCCTTTCTTAAAAGCAGAAAACCTCCATTCACCAGGGCATGTTTCTATCGAAGGGCAAGGTTACCCTCGGTGTCCCTTTTGGGGTCATTAAGTTATGTACCTTGGCCAGGCCAGGGTTATACCACGGTTGAAGTCTCTTGTTATCGTTATGATAGCCCACGTTCTACCTAAATCGCGAGGAAGAATCAAGACGAGGTTTCATTCCAGTCTGCAGAAGAGCAAACTGTGTCTTCAGTATTTTTCAGGATCTAATCCCTGCTATTTTCTTGTTCGTTCGAACGTCGACACCTTCCACTAATTCCGGGCTCTAAGTGGGCAATGAAAGATTTGAGTTTTCCACATTTGGTGGGCAGATAGACCATACCTAGGTAGTGAGCAGGAGGAGAGCAAGGAGCCCAACCAAATTAAAAGAACGATGGGGGTGCAGGGCGATACAAATATCATTTCCTCTTGAGGGATCAACTCTCGGTGGCTCCTCCGCATTGATCAGCAATGAAAGTCTTCAGAAACTCTTTTTTGCCGATGTGCCTCTTTTCTTTTCTTTTTTATTTTTCTTGTGAAAGGCCGATACTCCAGCTTTGAGGTTGATCGGCGGCCTACAATGTCACCTTGGCCAGCATCCACTCGAGAAAGGGACGATCATCAAAGAGGAAAATGCGCTTTTGGCTGATGATCGTTGAGGACAGAGTCATATCACATGGGCAGGAGAAGGGACATGGTTCGATAAAAGGACGAAGTTTCTCACTCTGGGATTGGTTCCCCGCGTTCTTTTTGCCGTCTTGAGGCATCCATCAATTCCTTTTTTTTTTTTTTTGCCAGTCATGAAGAAAAAACAATAATATAGGTTCATGTCGCAGGGGTTGTTCGCTTAAGGCCTGACTCATTCTCAAAATATGCTGATCATTCACTCCATAGATCCAAATACGAGAAATCATTACGTCCGGTCCTTGTCGATCATAGCACAATCGGGGCTTAAAACCAACGGGAGTTCCAACATCGGAGGCTGAGGCGAGCGTTCAGGATCCCGAAAAGGATTGCTCCGGTCCTCGAGATGATTATCATCATCTTAAGCCCCTTGTGAGATGACATCTGTCCTGCTTCCAATTAGCTTGTTTCTGGGGATTCTCCACTTTCCATCGCCACGAGCAGATCATTAACTGATGAGTCTCAACATGGACAACAAACTCGTCTTTGATTTGTTGGACTCCCTTCTCGTCAAGCACAACACAACATTCTGATTGATATAAATAGGAGCCATGATGGCAACCTGGACCCGGCACTTTTGGGGGGCCACGAAATCTTCCATTCCCTTATTCACCTCACTGTCATTCATTCATTCATTTCTTCATCCATCGAATATCACTCTTTCAATTGTTAGTCCTAGTCTAACCGAAAAATGTTCTTTTCCAAAACCATTGCTCTTCTAGGTGCCTTTACGGTGGGCACATATGCTGCTCCACAACCGTACGAGGGCTGCTATGGAAGCTCCGCCGACCTGGTCAATCTGGGCCCCTATCCCTACCAATCGCCCGGATACTGCCAGATGCAATGCGCCCGCCATTCCCACAATGTCATGGCTCTGAAGAACGGCAACGAGTGCTGGTGTGGCGATGCGGTACCCAACCCGGGATCCCAATTGCCCGAGTCAGCCTGCAACATGCCCTGTGCCGGATGGCCGATGGACTCCTGTGAGTTTCCGACCCCCATTAAACTTGGTGAAATCTAAGACCGGGTGGACTAACTATCTGGCAGGCGGAGGCCGTGATGCCTGGTCATTCTATTCGATCATTCCCGTCAGCAGCTCAACTCCGCCTTACACCCCTACTTCGACTCCTGTTTGGCCAACCTCCACCCCCGTCTGGCCGACTTCAACCCCTATCTGGACCCCGGCTCCCTGGCCGACCCCTAGTGAGCCTTGCTCGACCCCTATCCCCATCCCTACCTGGCCCCCGGTCACCTTCACGACTCTGGCGGCGTAATCAGGCTACCTATTTTCCGGGGTGAGGACCTGGTAGCGATCTGGAGGAATGTGCGATATAGTTGGGTCTGCAACTGATCGTATTGAGAGGTGTACCGGGAAGTGTCAGTTTGGATAAATAATACCCCGCCCCCCCCTCGGGCTTGTACCTTAGGTAGATTTTGTCGCTGGTCAGATGTTCTAGCAGGTATGCTATTGGAGAGGCTCCCCTCTCTTCCTGTCATTAGCTTGAAAATTGAACCGTACGTTTTGTCGCTCGGACCGTTAGATACTAAAATCCGGAATTTATCAGTATCCCCACCGTAGATGCAAAGCCCCTTACTTTGTTTTTTCCCCTTGTTTTGTTTTCCTTTGAAATCTAGAGGCAGACGCGTTGCACAACGAGTAAGCAGGAAGCCTCCTCTGCACAACAGATATGATGGGCGCATTGTCTGCAAACTCCCTCTCCAGGTCCAGCGTTAGAGCTGGAAGTTTGAAGACAAAAATATATTAATTTAGTACAACTAGCACAAAGCGTAGACTAAGTAGAATCCAATTAGCAGGATATGACTACTCCGTAACGAGTATTTCAGCTTCATGGCGATAAGTAGTCGGGGGGTTTTTATCTCCATCGAAGACCCACCCGCAACGGCATCGGGAAACAACAGATCGTCGATCCGGATCCTCGATAGCCAGAAATCACGCAATCAATCCCCTGTCTCGGAGAATTCGAAGTAATTAAGCTCTTAGATCCATAATTTTAGCATTTGTCACCCAAAATACAGCACGAATCACTAGGGCTCCCAATGAGGTGGACGTTGAGACTCCAAGCCACCTGGAGGAAAATCCGCCGCGAGAGCTTAATTTCTTAACTCCGTTCACCAAAATCCGCCCTCACCGTGGGTAACACAACATACAGTAGAAAACACACGATAATTGCCTGCCTAATAAAATACTATAAAAGCAAGCAACTTGATGCTCTTCCCTTCTGCTTCTCCCCCATCACACACAAACACAGCTTGTCTTCCCTTTAGCCTATCTCCAACGCCTCAAGCACTCTGAGAATTTACCAATCTATATCAACGACACCCTACCAGATCCATACCACTACCATGTCCGCCCAAAAAGTCTTCATCACGGGCGCAACAGGCTTCATCGGCCGCGTTGTGACCGAGATCGCCGTGAAGAAAGGCTACATCGTCCGTGGTCTCTCCCGTCGCGAGGAAGGCGACGCCCTCCTCCAATCCCTTGGAGCAACCCCCGTCCGCGGCGACCTGACCAGCCACGCCGTGCTCACCCAGGAAAGCAAAGACGCAGACATAATCCTCCACCTCGCCTACGACCACGATTTCTCAAAGCCCTATGACCAGATCCTCACGCTCGACAAAGGCGTCGTAGACGCCCTTGCCACCCCCCTCATCGGTACCGATAAGCCCTTGGTCGTCACACACGGAACGGCGGGTGTAGCAGCTGATCCAAACGGCGGGGAAACAGACGAGAGCACACCCATCGCCGAGAACGCACCCATCCCGCGCCATCTAGCCGAGCAATATGCGCTTTCCTGGGCAGAGCGTGGAGTGCGGGTGGTTTCCCTCCGGCTGCCTGCGTATGTCTATGGACGTGGGAATCAAACGGGATTTGCAGCGCAGCTGATCAAACGGGCTGTTGGGTCCGGGGAGAGCGTTTATCTCGGTGATGGCGAGTATTGCTTTTCCGATGTGTATGTCGATGATGTCGCGGGTTTGTATTTTCTTGCCGCTGAGAAGGCGAAGGCGGGGGATTTGTTTAACGCCACCGGCCATACGACGACGACCTATAAGGCGATGGCGAGTGCCATCGGGGACTTGGTGGGTGTTCCAGTGAAATCCATCACCATGGAAGAGGCGGTGGAACGATGGGGTCCATTCCTGGCTGCGTTCTTTGCGGTCTCGAATCGCGCTTCGAACCGGAAGGCTATGAACGTGTTGGGATGGAAACCAGTCGGACCGGATCTGCTTTCGGAGGTTCGTGAAGGGAGTTATAGGCCTGTTGCAGAGAGGTTCAAGCAGCAGGCAGAGAAGCTTTAAGGGGTTGAGAGTGGTACCGAGCTCAGCATTTGCTGGGTATCTGGAAATGGCGCCAGAAGGATCTTTCTGTTATGATAGTTACTCGTCTCAATAGCAAGTCGGCACACGAGTTGCTATCACGTAATTATGTGTTAATGATGGTTTCGGATTCATCCAGGGTCATGGCAACTTCATAGCTTAGTGGAGCCCTTTTTTATCTCAATTTCATTCAGTTTCAGTTCATAAATCCTATTCTTCAGTTAATTCCTGTCGGATACACAAACTCTCCGGTTCAGTGCCCTCTAAGACGCATGGGACGAATGTGTGAAGAGGAATTGTATCTAATTATTGTCTCGATATGAAACAAAAAATTGTTTGCCGAATCAGCTCGCCATCATAGATGTCATCGCAGAAGCGATTACCGAATCAAAAGCGAATAACTATCCTTTCAAGGTATCCATGTGTGATCTTGCGCAACACCCAGTTTACAAAATCCTTGTTTCCCAATCAACCTTGGGAGAAATCCGGAGACTATTCGCCATACTGTCACGTAACACAAGTAAAATCGATCCTCACCTATCTCAAACTGGCCAGAATTCAAATACCATGGCATTCTGCCAAACGCAGCAAAACTCCTGCAACCATTCAAAGTCAA
Organism: Aspergillus biplanus; assembly: GCA_027569045.1. Taxonomy (NCBI): domain Eukaryota; kingdom Fungi; phylum Ascomycota; class Eurotiomycetes; order Eurotiales; family Aspergillaceae; genus Aspergillus; species Aspergillus biplanus. Next base: position 12,988 of record JAPDEJ010000065.1, read on the forward strand.
TACAAGGGCAAAAGCTCGTGTTGCCTGCCAAGTCAAAACCTTGATGTCGCTTATGTTGGGTACGGTGGTACGCCAAGGTCTCCACAGCTCGTGCGAGTGCAACGCAGTTTCGGTGAGTTGTAAGTGAGCACCGGACGAGTCAAAGTACGCAATTCGATTTACAAGTTGCACGCATTAGATTATATTCATGTTGTGCAGCCTCGCCACGTATGGCTACTTGAGTGATCTTTGAGCCAACATGCCGCATGGTACTTTTGGCCCCGAGGGGTTGGACTGCCATCCCACCATGCAAAATGGGGAGGTCGTGATAAAACAGTCATGCATTTTGAAGTCGCGACCCTTCAAAGGATATCAAGAGGATAACTGCGGTGAGGTTCGGATGAGGGAAAGTTGAGTGAGTCTTTCGGAAGCTCATCTGATGCGGTTCCGACCCCGTGACGTAGGTAAGTGGACCTCTTACCCAGGAAGCATCCTCGATAATCGGAGGCGCTTGCATTCGTGCTGATACCATTGGCTGAAGTGGAGTGTGTTTGCATGCCATATTCCGTGGGTGAGATATTCACGCGGGATCCAATAGAAAATTCGATCCCACATGGCGCTATCGTCGATGATGGTGTCGACACAAAATCAGGCGCGCACACCCCCTTTGGTGTGGTGGTACACAGACCTACCATACTCGGAATACTTGGCTAAGCTGGAATCATGACGGGTCATTCGTTCCCGGAGATATAGTGAGGTATCAATCGAATCGAGCATATACTCCAACCCCCAGCAACCTGAAATAAGCCCACTAGGAAATTCTCGGGCACAAACGTAGAAAACCAGAACATCGCTTCATATTATCACGTATCTATTCTAAATATCTAACATTTCGCCCTCCCAAAAGCATTACAGGGAAGCTTTTTGATGGCCTGAAAGCTGCTGCTCCAGTAGTGCTATCGCCTCATCGCACATCTGTTTGATGTCCACGTTGGCAATGACGCCGTTCCTGTAGTTGATGGCCTCCTCGATTTTCTTAAAGTCCCTACCAACACCTTCAGCCCTCCATTCATAGCAGTCGCCAATGAATCGGCTGCTCTGTACCAACCATTGCGACCGCTCTCGGCGACTGAGATCAAAGGCTGCAAGGACTGCCTGGAGATCCTGCTGTGTTCGCACCCGTCGGTCCTCTAATAAGGCAGCCAGAACAGCTGTATCCTCAATGCAGAAACCAGCACCAGCACCATGGTGTGGTGAAGTGGCATGTGCAGCATCCCCGGAAATACCGATCCTACCCTTGTAAAATGTAGGTACAGGGTTCTCCCCAAGGTCATAGATCGCCCACTAATTCAGACGTTAGTTCACTACTGCCCAGCTAGTCGGAGATAGAAGGGGAAAGGAAAGAAAAACTTACCACGCTCAGTTCCGGATCAGTCAGCTTGAGCAACTTTGTCACATTTGGTCCATAGCCAGCAAAGTCACGAAGAGCCTCCTCGCGTGTACCTTGACGTGTTAACCTAGGGAAATCTGCCCAGGGTTCAGGTGTCGTATGGAACGCGACGATGTTGAGTGTTTTGCCTTGGTTCACGGGGAATGTCAACATGTGACCACCAGGGCCCATCTGTTCTTCGGGTCAGTTGCAACGCCCTTGATTCAATCGAATTGCTTATTGCTTTGCTTACATGCATGCACGAATTGGAAGCTAGCTCCTCGCCAATCGCTTCAATAGCTTTATCCATCGGTACCAGACCACGATAGGCATACTTGTGTGTGTAGGACGGGCTTGCAGAAGGGTGGTTTTCGCCCACAACAATCTGTCGTACTTTCGACTTGATTCCATCACATCCAATAACCACGTCGGCTTCGCCCACCGTACCGTCAGCGAATTGCAAAAGGAGCTTTCCATCAGCAGCTCTCTCTTGGATATTCTCAAGCCGCTTGTCGAATTGTGCAATACCGCTGGGAATCAACTTGACCAGCTCGTCGAGGAAATGGGCGCGATGGACTCCAGTCTGGCCCAGGCTGTTGGAGATGGTGAAAGCGATATCCTGAGTCTTCTTTCCTCCGGAAAAAGCCTCGGCGCTATACCCATCAAGATAGTCGAACCACACCTTCTCTTTCGACGACCAGAGGTTCCGAGTGCAGACTCTTGTGAACGCCTTATAAATGCCTTCGTGGCTAATTTTCATCGCCTCCACGGCATTAGGACTGAAAGAAACCCCAGCTCCCACCTCTGCAAATGCAGTTGCCTGTTCATAAATGGTGACGGAAATACCACGATAATGGAGAGCAATAGCCAACGTCACGCCCGCGATGCCGCCTCCAACGATCGCAACGTGAAAGTTCTTCGCTAGCGATCCCATTTTTAGTGTGAAAGAGGCTGTATTGAGAATCTAGCGGGTACTGCGTTCGACAAAGCGTCAATGTGTGATTTCATTGACCGATTGCTGTGGCGATACGAGGCTTCTTATCTGTGTGGTGGATGGTTATGCCCCGGACTCTTTTAGATGGTGAGGAGGCAAATCGGATCCCGACCAGTGCCATCGGGTCTGGGGTAAGCCACCAGTCGCCCCAGTAGACCCTCTTCGGATGGGGGATCGGACACGGTTGAGCGGCACAAGTACCTCGCCCTTTGGCCATCGGGCAATTATAGTGGGTTATTTCTCTTGTTCGCTTTGTTAATTGAGGTAAATCTGGAGAAAACCTGCTAAACATTTCACCCTATGAAGCAGCTCATAATTGCTAGATACGATAAAGAACTAAACTGAGCTCCTTCGGCAAATCTACTACACAAAGCCCTCCTCTGGGGTATTCCCGGATCCGACTGACGCCTCCTCATCGGCTTCCCAATAACCCTTTACCAAGTATTTTGGGGAAACACTCCGACTATTAGTAGTATAACTATACAGAGGCTCTAAATATTTATGATATCCTCATAATTAGTTTCCGGGATACCCCAGGGCAACACGCCTGGCAGACAAGGTCCGGGAGGCAATTCTGCGACTCGTCACAGTCGCTTCATTGGAAAACTCCTGAGTCTGTACCTGGTCGGCTCAGGCCTGAGGCAAAAAAAGGTAGTTCCCCTACAGGTGAATGAGTATGAACGAAGTATAAGTACGTATGATTTGGGCTCTTCCCACCATGAAATTCTGTTCGAGAGCGTCCCCAATGACGCTATTCATAGCCTTCTCTCCTCCAAACGATACCGCCTTCAATTGTTCCTGGATTCGACAGCCAGCCATTCCATTTGGACTCCATATCGGCAAATATACGGCACTTCCCTGCATTCAGGAACTCGAAAGTCCAGGCATTCCCCTAACTACCAATACCTGCGATCTGAGTGGGGGGTATTTTGAACTCATCTCCACCTTGCTTGGCCTGTCGCGTTCAGTGCCAGGCCCAAGCCCCTGCTAATTCCATCTCCAATCACAATGCTTTGCTCACTGCATCAATCCCGGAAGGGCAACTGACCACAAACGTGGACCACTCGGGCCGGGGTGCGAGACACCCCAACACTCGAACACAAAAAAAGCGCAGATTACCTCAGCCATAAATACACTCAACACAAAAATTTTGACTATCCTCTTGGGGTTTGGATGAATGCATGAGTATCTCGTCTGCGAGAAATAATGGAACACCACACCTGCAGAGCCCAGCTAGGTTTCCCTTTTCGCATGCGGGGGGATGGAACCGGCCGCGACGCGACGAACGTATAATCTCCTTCAAAGACGTCTCCATTGAGGTTCCTCCGCACTGGGTTTCTTCTGTCTTTTTTTGGTGGGGGGCATGCGAAACAACCACCTGGACAGCGCCCGGCTTAGCTCCTCCGTAGATTTTTGGGAGGATCGCAATGTAACACTCAACAAAAGCTCCCTTTACCCTGCCAATAATATACTTCCACTGCTCATCATGGCTATTGATGAGGTTTCCACCGGTGAGGGTTTTTAAGAAAGAGCTGGGTACGTCAGCCATGTGCAATTTAAGCCATAATAATCAGAAGAGGCTGGCATCATTGTTTGCATATTCCAATAAGGTCACGGCCTCTCCTGCGTCAAGTATTATAGTCGTCAATCACACCATGCACACTGATAGCCAACCAGGTCAAGTTAATCTTGAAATATAGTGTTGAGTCTCCCAGCTGAAGCTGAACGCCTTCCATGGGCGCATGAGCTGTTCCTTGGTTCTGGTCCAATTGGGACCCCCTGGCCATCTATACAAAGTCTTCTCCGCATGTCGGAAGAAGCACTTGTGATAATAATGGGGAACCAACAAAAAAACGGGGAACCTCTCTGTGTAACTTCTCCAAAAAGCAGGCGGAAGACACGGCAACCACTTTAATTTTCATTCTCGTTTTAGGACAAGTTGGGCATCAAACCCCCCTCCACTCCAGCGGACTGGATGGGAGATGCGATAGTGTGATTCCGAGGCACCACTTTGAACCTCTCGGCCGTTGGTTTTTTTTTTTTTTTCTGGGTCACAGCTTCGAGGAAAATCTTGCCCCCTTCTTTCTGTATATCCATGGACGAGAAAGCCTCGAATTTAAGTATCCAGGGAAGTAAGGCTTATTATCATTTTTTGCCACTTCCTTCTCGAAGGAAACGAGCTTTCTTTTCGCGTTTTTTTTTTTTTTTCTCATTATTCCTTCTTTTCCTCCCACTCTCTCTTGCTCCTCCTGTTTCGAGAAGCCCCACTCGGGCGGGAATAAGGAACTGTAGTGGCGTGAAGCTAAGCTGGAAATTTTGCCACTAACTAGCCGTGTTGGCTCTAGGACCTACCAAAGAAAGCTGGGAGCTGGGAGCTCCGACTTGTTTGCATCGAAGCTCAAACCGGAGCTGGGGAGAGCTGGGAGGCGGGAGGGGACAAGAAGGAGGGGCACGTTGCACATGGTCTTTTAGCCGATTTCATTCCACGCACACCTTTTTTTTTCGACTCCTGCTGTCCGTGAGGCCGTAATGCGGTCGGTCAGCATTGGTGAGATCAATGCGGTCAGATAAATCAGAATTCCAAGACGTCGGTCACTCCGTCCTTCTCCCCCAGAATCACGATAATAATACTCTTCTAATATGTAAGGTAAGAGCTACGAATTCCAGCTGATCATCCTGCAGCTGCTGCAAACTCTTGTTGGAGGACTCCACCACAGTTCCCGAAGTGCTGGTCATCGAATTACTAACCCGTATCGTACGGTAATACAACCTTTCGACGATTTGACCAGGCGAGCAACTTCGAAGGGCCAGCTTGTTTGTCAAACGCGAGCCCTTAACTATGAAGAGCTAAAATATCTTGGTTCTTTTAAGCTAACGTAAGAAGAGCAGAAATAAAACAAGGTCTGATCATCCTAAATTCCCGAGTCAGGATCATGATAAATCAGGGATAAAATCTAATCAGCGAGACGAGAGACTACAGTAAGATTGCCCATGTCACCGGTTGGCTCACCCCCTCCTTTCATTACCGTACCGTCACGTAATTCCTATCCGAGGCTGTTGGTCTCAAAAGTCTCAAGTGTCAGAGATAATCATCCACCGGAATGTTGCGCACACCTTGACACACATTCAGGAGCCATGTATGTTGAATTCATGAAAAGAAAAAAAATATTAAAGGACAAAACAAGGGGCAAACAATCCTTGAACGGGAAGAATATAAAATACCGAGGTGTATATGAATCAGATGCAATTCCAACTCTGAGGATCCAATTCAACCTCCTCATTCAGTCAAAAGGTAAAATGCGACGAACCCATGTCTTCACTGCGGATATCGCGCTGTCCCACGTTTCGGGGTTATCGATAGGCGCCGTCGTTCCGCGGGCATCTGATACCAAGGAGAAGGAAGGTTGTACTGCTTCAAACCTTTCTCCATATGAAATTGTAATACCAGGATTGGTCACACATGCAACCCACTCGCCAAAGAATTTCCTGTGGAAAATATCGCCAGTTACATTCTAATTCTTAGGCCGGCTTTTCTTTCTAAACATCTTCCTTGAATGTTCCCTGACGAGTCCTGCCCGCTCTTTGACTCTGTAAGGTGAAGTAGTAAGTAGTAGCTACTCCTTAGAAACAGTACTAGTAGTACTACCGTCATATATGATGTAACGCATGCATTTCCTGCATGGTTCACGGCACCATAGAACCTTCTTTGAAATTGCCTTCTCGGTTCAGAGGATGGCTGCCAGTGGTCATAAGAAGTTGTGTATTCTTAAAAAGTTGCCCTCTTTCTTATTTTACCTCCCACGGTATGACCGGGTTTCTTTACCGTGTCACCAGATTTTTACTGAAAAGCAACTTGAGGAATTAACTTTCCTTTGCCCGCTTGTTGATGGTGTCTTCGATTCATGAAGGATTATCATATCTTCTTTCGAGCGCTATTTTTTTTTCTTTCAGTCCGGATTGCGAATTCATCCTTGACCCCTCCTGACTAAGGGTTTAAGGCCACACAGGGGCTGAATACTCTTCCACATCAGCTCGTAGCCAGTAGATTATTATTTCTTACTGTACTGACGTACGTGCGTATGTAAGAGCCTGTATCCAGAGTTCCAGTTCCCGTTGATTCCCGCCCACATTTCGTTTTTCCCCTCCACAAGGCTTTTGCCGGTCGCCTTTGCTCCTCTTTTCTTTTTTTTTTTTTTAGACTTTTTCATTTTCCCCCAATTAATCGTCTGCTTATCCATTTTCTCGTCCGTCCACTAGCCTCTTCACAGCTTAGCTTCCTCACAGGTTGTAGTAGCTGCTTGACCTCCCCCTCCCTTCTTGGAAACTTACCTATTCTCTACCTTCCGATGACCTACTACTCCCGGTGACCTTTACATACCTCCTTGTTATTTACCCCCTTGGGAGCTGCAGGAAGAAGTCATTACTCATACTCAAGGCCTCTCTCGGGTCTATCGTAGAGCAAACCCTCACCTCTTCATTTCTCTTCTTTGTTGCCCTCCTACCCCTCCAACATTAACAAACCGATCGATTGATTGCTGCATGCGACATAATCCCTCCCTCCCTCGGTGTCGTTCTCTTCTCCTCCGGAGCATGTATCGCGACGTTGGATTCTGTCAGCTTGAATTGACCTTCATCTGAACTCTCAGCTACCAGCTCTTTTCTCCTCCTATCTGCTCTCGCCCTGCTGGCCTGTGCCGTCCGATCAACCCCGCCAATTAAAAACGGATTCATGCAGACCATGCCGCCTCGAGCGTCTTTGACCAGCTCTTTCTCTGTCACCGATGCCAACAATGAAGTGGTTTGTCCTCTAAAAAACAATGACGGTTCCAATTGTCGGAAAAGATGTTTGGGGGTGAGTTTACCATCCCCTCCTCCGCCTCCTTGCTTCCTCGACCTCTCCTCCCACCCTCTCCCTTTCCTCCCGCCCGCTATCGATCGGAGCCCCACTTTCCTGCACAGCAAGCAGCATGCAAACCACCAAGCAATTGACAGGATACTGGGAATGCTCGGACGGTGTTACCATTAAATATGCATTTTTTTGGCCTCTGGTTCAATTATCGCAGTTATCTAACATGACATCTTATCAAAGGAAAAACGTTATCGCTCCATGCAGGAGCATATTCGACGGGCCCATCCGAACCACTACATTCCGAAGCTCCCGGCCACCGAGGAGAGCTTTATCTTGATGGTCACCACTCCCCCGGATCAACGTGCCCACCTCTCTCCCCCCAATCAAGTTCAATCAAGACGGCGCAATGGTTCGTATACTTCCTTGATATTCTCCTGGCCATTTCTATTTATTTATTATTCTTGGATGTTTTTTCCTTGAAATTATATTAAAAATAAGCTAATGGCCAAGTGATGGACAGACCGAGATATCTATGTCGCCGACGCTAGCTCCCCGGCGACTCCACGGGGCATCGATGAAACCCATCCCGCCGCGGCGACAGCAGCTGTTGCACTGGCTCAATTGCATCATAACCGCTTAGCCTCCGATTGGGACACCGATATGGTACGCCCGTTCACCCCCCTCTCGACTCTATGGGACAATTACACTCGAGGAACCGTGAGAAGAATGTATTGACCATTGAGCTTCTAGGATACCCACTCGGATAACGATATCGGGCAAAATCGCATGCGATCCTCAATCGAGCTACCTTCCCTGCGCGATCACTTAAAACAAGAGTCGCTACCACCATTTTCAACCCCACGCCCACGAGAACTTCTCCCATCGATTCTCACCCACTCTCCGCCCGGTCGCTCTTCGACGCTACCCCCAATTCAGAGACGCGACAAGCTCCCCCGTCCACGAAAGTCTTCTATATCTGGTGCGCGGAAGCCGAAACACGAGCGGACCAAATCAAAGGAATATGCGAGGCGTCCAAGCCTCGGTGATCGAAAGGCACTATCCGCGGAGCCACAAACCGCTGCCTGGGCGCAAGGCAAGCGTTGGGAAGACCTTATTGAGGCCGCCACCTCGGCTACAGAAGTAGATGACGATCGACAATCAGAGGTGAGCTTATCCACAGATTCCGATATTCGTTTCGGGGCACCCGCAACTCTCACCCCTGGAATGGCAACTAACTCTCCAGCGGCAGATGGGTCGTTCACCCACTATTCCCCCATTAATGTCGAATATTACATCGGCACCCTCGGGAGCCAAAAATCGATCGTCGCTCCCCCCAGCTTTCCAATCGGCATCAGGACTCCCGCCTCCCCCTTCACACCGTCCTTTCCCGCCATACTCCTATACGGCTTCTCCTTTACACAAATCATTAACCCCACCTCCTTACGAATTATCCCGCAGCCGCGATAACGATCTCGAGCCCTTCCCATCCATTGAGTCCTCTCTAGATTCGGCATCAACAACATCGGGGAAGAACTTTGGTTTCTCAAATCACCTAAATTCTACAGGACATCCAGATTCTAGCCCGGTCTTAAACTTGTTCCCGTCTTCCGCATCTCAGCGACAACATCATCGTTTTTCCAACCCAACTCCTGCTTCCTTCCGCAGTAAGGAGATTCAGATTTACTGTGCGAGCTGCAAACGACCCTGGCCTTTGAATGAGTGTTATGCCTGCACGGAGTGCATCTGTGGTATCTGCCGCGAATGCGTAGGAATGTTTATCAGCAGCCCGCCTACACCATTCAAGAATGTCACCTCGAGTCCAGGTAGTGCCATGTCACATGGTCCGACCAGCTATCCAAGTCCTCGGGGGTGTCCACGATGCCGGACAGTAGGCGGAAAATGGAAAGCATTCCAGCTCGATTTCAAATGACAAAAAAATGAAAAATATATATACACAGTATGCAGCAGTCGGACAGTGGGATCCTGCACGTCCCTGCAGTGGACTTTTATGGCTTCACGGATGTTATGATTTAACGGCTTCAGGGTTCACGGTTACTTAAAAAAATATGTTTCAAACGGCACGAACACCTAAAGCACAACAAGGCGTCATCATCTTTGTGGTGGACATTTCTCAATACGCTGTTCATACTATATTGCTAGATGAATTCCGGAAGGGCTGGCCCAACCATCAGATGCTCTCTCCATGGCAGCATCGAACCATACGAACAGAAATACACAAAAAAACACGTGGCTAAAAAATAACAGAAATGCGGAAGGGGAGAAAAAAACTCAAACGAAGCTGGGCTTTCATTACCTTGGATATGCGTGTCTTTTTTCTATGGGATCCTCGTTTTGGTTAGTATTATAACGCTGGGCGGTTTATATACATTTAGGGCGGCATTTTTTGGTTGATTTTTTGTTTTTTATGTGACTCCTGACGACATGCTTTTTGCCTCTTGATATCCTTGTGTGGCTTGGACAAGACGTGCATCTATGATTGATATCTTGACATCATTATATTCCTAGGAGAGAGAGAGATTCTCATGAGAAACCCTTCAACTGATAATGACGGGATGTCTTTTTTCCAATCTATATTGATATACCTATACCGACGTAACCCAGCAAGCCCTGTTCATTCGTCCCCAGGAACACATCTGTCTCACCTGGCCCAGAACCCGGAACTAGGCTCCCGCTCTCTCTATTGACCTAAAAGAAGAAACAGAACAGATTTACTCGTCCCAGACAACGCTGCTCAAACCCTCAAGCGTGTTAGGCTCACCCTTAGGCCCCACCTGGAGATTAGCAACCACGTCTCCTAACTGGCCCGTGACTGGATCTCTCGCTACAATTGCCACATTTGCGGACAGCTGGTTCCCGATCGCAACCAGATTCCCAGCCTTGTTGACGACAAAGGTGCGCGGGAGAACACCGTTGGAGGTGGTAATCTCCTCGAACGCAACCGTGCCATTGCGCGCCTGCGACAGGGACGCGATGGAGTCATCCCCATCAAAAGCCCCATCAATCCGAACGGATACGTAAACATCGTCATCCACCAGTCGAATCTCAGCGAGCGATGCGCCCGCCGGCAGACTAGAGGGATACGGGACCATGGACTGGAACTTGCTGAAGCCAAGGCAGCCGTCCGGGGTGTAGGTGACCGAGTACGCCTCCAGGAGACCCGAGAGTTCACCAACGACATAGAGGATCGTTTCGGGTCGAGGAGCGCGACCTCTGATCCGGGGCAGGTTTGCGTCGCTGGCTGTGGAGAACACTCCATGGCGAGGACCACCGCCGCGGGTATAGCTGAGGTTGGGGCAGGATTTTAGGTAGCCTGATGTTTGGTCGATGGCGAAGACGCGAACCAGGTCGGCACCGAGGTCGGGGACCAGGATAAAGTTTCCAGTTGGGTCCAGGAGGGCTTGGTGCGGGTGTGGCGCTTCCTGGCGATCAGGGTCCGCTCCAGGCTCGGTCAGACTGAAGGTGAAGACCTGAAGCGGTTGGGCGTCTGCCTCAAGGGGTAGGGAGTAAGTTGAGAGAGCAGAGCCGGAACTGGAAACGCGCACAGTCAGTTCAACTAAATTCTTTTTTTTTTATTTGATGTTTCGGTTTGGTTTCAACGTACTAATGGGCAATAGCCAAATACTGGGCACCATCGTCACCCTCGTAGATGACATTATGGACAGCGCTACCTAGGGAAGTGCCCGTCTTGGCGAGTTCGGTCAAGGTGCCGTCCTCATCGGCGTGCAGGGCGGTTAGAGAACCATTCTGGGGAGGGGGGCCAGCCCAGCCGTATTCGTCGGAGCAGTAGAGGGTGCGCGTGGCCGAGTCGAAGGTCAACCAACTGGGGTATTCACCGCAGGACTCAATGGAGGAGACTTCCGTGAGGGAATACTTCCCATCGGCGGATTGATCAAGGGATAGCGTGTAAACAGAGGAGGTGCTATATTGGGTGACGTAGAGGTTCGTGGCGGAGGCTACAGAGAGCCAGAAGGAGAGATACCGCAGGGACATTTCTGCGTAATAGAGGCGGAAACAAAAACAAAACAATGGGGATAAAGAGTGGAAAGTATCCAATGTACCTTATGTAAGAGATCGATAACAAGAGAGAGGAGGAAAAGAAGAATGCAAGGAGAGAAAAAAGCAAAAAGCGACAAATCGTGCAGAACACGATCAACAATAAATAGGACCACCGACACTCTCCCAAAGCGACAAGGAGGAGCAAAGGAAGAACACGAAAAAGAAGGGATTGCCAGGAACCAGCAAGACCAGCAGAAACAGCAGAACCAAAAAAGTGGAGATGCGGAGAATCCTGGCTGAATGGGATGGATGGAATGGAAGCGATTCAATTGACATTGACCTCCTTACTTCGCATTCACCCTTCTCGGACGCTCCCCGGATGGACAAGACCCAGAGTCGTCAATCGGCAGCAGACCTTCACCTCTTTTTTTCCTTTTCTTTTTCCTCCTTTGCTCCTTTCAGCCAGCGAGCAGTTTCTCGTGTTGCGGATTTTGGCTGAAAAGATCGGAGGCTGGACGATCCCGCGCGTATCATCTTGGCCTGAAACAAACCCCTGACAACAATGTGTGTCAAGCGTCGAGGAGGCCACTTTCGCCCTGCAATTAGGCATCATCATCTTCCGGTCGCACCATGGCTGTTATTTTCGAGTGGGAGTCCAAGAGATGGGGGAGCAGCGAAGAATTGGCACGTCCTCCTTTGCAATTTATTATTTCTTGTGATGTCTTCATGGCATCCCTCTTCAGCGAATAGGTACGTGGTTTGTTTATTGCCTTCAGTCTCAGGAGCTCTTAGACCGCATTCGACGCGGAGAATTAACGGCGATAAGAGAAAATGGAAGCGTCGAGGGTCACAGACAAGAAAGTTCCAAGAAGGAAAGGAAATGGCTCTCGCGTAATCGTCAATTGCTCTCTTGTATCGTACCTATACCTCCACGTATGTATGGCCACCCCTCTCTCCGTTGAGGTGGTGGATTGAAATTGAAATCGCGCCACTGACGGCAGTTCAGCCCGCAACTTAGATGCAAGTGCCTAAATCTAAAGAGACAGGGTCAGTTTAGTTCATGCCCCGGATTCTTCACGGGTCATGATGCACAACGCCACTGAGGAGAAGGGTTTCTTAGTTCCTTAGCCCCGGGCTCAGGCCATCCCTACGGCGGAGCTCCCGTGAGGACTTTAGGCAAGGAAGAACCAACTTTCCCGCTTAAGGCTGTATAGATAGAGAATTACTCAATAGAAAATAAAGTCTTGACAGTTCGCTTTCTTTGGTCCGAATAACCTTGTCGCTCATTGGAGGTAGCACGGTCCGCGTTTGAGGGGAAACTTGGATGTCTTTGAAACCTACCTAACTATATAAACCGAACATCCGGGAAAATATATACATCCGACAACGACACTTAGGTACATATTTGTACGATCCAAGTCTATCCTTTTTCATTATCTCGTTAAAATTACCCAATAATATATGCCTAATTCTACGTCTAAGCCCCAAGATAAAACAAAAGTACAATCTCCGCCGCTACCTTGGAATCATCCGCATCATCCTCCTGCCCATCCACTCTACCCTTCTCCATCAAGCCCACGTACCTTTGCACCTCCTTCGCATCCCATCCATTCCGCCTTCCAAATTCCACACACGTCTCCCGGTTCGTAAACACATTGAACTCAAAATGCCCCTGGTAGGTCAATACCCGACCGGGACAATACAACCCTTGCACAGGGCAATGAGCGCTCCCTCCAATATTTATCCACGGGGCTGGCAGTAGCCCAAACCTACTAGAATCATTCTCCGGTATCACCACCCAGTCCCCGTGGATCATCTGCAACCGCATCTCATCGCGCACGGGTAGCTTCTCACACACGGTGGGGAACTGGGCTGTGAACCCTGGGTTGAGAGATACAGTCGTCAAGCCCATTTCATAGCCATGGGGGCATGCTTCAACGTTTACGTTCACGTTCACGTTTCCGTTTGCAGTTGAGACTCCTTCATGGTCGCTTATCTCCCTACAATAGGAGGAGGGAGAGGTGAGAAGAGCGCGTGCGATAATTTGGTGTCCGAAACAGGACCCGAAGAGTCGTACGTGCGGATACTCCCGGTGCACGGTTTGGATGAAATCCTGTAGTGGGGGTATCCAGGGGTGCTTGTGTGGCTCGTAGGCCGCCGCTGCAGCGCCGGTGATCAGGATGCCATCAATGGGTTGGGCAAGAGGGTTTAGTTCCTCTGGTGTGACAGCGGTGGTGGTGTTTCTGGGTGTTGTCCGGAGACTCTGCAGCGGGGGTAGACATCCGCCTGCAGTGTCGAAGGCAGTCGTGTGGATAGTCGAGGTGGAGATGTTGAGGCGTTCCGCAGCTGCGTAGAGAAGGGTGTGGAATTGGGTGCTGTATAAGCCGCGAGTGGAGTAGACGGCGGGGACGGGGATGTCGACGTCTAAAATTGCGACGTGCATTTCTCTCTCTCTCTCTCTCTCTTTTTCACTCAGAGGTGCTGGTTTTTTATTTCTAGTGATCTGAGACGTTAGATAGAGGAGGGGGAGGAAAGGCGTGGAGGGAGGGGGAATAAAGTACTCTGGATTTGATTTGGGTGAATGATTGATTGGAAGGGATTTGATTACCACATCGGGTAGTTGGATTCGCGGGGCAGAAGGTGAGCTCCCCCTCTGTACAATGTATGAGACTGAACACCGCCATGGGATTACTATTATTCGAGTAGGTTGTTAAGTAATCTTATGGATGAAGGTATTGTATTATGATTTTTTTAAGTAAATAAAGATGAGGTAAGCAGGTGTATTGAGATAGCCCTGGATCGAAGAAATTCTACCCCACAGTTTGACCGTTTTCTCACCATACAGAGCACAACAAACCACGAAAAAGCAAGCAGTCACAACAGAAGCCCCAATTTGTGAAATTAGTCGGAAAGATGCCTGTCAGCAACCAGTGACAGGGGAGGAAGAGGGATGATTGATTAGATCCTGCACCAGAACAAAAAAGAAGGGTCTGGGTGGATTCGGATCACCACCCGCGTCCAATAACGAGGACAGTCGGACAACAATGCTTCAACGCTTTCCCAGTTCCCACTGCAATCATCGTCGGAGTAACAGGAACTGAGGCTATCCAGCTCCATCCTCACCAATGGCCTGGTCCTCGGGCCAGTCTGTCTTCCTTCTTATACTTCGCATCCACTCACAGTTCCTCTTTTGCTAGCGTCGTTATCAGAATCACGTTAAATGACGCCATCCACAACGCCAATCACGCCCGTCCGGCAACCATCTAGTCGGCGCTGTCCTCCTATCAGCTTTGTATTTTGGCTGATCATCCTGGCACGCAATGCACTCCACAGTTTGCATCGACACACGACATCCTTGCTTCTGATGTATACTCTACCGGCCGAGTGAGGGGAGCGAGGTTGCTCTTGAGGCTCTATAAATATCGCCGTGTGCCCCGATGGCATCAGCAGACCAAAACAGAAACAGAACAAGGCCCAAACCAAGTATCAAAGAAGAGAAAGCAAATAAACCATCACTCTCGTTGAAAACTCCTCCTTTTTCACCTTTCTGATCAGAAACAATGGCTGCTGTCGCTCCCCTCCCCCCCGCCTCTTTGCCCCTCGATGTCTTCCCTGATGGCCTTAAAACCACCGGCCAGCACCCACCTCTCTACGACCATATCCGTTCCTTCGAGAATTTCCCCAAGTCCATCTCTGGCCCTACTGTCTGGGATGCTGAGGAATACAAGAACAGTCCGGAACGCTGGACCCATCGCTTTACCGCCGATGAGATCGCCGAACTGAGCGCAACCTCTGATGCCTTTTTGGCATCCAAGACTCCTCTGACTGGTATTTCCAAGGCAAGCTCTCCCCTCCGCCCCTCATCCGCCATCCTCACCCGCAGGACACCTCATATAGAATGCCTGGATGGCTGCTAATACCAATATAGAGCAACTTCCCCCTCCCCAACCTCTCCAAGCGCCTCGTCGACCTCCGCGAGGACCTCGTCAATGGCAAGGGTTTCATTCTCTTCAAGGGCTTCCCCGTCGCGCAATGGGGTAATCACAAATCCGCAGTTGCCTACATGGGTCTTGGTACCTACCTAGGCTACTTTGTGAGCCAGAATTCCCGAGGCCATGTTCTCGGCCACGTCAAGGATCTCGGTGAAGATGCTACCAAGATCGATTCCGTCCGCATCTACCGTACCAATGCTCGGTATGTTCCGCACCCCAAAGCTTCCCCTCTCCTAAAACCACGCAAGGCACAAGGGAAAGTAAAGAACACTATCTAATAATAAATTAGTCAATTTTTCCACGCCGACGACTCCGACATTGTCGGTCTCCTCTGCATTGCCCGCGCTCTAGAAGGAGGTGAATCCGATATCGTCTCCTCCCACCACGTCTACAACACCCTCGCCGCTGAACGCCCCGATGTCCTCAAAACCCTCACCGAACCCATCTGGTACTTCGACCGCAAGGGTGAAACTTCCAAGGGACAAGACGAGTACATCCGCACAAGCGTCATCTACCTAGAGCGCGGAGAGGATGCCCGTGTCTACACTAAGTAAGTTTTTTTTTTTTTTTTTTTTTTACCCCAACAAGCCCCCCACCTGCATATCATCCTCGGATCATTCCGCTCCCCCCACTTTTTTCCCCTTGCACGGTTGCATCCCTTTCCTTTCCCCATAGTACAAAACTAACCAAATGTGAAAAAATCAGGTGGGACCCTTACTATGTTCGCTCCCTCGGCCGTTTCTCCGACGCAGGCCTCATCCCCCCTCTCTCTGCCGCACAGACCGAAGCCCTCGAGGTCCTCGAAGCCACCTGCCAACGTCTCTCGCTGCATATGATCCTCGAAGTCGGCGATATCCAGTTCCTGGCTAACAGCCACATTCTGCACGCACGCACCGCGTACACGGATTATGCCCCGCCCGCGCCCCGCCGACATCTGATGCGTCTGTGGTTGGCGACGCCTGAACATGAGGGAGGTTGGAAGTTGCCATTCTGGGATAGTAATGAGAAGAAGAGGGGTGGTGTGCAGGTTGATGAGCAGGCTCCTGTTGCGCCGTTGGATGCGGAGTAGTGGGTTGGCCTTTCTCGGCTTCCTAGCCTTTCTTTCTTCTTGTTTCTCAAATCTTTTCCCCCCCTTATATTTAAAAATTTGCTTTGATGTTATTAGCGGAGAATACCATTTATTTTTCTATTTCTACTCCCTTGTCCTTGCCAGATTCGTTTATTGTTGTTTTAGCTAATTCGTAATTCATTACTCGTACATATTCGATAGAAAGAAAATAAAAGGAGGGAAAAGGATGGGGAGAATAAAAAGAAAATCAAGGAATAATCTTGTAATTTCCCCCGCTCACAATCTCCAATTTCCCCTTGGCCACCATCCCCGCCAAAAACTCCCGGAGCTCCTCATTGCTATACGGGAATCCCCCTGGCACCGCAATCTTCAACATCATGACTATCCTCTGCAATGGCATCGCGCCTTGATTCGTCAACATCCCCATGATAAATTGCCAATATAGATTCATTTTTTCCATCGCCGCGGCGTCTGCAGACTCTTTGGCTGCTGCTGCTGCCGCTGCATTGGCCGCTGCGGCCGCGTCCGCCGAGGCGTCAGGGTTATTGTCTGGATCCGAGACGCTAGAACCTCCGAGTCCCGTATTGATCCCGCCGCTAATGGTGCTATTGGTGTCATAATTGTTGTTGTTATTATGCTGAATGCCATTATTGTTGGCGGCGGTTGCAGTGGTGGTGGTGGTGGTGTTGTTGTTCGGCAATGTCTCCAAAACGCGGAATGTATCCCGCTGGGCTTCTGTCAGGATACGACGGCTAACCCAGAATAGACAAGCGCTTCGCACTAGCGTCGCGGACATGTTGAGGCCCTGGGCCAGCTGGGTGATTGTTTTCGTAATGGGCTCATTGACTTTCTCGTTGGAGGGTAATGGTGATGACAATGAATCTGAATTGGAATTGAAGGCGTAGATGACGGTGGCTTGCCAAGTTGTGACCTCTTCTTTGAAAACACGGTCTTCCAGGTCCAGCTCCACGGTTACCTGGCCGAGATTATTGATCCAGGTGAGCTTGCGTGATTGTTTGAGCGACCCGAAACCCTTTGCGTAGCGCTGTTGGAGTTGCGCAATCTCGTCGGGGACGTTGAAATTCTGTCCCTGTATCTCGGGCCAGAAGAAATGCGACAGGATTTTTGCGTGTAGCTCTGGCGTTGCCCTAGAGGTAGACGGTGCGTCGATAGGGGCAGTATTTCGCCCCCTGGCGTCCGGTGTGACTGGTCCTTGGGGCGTGGGTTGTTTGCCAATCAGGCCCTGATCATTCCGAACGACAGCATCGACGCGTCGCGAGTCGAAAATATCTCGCAACATGACTTCACAGGCCTGTAAAGCATTGTCACCGAAACGAAGCTTAAGGAGTTCTAGCACCGACATCTCCTGATCAAAGTCAGCCCGCTTCTGAAGCAGGCGCTCCGCGAGCATATTTTGCATCTCCCGCACAAAGGTCTCCTTTGACTCGAAGAGACTAATGAGACTGCCGATAACATCGGAGCTCTTCGATTTCCGGTAGTCGGGTGCGGCGTCAACCGGGTCGGGCATCCAGTTCATGTCGTCCCAGTCCAGCTCACCCACGTCAGTTCGAAGGGAATTCTGGTGCGCTTTCGTCAGTTCAGCAGACAATTCAACCAATGTCTCCCCGTTGGAGGTCGCTGAGCGTCTATTGGCCTCCGCCGGGTCAGCTAGAAGACCGCCGACGATGACTTTAACCGTATCGTCACGATCACGAAGATACCGGCGAATGGGTCGGGCGATTCGGTCCAGGAGAACGCCCTTGGGATCGAGAAGATTAAAAGCGCGAATGATCGAGATATAAACCTGCAGGATTTCGACCGTCGAGGCACCCGGATGTAGGAGTCGGCGGTTGAGCACGGCCGCGAAGGATTGTGTTAGATGTTGTCGTGCCGCGGGGTGCGTGGTGAAATGCCGTAGGTCTTCAATTGCTCCACTACTTGCAGGCCACTCGACGATCACGTTGAAGAGCTCGCCAGTCCGGAGAGCCCCAAGTCGGGCAATTCCAATCTCCTGCCACTTCTGCACATCGCTCAGTTTCACATCCAGATGCTCCGCTTCTCTCATTCCAGACTCGGGGACATTGATGACTGCCAAGACCTGCACCACCAATTGCGCAAACACGTCCTCAATCCATTGTCGCAGATGGAGTGATACTGAAGACGGGCCTTCCCAGTTCCCTGTGTATGCGGCCCGAATGAATTCCGTCATCATCATATTCATAACACCGGCAAACACTTCCTGGGCTTTCTCCCCACCCATACCAACAAGTTGTAAGCTTCTAAGTAATGATAGCATGTGTTCGCGGGCTTCATGAACTCTCACATCCTCTACTTCGGTCATCATTTGAGTACGAATCTCCGCTGTCGGTGCGTCGCGCCAGTCCTGGTACGAAACAGAGTATAGTCTATCCACTTCCATGTTATGTTCGTCGATATCCATCTCCTCACTCAAGTTGTCAATCCCCAAGATGACAAGCGCATCCTTCATTATTTCGCGGGTGAGCAGAACAGATACCTGCGGCCAATGCAACGCATAGCCCACCATCGTATGGAATGACCGTCGTAGCTTGACGAAAACCTTACCCTGTTCCGCCGAATCTAATAAAGGGAGTATATATTCCACGAGAGGAACGAAGTAAAGTCTGCGAATCAGTTGTAGACAATCGATGATTGCGTGCAACAGGTCTTCTCTTTCAGAGTAGTTCAGAAGCTGCGTGAGAGCCCTCCAATCAGAATACCATTATTCCAATATCAATTCATTCCCCATTAAAAAAGGGCGAAAATAAAATAAGACGAAGAAGAAAAAGGGTAAAAAAGATCCACGCACCTTGCTCAATCCCGTCCTAAAATTCCTCAGGAAGTGCCGCCGGATCTCGTACCCATACCAATCGATTAAATTCCGCTGTGCCACTTCCAAAACAACCGCCACTTCACTCGAAAAGGGTCTCATCAAGTAGTTTAGCGCATCGAGCACCTGCTTCGACGGTTTCCCATGTCGATTCCATTGCCTAAGAAACCCCGCTTCCCCCAGCTCCTGGAACCGCATCAATTGATCAAATCCGCGGTCTGGCAAGGAGAGGAATTCCGTAGCAACACGCCATGATCGGTCCCACATTCTGTTATCTGGCCCCGACCCATCTGGATGCTGCGCACCGACCGATTTCTCCGATTTCGCGGTCGAGAGTGTGGAGGATCCGGTTGCGAGGCCGCTGGAAGCGAAGTCTTCGAGGGAGGCAGGGGCGAAGACGGATCCAAAGACGCGGCTACGGCCCACACAGATCGAGGTGTCTGGTGGCATTTCGAAACAACTTGCCTATTATCCGTCAGGCATTGCGGAAGGGAGAAGTGTGACGGTGATGTATTGGGGAACGTTCAAGCTGTCACTCCAAACGAAAAGTAAATAACCCGTGACTGGCTGGACGCGATTGATGAGTCAGCGGGGTTCTTATCGATAAGATAAGAGTTCCACCCAAAAACAATAATAATTACGGTAAGCAGCCAAGTCGGTGTTTGTCATATTTAAAGAGCCAGGTAATTCTTGTAGTCGGAAATCATTTTATTTGACATTCTTTAGGTATGAAATCAACTCGAATCATCTATTTAGCTTGGGGGTATCTTTCCGGCAGCAGAATGCTGACAGATTCTCCAGTCGGGTGCTGTTTATATAGAACAGAAAAAATATTTCAAACCTAGCCGACGCTCAAACAGGCCCACCGGCGCTATCAAGAATTCAAACAATTGCAATACAACCGGCCTACCTGAGGCGGGTTATCGAGCCCATGGGAAGGGTTGTCAAGCTTCCCTCTCCCCTCACTTTGCACTATCCTCTACCTTCTCCCATTCACTATCCGTGCTTGTGTAACCTGAGCTATCACCGCCCAGACTCACACGCTTCCGGACATCTCCCGTGCTAGGCGGTTGAAGGGTAGCAGACGCGGTCAATGATCGAGGAGCGGAACTAGAGGTCCCTACACTCTTGCGTTCTGCTAGGCTTTCCGTCTCCGTATCACTCTCAGCAGCCTCCGGAGTAGAGCGAACCTTTTTGTTTTTTTCCGTGTTCTTTTCGCCCTCAGCTGGGGCTTTCTCCGACTGAGAATCCTTTTCCAGCGTCTGAGCTTCAGCTTGCGCTTGTTTCAACTCCGTCGCAAACCAATTAATCGACCACCATAGAGATGCCGACAAAGCAGATAGAATAACGAAATGGATACTATATGTAGCCCATAGGAGGGCAAACAAGAGGAGCTGGAGGGCGGCAAAGGTGGTGTTGGCTGCAATGAGCAAAGTAGGGGTTGTGCCTGGAGTGAAAACACTAGCCCAAAGGTCCTCCACGAAGGATCCCATTGTCGATTCTCGTCGTGAGTATTTTAGTAGATAAACCGTAGAACTGCAAGGGAAACTTTATTCTGGAGTGGATGGTCTCGGTGTATAGGTGCTGCTAATGCCTCTAGAGCCAGGGGTCAGTGAATTAAGCAAATTTTGGTGGGCTGAAGGCGCGACAAACCAGGAAATTATGGACAAGAGAAGGGGCTTTGGTTCACAGCCGCGCTCGGTTACAGAGCGAGTGGCCGTGGTCGCGGAATCCAGGTGGTGATGAAGGTGTAGCGAACTCCGCACGAGTTGGTCGGCAGCTCACCGATTCCTGACGGTCGCGTTTTGTGGTGGGTTCTCTTAGTACCGCCCGGAAGGTGGGGAATGAGGAGAAACAAAAGTTAAGTCCAGGCCCGAAGTTTTTCAAGGTGCCAGATCCAACACTATCGAATGCTCAAGTTTTCTCGAGCCCGATGAGGGACAGAGTGGGAGAGAAAAATATGGAAATGATATAGTAATAAACCCAAAGAGATCGCAGAAGAAGGTGCGAGACGATGAGAATCTCACCAGGCTGGGTCACGTCACCTGCGGAGGGGCACCTGGCTGTTTATGTAAGGGTTTCCCGAACAGTGGAACTCCAGGGGCGCTAAACCTTTTGCCGTGTTGGGTATTTATCCCAAGGCATCGACGGATGAACACCGCGGTAGGTCTCGAGAGTAGTCCAATAATGATCTCCCACTGCCGTTGATCGTGGTTTAGGCACGTTTTACCCTTGAACAGTGACTTATCTTGGGCCACTCAGTAGAACGCATGCTTGCGCCTTTTCCCAGAGTCAGTTAGCGCCTGCTGTCAGCTTGGCCTATCGACCGTTCAATTCTGCCGATCATCTGATCGGACTTTGAGGGAGACTGCTTTTCATGGCTCCCGCTGATGAACCTGGGCCGAAATCACCTGCGTTGGAGTCATGATTGGGACAGGTTTTGAGGGGAAATATCCTGAGACACCCGCCAGCCAACCAGCGCCCATGACGTGGACAGTAATTCGCAGAGGTTTGCTTTTCTTCCCAAATATGGTTCTGCTCTTGGCTTTCCTGCTAAATCAGCAGTCAGACCCTTGTTCATGTAGATCCTCGACTGGTGGCCCAAACGGTCTGCTGGTTGCTTCCCCGCTAGTCCAAAGGTCTTCGGGTGAATCTCTCGGTCCAGATGGTGTACTGGGCATGCTTTTACCGAATCATAGAAAAAGATAAACAAATATGGGAAACGAAAATATTAAGGACGTCATTATCATACGTTTTGTGTAACTGAGAGGAGATCCCCACCACTGCAGGATGACCAGTATTTCTAACGTTTTTGTTGCAGAATAATAAAGAGTCCAATCAGGCAAACAAATGAAGATTGCAATGTGAAGCATATGAAGGCTAAATCTAAAAAAACAAATAAAAAAAACCAAAAAGAACCAGGTGATTCCTCTGGAGATTAACCCAATAGATTACCGAGAAAAGACTGGGTACTAGAGGATTCCTTCTAGTCAATTGCACTGACCTAGAGATTCTCAATATCTCTATTGAACCCACCAATCTTTTACCGTAATAATTGTCTTAGGTAGGATCTGAGTCTAATATCTAAAGTGTATGAAATATTCAGCCTTTAAAAGGAAACCGAGAATTCATTGTCTGTCCCAAACTGAAGCTAGAAAGCCGAGTTATATTTACAGGGTACATATTTGGTGTATCCGAGATTGAAGCAGGTTATATAGTAGTAGTATGTCTGTTACAATGCTAAGAACTCGTATGACTAGTGCCTAGCTAGTAATATCGGGGTAAGCCCAAACTGTGTAGACGGATATAAAGCAGGTTTATAAGCACAATGTTTAAGCTTATTAACTCAGAAGTCTTGGACAATGATAATCAGTCAATAAGAATTAAACCTTGTAGAAAAGAAAATAAGACAGATTGAATAATACACTGGTTGGTATACTACTAGTATGTATTGGATTCAGGTCCTAGGCAACACTCTCCTTATTTGTGTTGAATTTACTGTGGCTTTTCTCTACTTCTCTGGAACACCCTATCACCTCCTTCTTCTTTTGTTTATATTTCTCTCCTACCTAACTTCACTATCCTCACAGCCTTTCGGCTTTCTTCTAGCTTTTGCTATAATTAATAAATAGACCCTCCCTATTTCATGTGTTTGGTTGAATTACTGGTCACTTGCACTGGCTATCCTGAGGCTACGGAATAAAGCCATGGGCACTCAAGCGTATGTTGTGTTCTTTCGCTGGTGATGCGAATGTCTAACATACAACAGAATATGTCGACAGTTCTCGAAGTCTGGGACTTGCAACAGAAAAAGCTGCCGACTTCGTCACGATCAAAGACCCCAAACTATCCGAGAACCACAAATGAAGAAGAGTGCCCCCAAGACTAGTCCGGAAAAGGGATTTCGTGCGTGGAAAAGCGCGGCAAATCTAGGATATACAACTCGCCTGTCATCTAACGCCATGGATACCTTCTTCGGAGATGCACGCGATCTGATCGAGAAGGAAGTGGGCGTGATGCAGGATGTTATCCAGTATATGGCCCAGGAAAATGGCTTGTGGTTTGTTCAGGAGTTGGTGGAAATGGACTTTACCAAAATACAAAACCAAACTAGACAGATACTCTTTCGAAAACAGATGATCCCATTTCTGGAAATCATCTCTCACCCGAAAGTACTCTCCTCATTGGTAGCTGAGCATGCTCTTGGCACTATATTCAATTTCATTTATGGAGTCAATGGCTACAGAGCAGTCAATTTATTTGACTCGGTCTGCACCGTACTCGAAGCTGCAGATCAGGGGGATGTCCGCGTCCAGTGGCTGGAGGTTTCGCTTCAGGTTTTCTCTCGAATTTTGGATATCAACTCAACGGCTTTCATACAGGAAAGACTTCGAAATCAGGCAATAAGGCTTCAGGATATTCAAAGCTCTTGGTCCGATGAAGCGAATAACCAGCTCCTCATTTCTCGCAGATATCTTGACCGGATTCTTCAACGGTTCGATATAGGAGCCCAGCTGCCAACCGCGCCAGGACCGAAAGGACCTGGCAAAGACCGCCAGAAAGTAATTAGTTTTATTCCAGGACAAGCCCCTCCTGGGGGTCGACACGACAATGACCATGCTGATATCTCTGCAATTCAGATATTACCAACACTCGAAGAAATATTGAGTCCTCAACCGGAATATCTGCCGACGCGTTGTCCACCCCAATGGCATGTTAATGGATTAGCAGGTCTGCTGGATAGAAACTTCCGTTTGCTTCGGGAAGATATGGTCGGACAACTACGGGATGCTGTTTACGAAGTGATCAAGGGCCCTCAAGAGCTCAGCCAAAAAAAACGATTGCGTACCAACGTATATACCCAAGTAAGGATCATCAAATTTGATTTCAATTGGAATTCCGGCTTTATGTTCCACGTTGAATTCCCCCAGCTTCCGCATATCAGTCGTCTGTCACCTTGTGATCGCGAGTCATGGTGGACTTTATCTAAAAGTCTCCAGCCGGGCTCCCTCGTTTGTCTTTCGATTGGGGAAGGAAACGTGGTATTCTGTACTGTAGTGGAAGATCCAAGGCAAAAACAACACGGTGATGTGAGCAACCTGAAGGTGAAAGAGAGAGAGAAACAAAGGAATACTTCTTTGTGGTGCAAGGCGAAAACGGCCTCGGCCACACTGAGCATCGTGAACTCAAATCAAAACAACACAGAAACTTTGTTAAAATTTTACAATGATCCAGCCCGGCCTTTTTTCTTGGTTGAGTTTCCTGGTGTCCTTTTGCCTAGCTTTGAACCCACGCTTCGAGCTTTGCAAGGGATGCAAAAGTCACTGAGTTTACCCTTTGCAGACCTTCTTGTCCCGCCAGCCTCCGATGAGCAAAGCGCAATTGCGGTCCCTCCTCCACTCTATACATTAAAGCGAGGATTCCGTTTTAACCTTCGTTGCCTCACGACAGACGACTCAAATTTCTTTGTTAGCCCTAACAAGCCAATAGATATAGAAGGCTTTCAAAAAGTCTCGGCTTTGGATGAAGCGCAGGCTGCAGCACTTATTGGCAGTTTACACCACTGTATTGGCCTCATACAAGGCCCTCCTGGAACGGGGAAGAGCTATACAGGAATTGCACTTGTTAAGGCACTCTTGGCGAATAGAGAGCAGCCATCTGAAGAACTTGGCCCAATAATCTGCGTTGCCTATACGAATCACGCGTTGGACCAGTTACTTGAGGCTCTCTTGGATAAGGACATCACATCCAATATAGTTCGCATTGGGTCCCAGTCCAAATCTGACCAACTTCAAGGCCTTAACCTGCGCTGCGTGGCGAGAAAGGCTGCTAAAACTAAGAGCGAGAAGGCTGCTCAATGGAACCTTCGTTCTGAGCTTTCTTCCTGCGAGAACAACTTCGGCGCTCTGAGCTTGAAGAAACAAAATTCAGCCTCCAGAGTACCATCACATCTTCGCCTATACTATCCTACTCATCACCAACAACTTTTTGGAATGGAAGAGCAAGACTTCAAAAATTCCCGGAGCCGAGATCCTTCAAAGGTAATCCGTCGTTGGCTTTCTTCTGGGAATATAGGCAAAATTCGTTCCCGACCCCTTCATGAGCTTCTGCATGTCAATGTTCTGGATATGTGCCACCAAGAACGGGAGATTTTGCACCAAAAATGGGTCGACGAGATTGAACAAGATATGCGGCGTGAGGTCTTTCAGATTATCTCAGATCATAATGGCCTTAAAAGTGAATGGGATAATGTCCGCAATGAAATTGACCTACGTTGTTTATCGGCGGCTGATGTTATTGGGGTTACAACATCCGGTCTTGCAAGAAATTTGAAAATGTTCCAAAAGTTGCAGTCAAAAGTTGTTCTGTGTGAAGAGGCAGGTGAGGTATTGGAAGCTCATCTTCTCACGGCATTATTACCGTCAATCGAGCACGCAATATTCATCGGTGACCATCTTCAACTTCGACCTCAAATACAAAACTACGACCTCTCCCGGGAAAATAACAATGGAGGTTCCCAATATTCCCTAGACATATCACTTTTTGAACGACTGGTTGAACCAATGGGTGCCTTAGGATCCGGGCTTCCGTTCACCACCTTGGAAACACAGCGTCGTATGCACCCATCAATAGCGCATTTAGTTAGAAGCACTTTATACCCAAGACTCAAGGATGCAAGTCACGTGTCAGATTATCCTGAGGTACCTGGAATGAGGAAGAGACTATTCTGGCTCGACCACCGCGTTCCTGAAGCGGACGATTCAAAAGCAGAAGGCAATATTGCAACTACTTCCCACTGGAACGACCACGAAATCGATATGACAATTGCACTAGTTAATCATCTCATCAGCCAAGGTTCACATAAAAGCGGCGATATTGCAGTATTGACTCCATATTTGGGCCAACTGCACCGACTTAGACAAAAGTTGGCTCAATTTGTGGCCATAACCATAGGGGAGCGTGACCAAGAACAACTGGACAGAGCAAGGCTTGGGGTTGAAACAGAGGAGACTTGCTCAATGGCAAAGTCTTCCATGCTTGAAGCTCTCCGAGTTGCTACGATTGATAATTTCCAGGGAGAAGAAGCGAAAGTGGTTGTGATATCGCTTGTGAGAAGTAACCGCCAGAATCAGTGTGGATTCCTCCGGACCTCGAACCGTATCAATGTGCTACTATCCCGGGCTCAACACGGGATGTATATTATTGGTAACTCTGCAACCTCTGTTCACGTCCCGATGTGGGCACAGGTTGTACAAATTTTGGAGAATGATGATAATATTGGCCCAAGTCTTGAGCTAAAATGCCCTCGGCACCCAGAGACTCCTATTTTAGTATCAGAGCCAAACCACTTTTTGCAGTTTTCTCCTGAAGGTGGATGCAACATGCGCTGTGTGAATCGTCTAGCTTGTGGTCATGCTTGTGAGCAGCGGTGTCATTCTGAGCTGCTGCACAAGGCAGTGTACTGTCAACGAGCATGTCAGAGGCCCCAGAAAGGCTGCACACACATTTGTCCTAAAAGTTGTGGCGACCCGTGCCCGAAACACTGCTCTATAAATGTTTTCAAAGAAGGCAGAAGGCTTGCCTGCGGCCATGTGAAGGAGAAGCTCCCTTGTTGGCAAGATCAGGATATCTCCAAGTTCAAGTGCAGGGAGAAGGTGAAGAAGACTGTACCCGGCTGTCTGCATGAGGTGGCGGAGTATTGTTCCCTAGATGCTACTGCTGGAAGCTACCGATGCAAGGCTCAATGTGGCTCACAGCTACGGTGCGGCCATACCTGCAAGCGCAAGTGCTACGAATGTGGGAAAACTAGGGAAGATCATGAAATGTGCCAACAGAAATGCGGTCGGAACCATTCAACCTGCGCGCATATTTGCAAGTCAGTTTGCCATCGAGATGAGCCCTGCCCACCTTGCGAAGCTGCGTGTGATGTTAGCTGTGGCCACTCGAAGTGTACACGGAAATGCTCTGAGCCGTGTGCACCCTGTGCTGAGGAGCAATGTCTTTCTTTCTGCCCGCATAGCACATGCACTATGCCTTGCGCTGCACCTTGTGATCATATTCCTTGTGCCCAACGCTGCGAGAATCGGCTCAATTGCGGTCACCAGTGTCCATCAGTTTGTGGAGAAAGGTGTCCTGCTGCAAAATACTGTCAGATATGTGCATCTCAGGATATCAAGAGCCACATCGTGGATTTCATTTCTTACCAAAAGTACGAAGATATTGATCTAGAAGACACTCCATGCATCTTCCCTAAGTGTGGACATTTCCTGACCATTGAAAGTATGGATACACAGATGGATCTTACAAAGCACTATGATTGTGATGATATGGGAAAGCCAATTGCCATCAAGAGCTCTTCAAGGCCATTTTCCATGGGAGATGTCAAAACCTGCGCTCTATGCCGTGGAAGTTTACGGGAACTCTCTAGATATGGTCGACTTGTTCGTCGAGCACTCTTAGATGAATCAACCAAGAGGTTTACACTCTACTTGAACCGTGAATACTTGCCGCTGGTGGAAGAAATGGCCAAACAGGCTTTGTGTCTGCAGGATCTTAAGTGCAACAAGATGCCCGCATGGCCAGCAACTGTTCATATCAGCGGGTCATCCACAACTCTGATCCAAAAAATGAAAACTATCTTAGGAAATGTTGCGGCCATCCGATGGGCACCGGTTCTGAAACTACGCGAGCGGGTTCAAAATTACCTTTGCGAAGTTTCCCCTGGGCATCAACCGTTTATTCGAGTGCTTAATATTGTTCAGAACGCACGTCGGCGTCAAAAAACAGCTGGTAATTTCGAATGCGATAGTGGCGCACTCCAAACAAAGGGAGTTCTTTTGGGGTCTTCATTGAGGCTTCGGCTCGATATAAATTTATTGATGGACTTTCTTCGCCTCAAAGGTCAGGCCTTATCCCAAAAAAGTGGTGTAGTGATCACACTTAATCTCCAGGAGCTTAGAGGTGAATGCCGTACCCTAATCAAAAGTGCAAAGGAATCCATCCGACCACTGCAGCAGGCCGAAGGCTACATTTATTTAGCACAACTCCACGCACTCGAGCGTTCACACTGCTTAAACCCCAAGGATAACGAAATTAATCTCCAGGAAGGGCACATATCCCTCCAGGAAGCGCAATCCATTCTCAACCGTTTCCCGGGACAAACTAGGGGACTATCTACAGATATGGACGGCGCGGAGAAAATGCTCAACGAATCTACATTTTATGCGATGGTAACAAATGAAGAACGTCTCGTGGTTGTGCAAGCTATGGCTCGTGAGTTTCAAGGCACCGGACACTGGTATTATTGCCGGAACGGCCATCCATTTACCATTGGAGAGTGTGGGGGCCCAATGCAGGAGTCCGTTTGCCCGGAGTGCGGTGCCCCTGTGGGAGGCCAGCAACATGAAGCTGCAGAGGGCGTTAGTCGAGCAGATGATTTAGAGCAATCTGTTGCGAGACTAAGCCTATAGTTAGTTCCGTTGGAGACCGGATACGGGTATCGTCATTGGAGATTGGCTTTCTTTTTGGTACCTGATGATTGAAAGCTTTCTAATTTTGGTTTCAGAGGCTTGTAAGTAGAGTATGTAAATATGTCTGGTGGCCGGAACGGAATTACCGATTCCCAGGGCAAGAAAATCCCTGGGTTGTACTTATTTGTAGTTCCTTGAATAAGTAGTGGACTTAAATGCTATTATGACACTCAAAATGCGCACGCCGCCCTTTTCGCAAAACTGTCTAGATAACCCAAAAAGCTTTAAAGCGCCGACAGACCCAAACCCCAGAGACGTACTACTGTACCGGAGATACTGTCTCGGATACAGAGACCCCCTGAGTAGTCTCTGGTGACCTGACCGAGCTAAGTACGAACTGAAGGCCATTGGTACTCTTTCTGATCAAACGGACAAAAAAGATCTTCGTGGGAGGGATACAGCCGACAATGAAAACAACCCACATTTCAGTCCTATAGTTGATTAACACCTTTCTGGTTATATAATTAGTATGGTGAAGATTGGACCTTACTGATTCCAGACGATCACATTTCCCAGTTGATCTGTTTGAAGTCGGTGTTATATATTAGCCTTATCCAGAAAAAGGAAATAGCTAGCAAAAAAAAAAAGAAACTTACGAGTTGCATCATCGAGGGCTGTCAGGCGCTCTAACTGTACAGTTTTCACAATGGCGCAGGCACCGGCGCTGGATATTTATTAATATCAGGATCTGGGGAGTTAGACGTAGCTTTTAAGAGGCTCGTGCTTACACTATTCCACTTCCCATCAACACACAAAGCCCCACGCGGGTTAATATTGAAAACGCCTGGACAGGAATAAAGAGGAAAATCGGGAATAGGGCGAGGGCAAAATCGCAAACGGCGGACCAGGCTGTTACCGCACAGTGAGAATATTAGCTTCAATTGAAGGAGGAAGGAGAGAAAAAAAAATTATTTAAGCCGAAGAACTGAGTGAAACAACTTACTACCCTGAACATAGCCGAAAATTTGGATGCGACGTTGGCCCAAGCAGGTACCGGGGATATCTTCATCCCAGAGT
This sequence comes from Aspergillus biplanus, assembly GCA_027569045.1. Classification (NCBI taxonomy): domain Eukaryota; kingdom Fungi; phylum Ascomycota; class Eurotiomycetes; order Eurotiales; family Aspergillaceae; genus Aspergillus; species Aspergillus biplanus. The sequence continues at coordinate 42,712 of JAPDEJ010000065.1, forward strand.
TTTTTAACGGGTTCACACTGCAAAAGGGCAAGCACGGCGGCAACGATGTTTACGATGAAATTACTTCCTGCTAGTGACCAGAGGATAAACGATCTGAAAACGGTCTTGTAGCCCTGGATGTGCTCGAGGAAGGCTACGATGGCTAGCTTCCCGAGGCCGATGGAGATGAGAGCTAGGAATTGGTTAAGCCAGCCGTACAGAAGGGCGTTGCTAGCCTTTCCCTCGCTGAGAAGACATTCTTGGGTGCCGAGTCCATCTGCTGCGGCTATTGTGAGCATTACCATGCTAGCAATTCCGAATATCTATAGATTTTGCAAAAGAATGGCTCATAAGCACTTCGAAAGATATGACGCTTCAATATCAATTGGATGGTGGCGCTTACAAAGGTGAGGATCGCCAGATAAAGGTCGCTTCTGACAGATTGTAGGAGGTAGAATGCTGAGTAGCATCTAGCACATAGTAATAGAACGGCAACGCCACATTCAGCCCAAGTTACTATGAAATATGGTTGATGAAAGCCCGTGTATAACTGGTTTCCCATTTGAGGGCGACCCCTGGAAGGACTATATCGCAAATATGACGGAGGCCAGCTATTGGGTCAAGTAATTCGTCCAGGATTCTCGCAGAGTGAACAAATTACTACCTTACTAAAGCTTAAAAGGAATCCCATATTATAAATGGGGATAGTCATCCAGGCATCCCTCTCAGGAGTGGCATTGCCCGTGCGTTCAAGGAGAGGTGATGGGAGGATAATTAGTCAAATAGGCGCTACAGATAAAAGGAATATGGCAACGAGGCAGGAGGTAAAGAGATAAAAAACTTAGAGGGTGAAGATGAAAGTGAGGTCGCACCCAGAGGGTGTCATGTGACTTGTGCAGAAGTGGTAACGTCAACGAGCCATGATTCCTTGGAGATTCTCTTCACCCAGAATTCTTCTGGAAGAAACGGGACCAAGGTACCTTACGCAAATTAAATTCGGGAAAATATACCAGGAACCCGCCGTTTAATCAACAGTGGCCAGGAAACCTTGGCCCGGAGTCTACCTCCCCACCAGTGACGCAGATAAAGCCCGCATGTGCAAATGAGGCTTCTTTTGCTTGGTGCCCTGGCAAATGGGACGCGCATCAATTCAAAAAGAGGCATTCATGCAGATGCAGATCTCAGCCAAAAGGCACAGGAATGGCTAAGAGGTAGCCAATATCATCAAAGCGGCTGGCCACTAAGATTCACGATCGAATCCTCGACATACCCGGGCCGGAGAGTTATCGGGACGATCACTGGCCAGATCGCGGCCTATCAATCAAGATTGGATCGAGCTTCTGGGTGACACGTCCAACAAATTTGCAGCAACAGTGCTCAGGAGTGACGAAATTCTACGATCCCTTGGCTCTCCGCATCCTGCCCAATGCACCCCCCCGCGCTTGCTCCTCTGTGCGGGAACCACGGACCTTCTTCCTTCCATTTTCTTTCTTTTACTTCCTCTGTTTTGTCGAGAGGCTCATCTCCGATTGATCGGCCCGTTGCGTACATGTCGCAATGCAAAACTCCTGTCGATCGCATATGTAGGTGCAGATGGCGTGTTTTGTGACAACTAAACATGATTTAAAAGAGTTGGTCTCACCACCGTTCAATCTAAACTACTCAATCGCATCCAAAATCCTGACTGATTATTTCATTATGGCCCTATTAAAGTCGTCTCTCGTTTTCATCGCTGCCACCAGTGCGGTGGCTTTCCCTTCTTTTCCCGTACACAGGAGACAATCGGATATCAATTCTTTTATCGAAACGCAAACCCCAATCGCCAAACAGGGGGTACTCAACAACATCGGTGCCGATGGCGAGCTCGTGGAAGGTGCTAGCGCTGGAATTGTTGTGGCATCGCCGTCCAAGGACAACCCAGACTGTACGTATATAATATGCCAGCTCTTCACAATAAATATATATTCGCACGATAGGGAGATGCTAATTCTAGTCTACTGAGCAGACTTCTACACCTGGACAAGAGATGCCGGTCTTACTATGGCAGCTGTTGTGGAGCAGTTCATCGCAGGCGATGCATCACTTGAGTCCCTGATTCAGAGTTTTGTTGATTCCCAGGCCAAACTGCAGGCCGTCGACAATCCATCTGGTGGTCTCTCTGATGGTTCTGGCCTCGGTGAACCTAAGTTTAATGTAGACCTGAGTGCTTTCACCGATGCTTGGGGTCGCCCTCAGCGTGACGGTCCAGCGTTGCGTGCCTCAGCCCTAATTGCATACGGAAATTCCCTCATTAAAAACGGGCAGGAAACTCTGGCTCAGAACAACCTCTGGCCTATTGTTCAAAACGATCTATCGTATGTTGGACAATACTGGAACCAGAGCACCTTTGATCTCTGGGAAGAGGTCCAGGGGTCGTCCTTCTTCACCACTGCAGTCCAGTTTAAAGCATTGGTCGAGGGGAACGCTTTTGCTGAAGCCCTTGGCCAGACCTGTGATGCATGCTCAGTAGCCCCTCAAATCCTGTGCCATCTTCAGAACTACTGGGACGGCTCTGGAGTCGTGTCCAATATCCCAACTAGTGGTCGCAGTGGCCTTGACGCCAATTCTATCATTGCTTCTCTAAATACCTTTGATCCGGCGGCTACTTGCGACGATGCCACTTTCCAACCTTGCTCGTCACGCGCGCTATCTAACCACAAGCTCCTAGTAGACTCCTTCCGCTCCATCTACACTGTTAATCAGGGACGGGGCGTGGGCCACGCAGCAGCCGTCGGCCGTTACGCAGAGGATACCTACCAGGGAGGAAACCCATGGTTAGCATCCAGTTCTACCCTTGATGATCTCGACGCGCTGTACTGATTGTACACAGGTACCTTACGACTCTTGCTGCAGCAGAGCTGCTATATGATGCCCTATACCAATGGGATCAGCAAGGTTCACTGACTGTCGATGACGTCTCTCTTCCGTTTTTCAGCGACCTTGTTGGAAGCAACGTCACCGCTGGCAGTTTCGCCAAGTCTTCTGCCCAATACGCATCGCTCACCAGCGCGGTCCAAACCTATGCAGATGGCTTTGTGGGGGTTGTTCAGGAGTATACCCCGAGCGATGGTAGTTTGGCGGAACAGTTTACCCGGGACGGAGGGCAACCGGCCTCTGCGACCTTTTTGACATGGTCATTTGCATCGTTCTTAACCGCTGTTTCGCGAAGGAATGGCGTTGTTCCTGCAGCGTGGGGAGCTTCGGCGGCAAGCGATCTCCCGAGTCAATGCAGCGGGGAGACGGCTACCGGAACTTATGTCACTCCCACTCCTGGCTCGTGGTAGGGGTAGAGAAAAGCCATAGTAAGAGTGATACAATGCCGAAAAGACATTGGACCTCGAGAGATACTGGGGGAAAAAAAGAGGAAAAACTTTGGCCGTTACAATTTCTTCGTTACCAATAATGCCCTTCTTTAATCCATCCATGGAAGATGGTCTTTTTGTCATACCGCTGTCCTTGATGGAACCGGAAAATATTCTTTTTTTTTGAGTTTTTTTGTTCACAAAGCTTTGGGGGATGGGTGAGCATCTGAAATCCACAAGGGTCGAAAAATAGAATTAGTACACGAATTCGGCTGTCTGAAACAGAAGCCAGCCACTACTATGCCGCTTGGTCATCCTCGGAAACTCGGACGTCGAGTCGCTTCTGTAAAGAGTAAAATCGAGCCTAGTACCGCGGTCCTGGGACGAAAGTTTATCATGGAGGAGGAGGAAAAAAGGGGAGGAAATTCAAGGCTGAACGAGGACTCCACCGTTATCGAAATGTTATCCCGGCATTCGGGCCGTACCGTTTCTCGACATCGCAGCACAACGAAACTGGAAAGTTTCGTATTCGAAGCATATCAGCTCCATTCCGTCATCATGCCCCCTTTTGCCAGGAAGAAAAAAGAAACAAGAGAGAGAGAAACCTGCTGAATCGGCTCAATTCTGTCCCCTAAAAAGGACTTCAACGAACGCCCCCCAAGACGATCGGCGTGGCCCCGCATACGGAAGGATCAAGAGAGCGGCAGGGTTAGGGAAAGTCGAGATCCGAGGCTGGTCCAGTGGTCCGCCGGGCAACGGAAAAAGCGAGATACTAACGGTTTCACATGCGCCAATTTTGGTTTTCTTTTCCTTTTCGTTTCCCTGTTCCTTCTCGCAAGACGCAAGCCACGTTTTTCTCACCGGATCGACTGTGGGAGGTGAGACAATAACACAGCCCACATGGGGTACAGGAAGAATCTGACCAAATAAAAGACAGGAAGAAGGCTGGCGGTAAGCCTGCGACTCAGCTAGCGGCAAGAACTGGTCTTAGTGACTTTTAGTGACACAACTGGCGCTACCTCCCTCTCCCTGACCTGTCGATCAGAAAATCGAAAAAGAAAAGAAGCGAAAGGGAGGAAAGGGGAAAAAATCCAGAAAAAAATTCAAAAAAAAAAAAAAAACTGAACCACCCCTCCTCGTATCTCTTCCCATTGGAGGCGCTCCCCTCCCAATGATCGACTTGGAAGGGCGTTCGCCTATAAGGTTTGAATGGATCCACGGATGCACATTACTGACACCAGAAAAAGTTAATTAGTTGTTATGCACGCACCGTTTGAAAAGAAGGAATCAAAAAAAGAAAACATATCCCTCTTCTCAGCGGAAACTTTGCAAACGGAAGATGGTGTGATGGCTGCCTCATGGACAAACTTCCGCTTGGCGTCTGTAAAATACGAGCCGAAGAGATTCTGGAACACTTCCAATTCGCATCCTCTTCCCTTCCTGGAGAGCCCATATTGGCGGCGGAAGCCACACATTCTCTGTTGGGAGAACTCAGAACTGGTGAAGACTAGGGCTGGCTCTTTTCACTTTGGAAAGCAACTGCCAATCCGTCCATAGCCCCATTACCATACGTACTGACCTCAATTTCATGAGGGGCCCCACGTAGGGACTGCCGGTTGATGGGTGCTCTGCAAACTCCTGACGTTGGGGAATCGTCCCGCTATGGAGCTCGGCTGACCATATCCTTGAGCGCCAGGGACCCGCCCGAATCTCCCTAAGGGCGTATCATGATGTCCCTTGAGCGCCACCAACCCAGCCTGACGGCCCTCAACCGATGTGCCCCTCTTGTCCTGACATGAGTGTGGCCGCTTCCAGGCGAGCTGTTCTCCGGAATCGCTGGCCTGGATGACTCACGAGTCACGACTCTCTCACAAACGGCTCCAAGAGCCCGCAAGGCTGGCACGGGATGGACAGTTTCAGTCATGAGAGTGACGAAAACCAGACCGTTAACTCCGGCAGGGCCAAAGGTCGAAAAGATAATCAATCAGAACTCCAAAACAAGAAAATGGAAAAAAGGGTGAATCGACGGCCAAGGTACTTTCGGGAAAACAAACCCTGCAAAAGCATTGCATTATCCACATTCGGTACATACCTTGTCGCTACTGGCGCAGGTTTCGCAGGGGTCGTGGAAGGAAGGGGGACTAAAGCATGGTTTGAGAGCTTATAAGCATACAAAAGAGAAGAAGACTATTGTTCGTTCATGTAGAGATGAGAGTTGCATGTAAGATGCAACGGGATCTCGCATCGTTGTTCCTCATGGGAGGCTCTTCTTCTGCCGTTGGATTTGATCGACTGAGAGCTTTGGAGCTGATGGAGTATGCAGAACTCGGGATTATCAGTTCTTATTTTACCTTGCTTTCACATCACCAGGATTCTCGTATTAGCCAAGGAAACCAAGCACAAATGAAATTCTGTGTGAAGAACGGGGATGGGTATCAATCAAAGTCCAGGGGTTTTGAACGACCTCGAAGCTTAAACAATCACGAAGACGTGGAAATAGGACGAGGAATAAATAATAAAGACACCCCGCCTATCCTGATGGTCAAGACATAGCCGAAGTTGGAGTTGGGAAAATGACAGGTCTGGTGTGATTTGCCTCAAAACAGGCTTTGAGATTTAATTGATATCCGGAGTGCAGCGATATATTGTTCTTGTCAAGATGGGCGATGATGCTCATCCACTCATGGAGTTCATGCCATGGGAGTTAATCAATTTTAATTAAGGCAAACAAAGGCACACCTCGAAGAATGAATTATTCCCACCATCTGGTTTCAACCCCAGGGCTCCAAGTCCAGAGCCCAGAGACTCTCCCAGCAGGATCGATTAAAGTGCCACAGCACGTGGAGACGAGGCCGATCGTCGAATCCTAGTCCGTTTGACCCTCAGGTGGAATTTATTAATTAATTCAGGATGATGGGATTTTTAATTAATAATGCTGAAAATGAGGCGTCCCAATTGTATTGCTCTCTCCGAGACGGCAGCCATCGTATTCATTATTATTGGCAATCATGAACAAGGCTGGGCTGCCTGCGATGTCGGAGCCGTCAACTTCTTGTCCCGTATTCCCTGACCTGGAGCAATCAGATTTCAGGAATATGATATCCAAGATCACGATCATAGGTCTTTCGGATACGCTTCGCCGAGAAACGGCCCCAAATTTTAGTTTAGTGACTTATGACGATGGACCACTCCCCCTGTGGGGATGAAAACGAGGCCCTCAAGAGAAACACACTAATCGGGTCAAGGCAAAAGGGCCGATAAGCTCGAAATATGAACTAGTCGAACACGTAACTTGGGAGGTCCAGTAACTCACTGGTAATGATACTTACTAGAGGGGTCAGTTAATATAATTCACTCTCGTTTTACGTACACTTTCCCAATTGCATTGACTGTTGGTTGATCCACGAAAATAATTCTAATGCCTCATTAGTTTTGTCTCGCCTTCACCAAGGTGAGCTGTTCCGACTCGGCGGTTATCGATTTTTCGTCGTGTATCCCTACCTTTAGGTTCTTGATCCTGGCCGATCCTTGCCATGGCCGTCAACAAACACTAGCAAAGACTTTCGTATCTGTCTGTTCGTGTTGAGAAAAAGGGTGAAAGCAACGTGTCAAATAGTCTCGTCTGACAGTCTCCGCCTAGGCGCTTTCATCAGCAATTCCCGGCCAATGTTTTGTGGTTGGTTGGGCTTGTGGGCGTTGTCCATGTGATATCGTATTATTCGCCCAAAGAAGAGCTTCTGAAATGGCTGCCATCAGATGCTGAGGCCCTGCCAAGATAATTTTCTGGAGCTCCGAAGTAACCGAAATGTCGAGATCTGGGTCGAGGAGTATGGAGTACTTCTCCTAATAAAGGTCTCAAGGTCCAGTATGGAGTTTGTGGGCGCCATTTCCAAAGCCGCCATGAGTTATTGAGTTTGGAGGAACAATCCAGAAGAACCCTTGCTTTTTTTTGCCCTGTTCTTTTCCTTTTCCTTACCCCTTCGAAAGGGCGAAAAGAGAAATGATAACCAAATCACCTGCTTGGTCCAGTGTTAGCTAGTGTGCGTGGCTGGCTAACACTAACTTTGGGGGCCAAAGACACTAGCTAGAACTTCGAATGTACCTAACGAAAATAAGGAATTGTCTCATCACCAATAGAATCATCATCGTCATCATCATCCTCAACAATCTCCTCCTCTTCCTCTTCCTCCTCCTCGTCATTACCCTCACTACCTTTTACTAGAGTGAACATGGCCAGGAAGAAATATTTCAACGTTTGTTACATTCTTGACACCTCCCTCGTTAGGGATGAAAGGCGGGCCGACTCGAGAAACCGCCATGCTTACTTCATCCAGCCACTCTTTGCTTATCGCCATGTGGTCCGGATCTCTCACTCTTCCGTGCCACGGCGATCTTGTACAACTCCGTCTTTGCTCAGCGGGCGTTGTTGTTCGCTTTCAGGTCTGGTTGGACAGTCAGCCATTTCCGTTGGCGCCGCCCCAATTGTACAATTCAGGTATTTCTTTCGTACCCTAGCCCCCAAACCCATGGTCAGTAAGGAAACTAGTCAAACTAAAGAACAAGCCGACGAGTAAGAATAAAAAAAAGAAAAGAAAATAGTGAGAAGAAAAGAGTAATGCTCAGAGGATGAAAAAAAGGGTTAAAAACTGCGACTTGGTGGGCCCTTGAGTGTCCTATTGGGGCTGAAAAAAAAATGGTTTCTTTTTCCTTCGCATTCCCCAAATTGCTGGGGTGAGGGGAGCTAATTCCCCCCCGGCTGCTCAACTATCGCAGGAGCTTGTTCCTGTCGGCTGAAAAATCATGAGGAAATTTTCTCTTCCACTTTTCGATCTTCCATGATCTGGGTTGGCCAGTGTCCACCACTCCAGCAGGGTGGAGCCGAGTTGTGGGAGAGACATCGAGGATGACTGATGATGTTGTACAGCTAATCATGGCAACAGCTGTGGGTTAAAAAAAGGACATTGAAGGCAGGGTTGCCAATCGCCTGTAATAATACTCTCTTGTATCAACTTTCCTGAATTGAAACTCGTAAAAGATAACATGAATCAATGAGATGAAATCGTTCAGTGGATGCGCGGGTATGGAATATTTCTTCACAAGGTTTCTTGGCCAGTAGGAGTACGATGTTTTGAGCAACGTCCGCTAGGGACACGGCAAATTCAAAAGGAGAAGGCTAGGGGGAAAAAAGAAAACGCAATCAGGAGCCAGTCAACTGGAAGATTTGACCATCAGCAATGTTGGTTTGGTGTCAAGAAGAAGTTCTGACTGGCAACCTCCCCTCGGCAGTGGCAGTGAATCTCCATGGCAAATTGAGCTCGCTGCTCAAGGGTGAGAAGAAAAAGTAAAAATAAAACGTTGGAAGGGTTTAAAAACATGCCTAGGTTGTGGAAGGTAAGGGGCATGGTAATTTGAAATAAAACAGGAGAGGATACGAATTAAATAATTTCAGGGAAAAAAAATATCAAAAGAGCATAAGCTGAGCTGCCAAACTTAACTCTGAGACGAACACAGTTCGGCCCCGGTTGACGCTTATTTGGTTCTTGTTCATCCTGCGTTTCCGGCGTGTGGAACGTTTAAATACTCTCTTCTGACCAGTCCGGGAATGGCATCAACTCTCAGTGTTTGTAGAACTTGAAGTGCTCGACTCGCCCCGACTCCACGGTTGCCGTTGCGGTGACCATTTCGCATCAAGACGCCTGACACTCTCACTCTATGTAGGTCCCGAACACTTCTCTTCATTCTCACATTTCCTCGTTTCCCGTCTCCCCTGTTGCCTTGGCTCCTCCCGTCTATGTCCATGGCCTCCTTTCTTCTCTATCACGCGGACTAAAGTCTGCTCTACTGCTGTCTTATCTCCCCGTCCCCAGTAATTTTTAGTCTTTTCGTTGCTCTTGGCGTTGTTTCCTCTCCGGCCTTATAGATTTATCAATCCCCAATGCCCCTCCAAGGCACCGCACAGCTCCAGAAACCGCTACTCATCGTTTCATGAAGCCTAACTCATCTATGTTACCTGGCGGAAGCTGCATCTAACTGCTATTTGCCCTGATTAGGTATATCCCATCAACTTTACTGGGGTCCTTATAAAATCATCCTTTGGTCGCCGAGAGGTCCTAAATCTTCCGGTTATCCTTTTCTAGTCTCAGCCAAAACACTGGCATTTTGTCTTGAATTTTGAGGCCAAAATCCCGTTTAAGAAACGTGGAGGAAAGTGCTATATCATCAATTTACCTGAGCTCTTTTACTTATACGACTTTGCTATATCGGGCTTGGTCTATACCGATTTACCCTTACTGGCAGCATTTTCAACCACAAAAAGAAGTTCACGGTGCGTGATATGATGTGAATCGGACTCTAGTCAGCTACAGATTGCTAAGAAGAGCTTATTTACAGCATAGCGGGCTATGAGCTGTTCTTCTACCCTATCCAAAGTATATTCGACAGCAAATATGGCACAAAACTCACCAAGTATGAATCTCACCGAACTCCTTGCTTGTCGAATAAATGACTTGGCCCCAAATATCCATTGCCAGTTCTTGTCCATTCTCTTATAGTTGGGCTAATTTCAAGCAGATTACGGTTGGCAAAACCGTTCCTCTCAACCTCTTCAGCCCTCGTCCATGGCCATGGACCAACAGCCGTTCTCCCAATCTCAAGGGCTTTCATCTCATCCCGGATTCCCTATCGGGTACAGCCCTCATCACCACTCCCATTCCCAGAGTTTCTACCAAAATGGAGCGCCTTCATCTCAATATCTCTATTCTTCACACCCGGGTGTGCAGCAGAACAGACACCATCCAAGAAGGTACGCTCGATATCCGAAATCCAGCACACCATAACGGCTATAACTGACCAGAATGCTCAATAGTGCTTCCATACCATATTCATTTCCCAGTAGTTCAGTGCCTAGCAGCTCTCCGTCCATGTCAGATCAGCTTTTTACACCGTCGTAAGTATAATAATCAGCAAATAAGCTAGGATAATTTGATCCTAATGCGTCACCAGCCCACCGTCATACCTCCTCAACCAGTCAGAATATTATCTATCCCAAGGCTCTTCGCTGTCGTGAGTGCCAAATATTCTTCTGATTTCGAGCTTGCAGACTAATATTATACTCTCACTAGGTCGAACCCTAGCTCGTTAGCTGTCAGTCCTCAAACACAGCCTCTGATGTCTTCGGGGACCGTTTACTCGTCACCCGACTCCGCTCCAGCGTCCTCAGACCCAGAACAACAAGTAAGAGTTATCAGTTTCCGGCCGAAACCCCAATGTTGGGACCACGGATGTAATGGCCGAGAATTTTCTACATTCAGCAATCTTCTGAGGCACCAAAGAGAGAAGTCCGGGGTAGTCGCAAAAGCGGAGTGCCCTAGTTGTGGTGCTGTCTTCACGCGTACTACGGCGAGAAATATCCATGTCGCCCAGGGAAAGTGCAAGGGCATGGGAAGAGACCCATCTCACGAATAACAAGAACCTCAAGCAACAGCAACAACAAAAAAGAACGCGAACTGTCATAATCGGGGAAAACCGGCACAAAAATTTCGACACGGCCCGATAGACAACAAAGCCCGTCTTGGGAAGTTCGCTAGCTGCAAGGCAGCCGCCTTAACGGATTTCCATTGGGAGCAGAAGCGCCTGGGATCCTCTGCGGGTTTATCAACCTTAAACGCTGGGTATATTGCATGCGTACATTACAGGACTCTACCCAACTGGGGCTGAATTTAAGTAATGTGCGACATAATCATGAGCAAGGGAAGGGAAAAAGCTTATATATGGGAAATGCGGGGAGACATTTAGATTTTCTGTTTCCGGTGGCATTTTTGGTATTAAGATGCATAAGGTGCGACCCAAAATGACCAAGAAGTCAATGAAAAGGTTTCATGCATGGTTAGTTGCATAATTAGTCTTGGACTTTATATCAGCGTGGTTTTTTTTCTTTACACTATGACGGCGGTGTATATAACTCTTCATTACTCTTTCTATTCCGGTTGAAACATATTCGAGTGTTTAGAATTGTCAATAAATTGCTGTACAATCTTAAACAAATTCGGTTTTTATTTGTATTCTTGAGTGGTACAGTCTTTTTGGTTACCTAGGTATATATACACGAGAAGGTTGAGGAGAACAACGACCAAACGTGTACATAAAACTATTTTTAAATCCCTGACAGCTTTCTTCAAGTTGAGGCTCGACAATTCTGCTGCCCTATGGAACACTGCTAGTATTATACTATTTAGTCCTAATTCTCCAGGAACTCAGCGATTCGCCCTCGTTGACATCGCCCGACACGTGGTGATGATTACATCAACGTCACCTGATCATGTCGTGTCATCCATCTCCCTCGCATCAAATGGGATCGACCAACAATCCTAAAACCCTGTGACTCATCTTCAGGATGTGGTCTCATTTTTAAACTCCCAATGCCCATTCTTACACGAAGCCTGGATTCAATTCTAGTAGCATATATCTTCTATTCTATTCAGGCCAATTAGTGCCTCCAGTTTTACTACCAGCTCCCTCCCTTTTCCATCTCAAGATGACTATATTAAGCCCAAATCATTTCATATACCAAAAGTTCCAATTCTGCCGGCACACCACTCGCCAATTAATACATAGCAGATCTGGCGCTATTCTAATACCCGTTTGAAAAAACAGTTTCCATTTCGAGATTCATAGTGTCCACGCTTGAATACTTCTCCTTCAGGCTCATTAGCGGGTTCTCAAATATCACATATTGGCCCACTATGGCGTCTATATTTACATACGATCCAGACCCCCCAAGGGTTTCCTCGCCATGGTCAACTTCGGGGTCTTCAACCCCCCAAATGGCTACAGCCAGTAACCGGGCCCTGTCTAGTCGGGCTCGCTCTAGCACGCATCTAGACAATGCGGATCACGATTTCCTATCAGATTACGGCATTACCAAGCTAGAACCCGAGCCGCAGGAGGGCCCTACGGAGTATAAGCTACATCTCCTTTTGCGCCCCCGGCGACTTTATACGTCAATGTCCACAGGCAATCTTGTAGCCGGCTCGTATCACTCCCGGGCAAGCTTATCCACCTCTGGTCCCGCGACAACGCCGATAGATGACCCGTCAACCCTGAGAGCACCACAAACACGTTCAACAGAGAGCCGGCAGCAGCGCCTACAACAATTGACCACGCAGCTACTATGGCGCCTACAGCAATCATCACCTTTCCACTCCTCTACTACAACCAATCTTATGCTCCCCATTCTTCCCGAAGCAACCCCCAAACTAGGGGTTGCACAAAAGCCGGCACGTTTACTTCCCGGTCTTGAGGAGAGTCAAGGTGCCCTATACGAGATCGGAGTCGCCGACGATGGAACTTTTGTTGGGCTCATTCAGGACGAATTAGAGGAGAGCTTGACTAATCTACAAGCTATGGCGACTAGCCTAGGCTGCAAGGTAGAGATTCTTCGCAGGGTAATTGTTGGGAGCTGCGAATGGGCCAACGACTCGGGAAATAGCGACGTTGATTCTGCAACAGTTCATACAGAAAGTCTTTGGGTTGCAGAAGCGTTGGTCAGCCCGGATTGGGATTTTTACAGAGTAAACTCACCCAGACCGGGATCGCGCGGAAATAAATCCCGGTTGTCGAACGAGGTGGACGACTCTTTGCCGGAAGGGGTTCATTCCAACACGGAACAGATTCGAATATCCATAGCCGGACCAAACACTGCCGGTAAATCATCGCTTCTGGGCACCCTAACGTCGTCCGTTTTGGACAATGGGAGGGGTGCCAGCCGACTAAGCCTGCTCAAACATAGGCATGAGATTTCGTCAGGGGTAACTAGCTCAGTCGCCCATGAAGTAATAGGATATGCTGCAAGCGAGCCATTTACAGGCGTTGTCGACGTGATTAACTACGCATCTGGAAATGTTGCGGCGTGGGATGATGTCCACGCAGCTTCAGAGGGGGGCCGGCTAGCTTTCGTGTCTGACCTCCCCGGCTCGGTACGATATTTGAAATCCTCTCTTAGAGGGTTGATTAGCTGGGCTCCTCACTACGTTTTCCTATGCATTCCGGCCACCTGCGAGGAAGACACCTCCCTGGAACCTCCTCTCGACCCTACAGAGCAGGCCGCCGATATTAATCTAGCATTATCATATTTGGAGCTCTGTATCAAGCTGGAAATTCCCACTGTGGTCGTGATCACAAAAATGGACCTTGCTTCTCGCGCTAGCCTAAGAAATAATCTTGCTAAAATTCTATCAGCGCTGAAATTATCCGGCAAGAAACCTGCGATGTTGGCCGTTCAACCCGCCAGCTCAGAGAAAGGTGTGGATTTACAGCACTTGGGGCCAACGGAAAAGGATGAGGTAAATAAATTAATCTCTACGACAGATAGCTGGGTTTCAACAGTCCCGATAGTCCTTACTAGCGCTGTGGATGGCTCAGGTATAGGAAAACTACATGCCTTCCTTCGATATCTTCCTATTCCCTTACGACCACCCCTTAGGACCATCAGCTTGCCAAGAGCATTGAAAAATGCGCAACTTCCTGTGAATATTTTTGATATCGATGAAGTGTTTGCTATACCCCCATCGAAGGTCTACTCAGAGCAACGGCAAACGAACCACGGAGTGGTTCTCTGTGGTCTTGTCCGTTACGGGTCCATCTCGGTAGGGGATGAGCTGGCCATTGGACCCATCATGACGAGTACACCCCCGGATAACGCCAATGGCCACTTAGCTCCCAAAACCCGGGTCGAAAAACGTTCGGAGCAGGCATTACAATCAGGATCATATCGAAGCAGACCGTCATCTGGGGAGTTTTCAGCCTCGTACTCCCAAGCCCTTTTGTCAGGGAAAGCTTCATTTCCAGCTTATGCTCATTGGCAGCGTGTCCGCGTTGTTAGTGTGAGGAATCTTCGGTTACCTGTGCAAAAGCTAACACTGGGCCAAGTTGGCACGATAGGGATTGAGCCTATGTGTTCTTCTTCCGACGAACCAGTCCGTCGCCTTGGAAAAATACGCAAGGGCGCTATTCTAGCTAGTCCCCTAGCTGCATCTTCTTCTGCACCCAAGAATATGCTTTTCCACGCGGGTTTTGTTGCTAGCTTCCAGTCAAGTGAATTCGCCTCATCCCTGTCCCCACCCGTACTATTAGGTGGCAATGCGATAGTGTATATTGCGAATATTCGAACAACCGTAAAATTGACATGCATGGCGCTGGCTGAGGATGAAGTTGTTTCGTCGCCACCATCGCCTACGGAACCAGAGTTCTTCAGTTTTGACGGCGATTCCCCGGAGCGCGAGAGTGGCCGCGAATCCGATGTGAATGAAATGGTTAGATCGTCCGGAAATCCCACACAGGGTAATATTGAAATCACCTTTTACTTTGTCACGTCAGTCGAATGGGTTGAAATAGGGTCTAAAGTGCTTCTCATGCCCGGAGCATCGACAGCACTTGCCTCGACTGAAAACTCCGCTTCTCCATCTGGTCTGGAAGGATTTATTGGTCGAGTTGTTGAAGTTCTCTATACAGATGATTCTGGAGGCGTGAAATGATTTTATCTACTTTTTGTTCCTTGTTTTTTGTTGCTTTTTTCATTACTCATTCTCCCATGTTACGCTGTTTAGCTTTAGCTTGTCCACACACCCCTTGTTATCCATAGCATTGAAGATTTTTATTTTAAATTAATACATACAGAAGTTTCCTTCGCATTTAGTCATTATGGAATGCCTTGGCCAAGTGCTAAGGCTTGCCTGCTGTATATTCTCAGAGCCTGATCAGCCAGATGGCACGTGCGGTTAGAGCCTATCTGCCTAAGGCCCCCACTAGCCCACTACCCGCCACTAGACCGGATGCCCCAGGAACCCCGCCGCCGGCTTCAGACCTAGGTCCTTGACACCCGGTCTAACCAGCAACCCACCTATCGC
Source organism: Aspergillus biplanus (assembly GCA_027569045.1). NCBI lineage: Eukaryota > Fungi > Ascomycota > Eurotiomycetes > Eurotiales > Aspergillaceae > Aspergillus > Aspergillus biplanus. Next base: position 57,935 of record JAPDEJ010000065.1, read on the forward strand.
GATCAGTCACGGCGACTTCCTCCACCGCCTCAGTGCCAAGTGGGAGTTGCATCATATCATGGAAGAGGCACATCTTGTCTCAGCCTCATACTCCCTCCTCTTGGATGAGACTTAGTACCGCCTGCATTCGCTCAGCCTAACCCCCTCGCAGTAGGGGTCTAGCCGCCTAGTGCTGAGGTTTGTGATTGGTTTTATTTGCCTGTTCCCGCCGCGCCCCATCCACACGTCTGCCTCAGCTATTGCTTTGGTCATCTTTGGCTGTCTTCATCACTTTCGTTGGCGTTGGGTAGTTGAATATTCGTCAAACTAATTCAAGGAGCTGGGTCTCCACCCCCTCGACTAGCTGGTCTGTCCCTTGCTAGCCTTCTCCCCTCAACGTCCCGTACCTTCCGCTGCGTGCCTTCTATGCAGCTTCACCCCGGAAAATAACAATGGCAGAGTCCAGCAGTGCATATGCCGATTCCAGAATCAGTTCAGATTTAGATCAATCATCCGAAGATGAAGACTTCGTCTCGAGTGCTAGCACAACTTCAATGGGAACCGAGGAGCGCGCGATGGAGCATAAACAAGGTCATCAAGAAATGATGGTAGCCCCCGATCATCCCGAGCAAATCGAAACCGCGGCGACTATATCGCCATCCAAAAATACGGATAATTACAACGACTGCTGTAGTGAGTCCCTGGCTTTCAGGTTGGCCCCAGCAAACACCAGCCCAAGATGTAGTGTTCCATCCGAAACCGCAGAGAAGAAACAATTAAATTTACTTGATCTTCCTGTAGACCTTCTGCAGGATATAATTAAAGAGGTAAGAACCCTTCTGTACACATTGCTTTCTTCTTTCGTTCTTCTAATCATGCCTCTCAAAACCTGGTAGGTAACCCACACGAATGATCTAACATCGCTCGCTCTCACCTGCTCCGCACTTCACGGTTTAGCCATACCCCAGATGTATTCCCGGTTCGATATTGTTTGGCCTGATACCTTTCAACAATCCGATCACCCAGCTGGTGTGGACGCTCTTTCATATGGCCTTGCAACCTTGGTAATGGGGGAGGACATATTTCACGAATTGCCACAGCAGAGACCAAAGGATCCTTGCCCGCATTGCGGCTGCAGCAACCGTCATACATCGGCCCTCCGTGAGAGAGATGGCGTGCGGCCAGTTCGCCGAGGGAATTACTTTGCACAGTACACACGCAAGTTTTCGGTGGGGAACGGCCCTCCTGATTGGGTCCAGGAATACTCCGTAACTAAAGAGACGGGCAAGATGCTAGGAACTTTGGTTGCCTTAGCCATTGCTCGGATGGTGAATCTGGAAACATTCATTTGGGATATGCCCACAGGCGTCGTCCGGGATGTGTGGATCGCGTTATCATCGTTGGCAACCCGCCCTGGACATGAGTGCCGCCTCGACAATGTTTGGATTCGTTGGCACGATAACTCTGAGAATACAATGCGCTCTTTGCCGGGTGTCCCGAACACCTCTTCGTTGACTCTTCCTGAGACGCAAGGCACTTTCCCTCTTACCAATGCTTCTTCATCCCTCCAGGGAAAATATGGGCATGTAGAGTATCCCACCCTATCGATACTCCCTTCATTGAAAAGCCTGAGTGTTCTTGATATAGATGAACAATCGTATCTAGAGGAAATCGCGGTGCTAATTGAACATTCTCGGGAGCGTTTACGGGAACTCCGCATCGGTATCTCCTCAAAGGTCTACCAAGCCGAGTGGCTAAAGCCATCCGGGGTTCCACATTCAGAACCACTAAGCCTGCCCACAACTATGTCCGGGTGGCCCAAGGCAGGTGGAGTCCTCGGAACTATACTAGGCTGGCATGGCCATCGTGAACGAGACTGCTCTTTGAACAACGGAGGAACGCTTCCAAATCAGGATCAGGGGCCTACTATGCCTAATGTGCCTGCTGTCCAGACAGAGAGCCCAGTTTCTAGTACCACCTCGTCAGAAACCGTTTCTTCTAGCCTTCAGGCCTCATTGTCCATGGCTAGTGGCACTGAAATCCCTAACGGTGTTACTGTGGCACACCCGAACCTGCCTGAGTCTCATCCAACTCAATCGTCAGTAATTAAAACTCATCGGGAACAATCGAAAAAATCTTCGAGGACCCCGTACCCGTCTGCTTCCGGCCCCGATCGCCGTTTACTGAAATTGGAAATCCTGGCACTGGAGCGCGTCTCAATATCTGCTCCGGTTTTACTTGATACACTTGATTGGACCCGAATCAATAAGCTCACCCTCCTTCGTTGCGACAGTCACGAGAAGCTTTGGAGATCTCTTCGTCGCCGCTTCGCCCCGTCAACCCTGTCTTGCACCGGCTCGAGGCCTGGAAAGAAAGATGGGACGAGCCGACATAAAGCTTCACTCGACTTCCCATTAAAAATAAAACACATCCATACGGACGCTGTCTCCCCTTATTTGTTATTGTTCATTAAAGATGCTCTGAGCCCGGACACCTTGGAAACTCTCTTCTTACACGGGGCACCTCTATATGACTCTGCTGTTCACATTGAAGCAATATACCGGAATGTGATCCGCAACCACCGTTTGAGCCTCAAAAAGTTGTTGATTGACAGCACGGAGCGGTCAACGGGAGGGCATGAGATCGGGACCAGCCGCTTCAGAAAGTGGATGTTTACGCGAGAGATGATCACTTTTATCACGAGTGGGCGTATGCCGCAACTCGCGGAACTTTCCATGACTCTCGCGTCTAAAGACTGGGTAAGAAATCACCCCCTCAAAAGACGAATTATGGACTCGACAACCCTTGCTAACCCTAAATTCAGCACTACTTCCTACAAAGGTTACCTTACATTCCCCAGATCCGCGCTCTTCATATCTCTCATATTGTCCATCCCCTTCACATGGAAATGAAGGAGCTCGCTTTGCAGGTTCTTGACATTGTTACTCTGCGACCCGAGATAGGCCTAAGTTACATAGGCATGCAAGCTAAATGTTTTGAAATATTGGAGGGGAAAAATGATTCGTACGACTTTTCTGAGTCTGAGGATATTCAAAGCGAAGGGTTTGTTCCAGGAGCGGAAAATTGGGCAGGATCGGATACAAATGGCGAGGATTCCGATGAGGACGACGATGACGATGACGATGGCAGTACAATGGATTCACACTCTGAGTTGTCCTCCGAAGACCGTCGGTCGTCTGACGATGAAGACTCTGACCTTGACTGCGGGCGGTCGCGAGTCTCCTTTCGGTTACGAGAGATTTTGTTCTACGACGACAAGATAGCAATTTTCAAAGCCCGGCACGGAGTTTTGTAATATGTTCGTTGGGGCATTGGCACTATGGCGCTGGTGACAATTTGCTTGTACTTTTTGTTTTTGCTTCACTCACTACAAGATACCATGGAAAATTTCCCCATAATAGTATTGGTTACGACGAAAAATTGCCTCAAATTTTTCTTTTCAACTTTTCAAGTAGTTTTTTTCCCTTGAGAATTTGAAGCTTAGTTGTATATGCACGTGACTTAGCGGTCAGCTTCTGCGAGCCGCAATCACAACTGAACGACTGCAACTCGGCGTCATTCATCCTTCAACGTTTTGACAGCGTCGACTCGCTACGCGTACCCCCCAGTCCCGTTCATCTCCTCGCTTCCCTGTTTCGGTTGCGCTGTTGCGCCCAAATCCTTGCCATCATGAAGCTCGTTCGGTAAGGTCCCTCCCAAGCCGTAAATGAAATGCCAAAATGAGGCTTTCTGCTCGAAACAGCTATTGTATCAATGAGCATGTAAATTAACAAAGCTCGCAACAGATTTCTCATGAAGTGCGCCAATGAGACGGTGACAATTGAGTTGAAGAATGGTCGGTCATCCAATCCTATGCCTCCCTTTGTCGTCTCCTTCGTTTATAATTTTGCTCTCTTTCCTGTCTTGTGGGCCTTCCTTACCATCTTTTTCTTATACAGGTACAATCCTTCATGGTACCATTACCTCCGTTTCCCCACAGATGAACACCTCGCTCCGAACCGTAAAGATGACCCCCAAGGGCCGTGACCCCATCTCCCTGGACACGATCAACGTCCGAGGCTCCACGATTCGCTACTACATTCTGCCCGATAGTCTGCCATTAGACACGCTCCTTATCGACGATACCCCGAAGCCTAAGAATAAAGCACGCAAGGAAACCGATCGCGGTGGCCGTGGCAGCCGTGGCGGTCCACGTGGTCGCGGTCGTGGACGGGGCCGAGGCCGCGGACGAGGATTCTAAGATGATGACACAAAAAACCATATACCGTACTTTTCTGGAATTGGGTGTTAATTTTTTTTTTCCTCTCGTTTTTCTTTTCATTTGATGTCATGAAAGCTCTCGAACTCCGATTTGCTGGGGAAGGATTGATAATTCATAATCTTTTGGCTCGGAATCCTCCCCCACTCCGCTGGTATTCTTTTCTTTTTACCCTGCCAAGGTGTCGTGAGGGTGTTCAAATATCGCTTTCGTCCTGTTGGCCGGCGGCCGGGGAGGGGGAATGCGAAAAGCAGGAGGTAGGGGATGCAATGGTTGAGTCGAGTTTGAAAAATAGAAGTTGGAGATCTGTCGGGCAAAGGCGAAGAAGCTCTCTGTCCCATTGCAATGATGGTTGATCTCTTTTTGCGTCACCGTGGGATACATGGGGGAGAATGAGCGCAGGGTGTGGGGATTTTTTTTTTTTTTACTCTCTTGTTGGCCTCGAAAATATTGTACGGGACTCTGGTGCATAAAGGGTGTGTCTGCAATAGCCAATTCACGATAACTAGAAAGAAAGGAGAAATACAGTTTCCTTCCCAAATTCAATCTCAGGCAAGAGCCAATATTTCGTTCCATGTCGTAATCAGGTCATTATAATTCTATCCCAAACTAGCCATCCACTTTAAACAAGAAGAAACGAAAAAAAAAGTCACGCCCTCCAAATCCTCACAATCACCAACTTCTCCCACCCAGCCTGCATCCCACTGTTCCCTACAGACTCCGCCTTCCACCCTCCTGGCCACGCTCGAATCCTCTCCTTAACCTCCTCGGGTCGATTCTGCGCACAGAGCAATACATACGCCACCCCACGCTCCGGGCTCAACACCTCCGGAATCATCTCAAGTAATCGATCCGTCGTCTCCATCCCATCCCGGCCCCCCGCATAGCTTAAGGAAAGGAAATACGAGTCCCGCTCGAACTTTTCTGACCTAGACAGTCCCTTCCCCCCTTCCTCCTGCTTAGAGCGAGAAGTGGAAGTACAGGCGTTGTTCTTGGCCTGGTACTCCTCCGCCGGGCGAATGTCTGGTAATTCTTCCGTTGGCACATATGGCGGATTGAAGAGGAGCACGTCCACGCTCCCAGGTCGGAGCGGGGTACATAGATCGGCTGAGATAGGGGCTAGGGGAATCGTTCTCCCGGGGGGCGAATGGGGGTCATCTGTGGTTTGTTGATCTTGTATGGCCTTTTTGATCGTTTGGTTGGTTGCGAGGCATGCGTCTCGGTTTACGTCTGTGGCGAGGGGGAGGATGTCGTGGCGGCCAAAGATGAGGTGAGAGTTTGCGGCGACAAAGGATATAACGACTCCGGAGCCGGAGCCGACTTCTAGGACGAGGGGGGATGATGATGTGGCTGTGGAGGGGGAGGAGGAGGAAAAGCGGGTGGTGAGGAAAGCTGATTCGGTGGGGGAGGAGAGGGTGTCGAGGAACAGGTAGGAGTCTTCGGATGGTTCGTAGATTGTGTCGAAGGAGACGTGGGAGGTGCAAGGAGTAGGGAGCATTTTCTTTTCTTTTCCCCCCCTTCTCTCGTCCTCTGGCGGGGTCAATTGAGTTGAGGATGCTTTGGATGGCTCCTGTGTATGGGTCGAAGAAGAGTAAATTTCCAAATTCCGATGGTTGGGAATGATCTCATTATCTCTACGGCTTGTGATTGGTTGGTTTATCTTTTGCCGCTCTCCCGAACCATCCCAATGAAGCCGCGGCTGGAGCTTCAATCCTTGCTGATTTGCTTGAACTTCAAAAACCCCCAAATCTTAATCAGAGTCGCATAGGGAGAGAAAAGAGAGACATATACTAAGAATGAGGCTCTTCCACCGTCTCCTCATGGCGACGCCCGCCTCCGTCGGCTCCAAGTCCAGCCTCTCCGAAGCTCTCGCCCTCCTCCCACCACTGCAGCTCTACCGCCGCATCCTCCGCGCGCACCGCAGAAAGCTCGATCCCGAAATGCGCATTCTGGGTGATTTATATTTGAAGAGCGAATTCCGGGCTCACCGGAATGTAGAGAACCCGTTGCATATTGTATGTTAATTTCCGCAATTAACCCATGTCGCTTTTGGCATCGGAAAGAGAGATGATGAGGGTGTGCTAACAATGGATGTAGATCGGGTTCTTAACGGAGTGGCAATTGTACGCGCAAAAGCTGGAGGGTGATACCTGGTTTGGAGATAAGTTGGATAAGGCCAAGTTGGATAAAATGAGTGGTTCGTACTCTTGCTTTTCCTCTTTACTTTTCCTTATACCTTGCCATTGTTTCTTTTTGGTGGCTTGGACGGGGGCTAATCGATAATCGTAGATCAACAAATCGGGCAATTGTACGAGTTGATGCAGACAATACAGAATAAGGAAGGGGATGGAGAAGGAAAAGAGTGAATCCTAGGATTTCGTAATTCCCCCATCGTCGGCACCATTTCATTCATACCACCCCCGGAGTGGAGTAGCGCTGAGACTGGATAAAACAGAAGAAACCGGGAGAATATGAGATCTGGATTATCTCATGGAATGTACACTATTAGATCTGCTGGCATTATGAGAGGTTAATTGGTGTTGATGTAAAATTACAATGGACTTGGCCGGGATGGGCAACACATGCTGAATACACCTTGGTCTCGTGCTCTGGATATAGATTAAACAAGTACTGTCCAGCTAAACAGCTTAAGGTATAACCCCATAAATCGCCAACTTTAAGGTATAGAAAGGTATAGATAGCAGATAGAAGTATGGCACTGATATAAAGGCGGAGAATCTCCGAGATCGGGCAAGCTCCCACTCCATTCAAAATCCGCCTGATATCGCCACCAGTGCCACTAGGGTACTTTTCTATATCCACGCCCTACCAATGACAACAACCCCATAATCTTGAATTCACTATATATACTCCTGTACCCAAACCAAACTAAACCACAACCCCAACAGAAAGAAACAACTTCTTAACAACGTGATCCCCAGAGAAAAAACTCAAAGCAACAATTGAAAAGAGACCAAAAACCAAAATGCCCTCTATAATGGAAGACCCCTCCTCCACCCTTTCCCCCCCTTACACGCTAACCTCCCTCCCATCCCTCGCCCTCACCCCCCAAAAAGCCACCCTCAAAGACTCCCGCCCCGTAACCCTATACCCCATCACCATCGGTGCAAAGTCCCTCCCGGTCGACCTCGTCCGTCTCCTGCACAGGGAATTCAGCGCGGAGATCGAGCGTGGCTGTACGTATCCCATGGAGGAGGCGATGACGTTTGAGCGGTTTGCGGAGTACTGGTTTGGGGTTTTTTCGGTGGTGGCAGTTCTTGATGACGAGGGGGAGGGGTTAAGGGAGGGGAGGGATTGGGAAAGGGTGTGTTTGGGGACGTTTTATATTAAGCCTAATTATCCGGGTTTGTCACCTTTTCCCCCCCGCCGTTGAGAAAGTGGAAATAAGGAATCGGAGGTTAATATGGGATCTACAGGACGATGCTCGCATGTTTGTAACGCGGGTTTCTTGACGACTACTGCGGTGCGGAATCAGGGCGTCGGAATAGTGATGGGACGAGCGTATTTGCATTTTGCGCCGTTGCTGGTGAGTTGGAGCCATCCTCACCTTCCTCTCCGGAATTTTGGTTTCTACTATGAATGCGATAACTGACCATGATGGGCGGTAAAGGGATACAAGTATTCTGTGTTTAACCTAGTGTTTGAGAATAACGTGGCATCAGTCAAGATTTGGGAGAAGCTGGGTTTCAGCGTTATCGGGCGCGTGCCTGGAGCCGCCCGCCTGGCAAGCAGCGAGGAGTTGGTGGCTGCTTTGATCATTGGGAAGGATTTGACTGCACAGTAAATATACATGTTATATAGATTGTGAAATGATAGAATGTAAAATAGATTTATACTCCATACACCTACGTTTCCTGGTTTGTATACATCGGCGCTAATCAACTCAAATGCAAAAGGGGAATCATTCGAAGCAGTCTGTCCCTGCGAAGAATCAGGAATATGTAACCAGAAATCCCGGGATATTCAATGCACATAATACAAGGGGGGAAGAAAGGAGGAAGGAGAAGAAGAAGGCTTGTCCGGAAAATTAGATCACGCAATGCAAGAGTTACCGCCATGGCGGCCGATCAGCTAGCTTGCTCCGAGTGGCTGGGATGTTATCCTTGCGCCCGGATGTTTTTGGTAGAGGAAGCAAACTGATACGGCGGCTTCCAGAGTGACCAAGGGCTGTGCCAGGGCGTGTGGATTTGGTAGGGCTGAGCAGGTCCGGGTCTTGGTCTTGCGACACGCTTCGGCTAAACGACGCCCCCGCGTAGCTTTGTCGGCTACGTGGAACATTAGACATGTTTTCACTCCCTGACGGCCGTTGGAGCTTGCTATAAGGGGGAGGGTCCAAAAGTGTACGATGAGGAGTCGGTGAGGCGCGGCCTGGACTGCGCGACGCCAATCGGCTGGAAACACGGCTCACAGACCTTGCGTTCGGCGCGGGAGAAGCGGACAGCTCACGGGACGGGCTACGCATCTGCAGCGTGGAAGACGGTCTTGACATTCGACTTGGGGCAGATGATTTGCGGAAGGGTGAGCTGCGCCCGAGTAAATGGCCGACCTCTAAGTCGCCCGTGTTGGTGCTACCATTCCATCGAGGCCGGTTCGGGATCGGTGATTGGATCGGTCGTGGGATTTTCCGTGTCGCTGGTGTAGGTGTCATTAACCCATTCATTTTGGACGGTGTTGGAGCGGTAACACTTGTCGTAGGAATGGTTGGTTTCTTTCCCTGGGGAATACCTGAAAACCGCCGAACTTTAGACGTTGTGCGGGCAGCAGAGCTCACAGAGCTACCACGCCGGCTGGATGACCCCAGAGGAGTGGAGGACCCTTTAATCACGGCCCCAGGGGTCACGATTACTGACGAAGCTGGGGAGCTCCCTGGGGTATCAATCACGCTTCCTGTAGCAGGACTATCCATGGTGACGATACTCGAGATCGAATCACGCAAGTGCTGGGCCCTCAGGTGCTGAATATCTTCCAGTGACGAGTCCATTACCTTAATGCTCGCCTTCAAGGCGTCAATTCTTGATGTCATGTCAGAGAGGAGCCTCAAAGTTTCTCCGTTCACCGTTAATCGATCGCTGACCCCTTTTTGGATTATGGAGAGCACCCGCTCAATCGCAGGGATATAATGCTGCTTCTTAGCCTCGTAACTCTCAATCCGCTTCGTCAGGCCGGTAGGGTTGTGCACATGTGCACCCGTTTCGAGGCCCTCCTGCAGCTTGGCGATGCTCCGTTCGACAGATTCGAACATCTTTTGGGCCTGACCACCAGCATTCCGGAAGACAAGGATCCAGCGGTCTTCACTCAATTCCTTCCGCAGAGCCTCTGCATCTGCCTCGAGAGCTTTGTAATTCTTGTCCAGCTCGCCGCGACGCTCTTCTAGCTCCTCGCAAGCAGATGGAAAGATTCGTTCGGCTCGGGACTGGAACATGGACAGTCTCATGGGCAAAAAGTCCAGCGATGCCCGCAGCGGCTGGATACGTGCGAAAAGGGCAATCAGGTTCGAGTGGTTGGAGTCATCCTGCGGGGTTTGAATCATAGGGGTATCGAGTGTCGGTGCAGCGGCGAAGATAGGCCCCATGCTGAGCCTCTTATTTGAAGGCATGATCCCATTTGATGGCGTCTCTTCGACAATCGTTTCGAGCTCGTTGATATCCAAACCGGTACTCGTAGGCTGGTCACTTGACATGGTAAAATGCCGCTTTTCCTCCATCTCGAAAATCAGTCGGCTCAGGTTGTCCACCTCCGCCCCTACATCCCCAATTACGTTGTTCCACAGCTCCTCCCACTCCATCGCCAATTCCACTTGTCCCTTGACACCGCGAAGACGGGACTTGATTTGCGCCCAGCTTTGAATAATGGTATCCATCTGGATAACGATTGTCTCGAGGCTTTCGGCACTCACATTGGCGATGTCATTGCGCAGCTGCACCTCCTCGATGGCTCTCACATATACATTAACCAAGCTTTCAAACTTGGTGATCGCTTTGTCGACACCTTCGAGCCCCTCACGCCCGCCTGCCGCGGCCCACTCCACATCGTCTTCCGCATCCAGCCCAGTTAGCACATCCGATGCCTTTCTGATCCAGATCTGAATTTGCTCTGCGGCCCCTGTAAGAGCTTTCACGGCGGATGGGGCGTTCGGGATGGCGGAAATACTGGCTTCTAACGTCGAGGGTTGTGGAAGGGTGATGGATGTGAGTTGGGAGAGTTGGTTGCTGAACGAGGCACGGGAGAACGAATAGATCGATTCGGTGCGATGTAGGCCTATGGGGTTAAAATAAGACGGGCCGTTCGATGACGCACTAGATGGGGGAGGGGAGTCTTTGGGAGGAGGTGGTGGAGGGGCGCCATTTTCTTCGCTCTTTGTTTGCTGGAGATACTTTTCGAAGTCCGTCTGGGCGTCTGTGGGACTCTGAATGTTAGAAACTACCGACTCGGGACCCAGGCGCGCTGAAGACTCAACAACAGACATGGCCGTTTGAGTTTCTTCCGCCTCTTCTTCCCGTGGTTGCTCTGTTGGATCCGTATCCAAGGTAAGGTGACCGTTGGTGGGTGGTTCCAATGGCTCGGGATCCTTTGTTGTCGGGACGTCTTCGTCCGATCCACACGTCGAACTTACGTCCAAACTCTGCTGTTGATGTTTGCTGGCTTTGCTGAGAAAAGTGATCGCATTCCACGACCGGCCTCTCTTCTCTATTTTGATCGATAGATCCTGGTGGAGGCTGTCGAGCTCCTTGATATGTTCCTCTGGGATGCGACCGACGGTCCCTGGGTTGCGGGCAGCGTTCGCGGTCTTGTTGCTGCCGTCCAACAACTTCACGCGCGCGGCTAAGCCGGGCGACAATCTACGTAGGATCGAGGGGCGAACCAGCGATTTATCGGAGGCAGCGAGCTCGTTTGGGTCGTCGCAGTCGTCTTCGTGGGCGCTGCTACTCCCAAAGCTGCGGATGCTGCGAAGGGACGATTTCGACTTGATCCGTCGTGGGATTAGGGGTTCTTCGGGTTCTTCGGCGGGGGAGACAGATACAAAAGGTGTTGTTGGCTGTGGAGGGGAGGATCCCTGCGACGTGGACGTGTTAGGATGGGACTCCGAGGGGTGCGTGGGCGCAGTAGTGGCAGTCGACCCAGTGAAGATGGCAGGCATGGATACGATCCACGAGGCGACCGCCCTAGCCCTGGCGTGGCGAAGGGCTCGGGGACGGAAGGGAACTCAGAAAGGAACAGGGAAAGAGAGGGCAGAGAATGCAAGAGCCTGGGTACGCGTGGTATCCTGGGAGAAGTGGCTTGCTGGTTGGAATGTGGTTGATGGGCTGCGGGCGCGCCGACGGGAGATTGGGAAATTCCCTGTGGCCCCTTTCACAATCCGCCCTGGAGCGTCGGCAGTGGTTCACTCGGGGTGGGGTGACTCAGCTTTGGGAGAGGAAAGGATCGGATGTTAGGCTCTTATTTTGCTCTGGAGATATGAGAGATTATTCATAAATGATCGACTACATGATAGATAATGAATCATCGGTGAGAAGAGACAGCTCTTGGGCAGCAGAGGTAGAGAAGCAACGGGAGAGGTGGGAATGCGGAAGACGGAGGCCCCTACTATTTTATGAATAATTACGATGAGATACACTCCTCCGACTAAAACTACTGCTGATTACTGCTCCTCTCCAGTAGTGTTACTGCGACCTACTACTATACTACATAGATAATAATAATACTGGGACGCAACCTTACATGACGTCGATTTCAGAAAGCGTGTCTTTTTTGCTCCCTGCCCAACTGCCAGTGGTGATCACCCGCCTTTTTTTTTCAATAGTGAATCCCTTCAACGGCACTATCACTTCAGGGGACCCGATTCGTCTTATTCTTTGGTTTCAATTCTTTCTTTTTTTCCTTTTTGCTTTTGTCAGCCGCATCTCCTTCTCTTTTCTTTTTTCTTGACCCTCTTCCTCATGCAATTCCATCCTTTATGGGCGGTTGGAGTTGAGGGATATGTGTCTCATACAGAGTTACCGTACGTATACCTCAGAATTAATGTATGCAAAACATGGCATTCTCGGTACCGGACCCAAGTGCAGTAGGTAATTCCATGTCTGGCCAGCCCATACCCAGTAGCCATCTTGTGGAAATGCCCGCATTATTCTCTAGGTTTTCTCTCAGCAAGATTAAAAAAAATCCACTCCTAATAAAAAAAACGCAAAAATTAGGATAAGAAGGGAGAGAAGAAAGAAAAAAAGAGAGGAGAAATTGATAATATGATATATATATTCGCCCAGAAAACCACTGGATTATAAAGTATACAATAACTCTGTAGAGGCACCGTCCACCCACAAGGTACATATACTTACATGATCTTGGAACCAAATGTAGAAAAATATAAATAAAAATAAAAACCAAACCATTCACTGACAAACCAGGGGTATCAAAGTGGACAGACAGAGTGGGCTGCAAATAAATGTCATCATGAACCAAAACCTTACGTGGTTCCAGTCATCAGGTACCGAACGAATTCTCCTTTCCCTTTCCCTTCTCTCTGCCATCCATTATTCCAAAATATCCGACAACCATCTAGTACCCAACAGACCGAAAGAGATGACACAAAGAAAAGAACATAAAAAGAAAAACGGTTATCATGTGGAGGGAATGATCAACCCGTCAATACTGGCTTGGGTGGCGCGTCTCCTCAACACCCTCAGGTCTTGAGCCAGCTCTTCACGGACAACCTTGCACCAAGCTAGGATAGCGTTGTCAAACTGCTTCCATGCCTCATCGCTGCTGCCATACACCACCCCCATCACGTCCATCTCCAGTTTCTTCTCCCATCGAAGTTCCGCCGCTTTGACCCAGTAACGAAGGTTGTCTGCGCAGCGATAAGGCTTAGCAACGTCTTGATGGAAGGATTTGATTTCGCCAAACGGTCGTTTAGATTTTTTGACTGCGTGGTTATGAATCTGCACCAGGCCTCGGCCATCGCGTAGCTTCTCCAGCATTGGGGTCGGCAGCGAACCATTTTCAGGGGCCGTCCAAGTCGGTAATGGAGAATCGGGCCCAGCCAAACTTCGCAAGAAAGCCTCCTCTCGTTCCCGCTCTTTACCCGTCCAATCGCCCTCGATCCATACCCATCCTTGCCGCTCCTTAACCTCCGCCTCTTCTAGCCGGGCTTCCTGCGAGAGCATATCCCGCACGTTGGACATCCAGCCCATGACTGCAGACCGTTCGTCATCGCGAAACCCACCGGCGAAATTGCGGGCAGCCCACCGCTTCAGAACCTCCAATACACTAAACAGCTCCTGTCTGATATCCCGCTCACTTTTGATGGACGCGAGCCGCTCCGGGTGCTCGTGCGTGGTGTAATATATTTTGGCGGCGCGGATCGCTAGAGTAACGACATCCAAAATACGCATGCCTTGGAGCTCATGCCAGCTCTGCTGGACGGCGTCCGCCTCTGCTTGTCGTTGCGGGTCCTCCTCCGAGTCGACCCCGTCCGGGGATAGACTAATGCGCGGGGGAAGTAGATCTGCAGAGGGTTTTTCGTGGGCCATTGACTCGATCTCTCTCTCTGCCTTCCATACCCCGTTCAATAAATCCCTCCTCAACTCGAGTAGATCGGGCGGGGGTGGGATATAGTGTGTTTTGATACTGTACGTGCTGACTGTCGGGGGGAGCATGGCCTCTTCATTCTCATCCGATTCGTCCTCTATCTGGTCCGTGCCGTCTTCCTCTGTCGGGCTCGCAGTCAAGTCGTCGATAAACCGAGCATTGGGAGTGAGGAGCAATCTCGGAACCTCATCCGGTTTGGTTTTCTTTTTCTTGTATTCGCGGGCGTGACCACCTTTTCCATCCAATAAGCCTGTTCGGGCAAAATAATATTGCAAATGGGCGATGCTACCCAGGTTCATAACGCTCTCACGATTCCTGGCGGAAGCCGCAAACTCCGCTCCTTGGGGTCGGATATACCCCCGCCTCCGGGTGGAGATCGACACGGACGACCTCGCATCGGCGGAAGTAGCAGACGAGGTTGACAACGAGGAAACTGTAGAAAACGTGCGATCTGGAGAAGGACAAGAAGAAATGGCAGGTGTGGGAGATATGGAGGGAGACGGCGACGAAGCTCGGACTGGAGGGGCAATCGACTCAACGTCAACTGGGTCCTCCATATTTTAATTTTTTTTTTTTTTTTTTTGCCCACGTAGATCAAAACCGTTAGCTTTTTCGACCCATACGAGGACGAGACGTTTATCGTATATTGACCCGCTGGCCCTGAGAAGATGTAGTTGAGATATCGCGGGGAAGGACAAGTGGTCGTTGGGGTGAAGGGTCGCGTTGGGAAAACAGGGACCAGTCTCTGGCGGTTGGTAACTGAGTCAATAATAATCGGAGATGGCGAGTGATCAGCAGGCGAGGATAATAATAACCTTGGAAATCCGGGACGTTGAAAGGGGGCTATTAATTTTCTTTTTCTGTTTTTTTCTTTCACTAAAAGGGGAAGCGGGTCAAGACGAGAGTGGGCTACTTGTACTAGAACTGCTCAGGACGAGGAGTCGTTGCCAACAACAGTTACAACATGCCCGTCAAGACCCAGAACGATGGGAAATTGTGGATGGACACCCGTTAGTACTAGTATTTATAGAATCGGCCAGCAATTTCAAACTTTTCCATTTTTGTTGCTTCTTCGACATCTTTTTTGTTGTCTTATGGATGCATGCAAACCCCTGACAGACCGCCGCTTAATTCCTCCGGCCATACTGTCACAATTGCATAACACCACATTTCTTCCGGCCCTCACTGCAGGGTGGATACATCAGAGACAGCTGCCATGGGCCTGCAATCTGGAATCAAGAAAGCACTCAAGAAAGCTGCCTACTGATGGGAGGATCATTTCTCCGTCAAACATCGAGCAAGGTAATGATGATGATAACCAGGATGTAACCACATGTATCTCCGGCTATCCGTGCCCCAATTTGGCAACTATTGGCCGATGGAACCTAAAAAGAAACGCATCACAAGCAAACCTGCAGAGACTAAGGAACCATCAAGTTTTGCAGCGTCTTCTCCGTCTTCCAGGCTCCGGAACTGTGAATCTGTTCCTGGCGATGTTGCCGCTT
Source organism: Aspergillus biplanus (assembly GCA_027569045.1). Lineage (NCBI taxonomy): Eukaryota > Fungi > Ascomycota > Eurotiomycetes > Eurotiales > Aspergillaceae > Aspergillus > Aspergillus biplanus. The sequence continues at coordinate 73,304 of JAPDEJ010000065.1, forward strand.
TTCCTAATAGGGTTTAATGGGGTTCCCTTTCAGCGGCCCCGCGTTTTGTTCCCTCAGAAATCCAGAATACAATATCATGTTCAAAGTGATCACAACCTTTAGCGGGTAAAGGGAAAAAAATAATAACAAGTCTGGTTTGATTAAAATTAAAAGAGGAGATATCTAATAAGTATAATACGGTCTAATCTCGCCACAAAAAAATGAGCACTCCGAGAACCCAATTTTGGTCCAAACTCCGTTCCAGCCGGATAATGGTCACAAAGGGAAAAAAAAAGAGAACAAAGCAATTGCTTAGAGCACCTCATTTCTCTCCCATCCTGTCGTCCTTAGGTGTTCAATCCCCTTTTCCGGGCGAGGCTTGTTTAGATCCGTATACTTGGCCGCGTACGGGTTCGGATCTGTCGCCTGGACCAGATTCCCCAATGTGTGGTTGACTTCGCGGTGCTTAGCCTCATCTGCGCGGATATACAGCAACAGATCCTTTATGGCCCGACTGCCCTCTGGCATCTTCCAATATTGCACAGCGATTTCCGGAGCCTCCAACTTCTCCCATTCAGGGAGCTTCCCGGCCTCGAGATCCTTGATGGCACGACTGTAAGTCAGGACAGCCTCTTCCTCCAAATACCCGACGAAACGGTGACAGATGCGCGGCGAGATCAGGTACGAGAGGAAGAATCCGTTAAAGAAAACACCTTGGGCACCAAGGACCATCAATCGCATGAACCACCCGGGTTCGGCCAATTTGAGGAAAGTAAGCAAATGCATGCGCTCGTTGTACGCTTCTTCGAGCAGCGTTTCAATCCATCCATTATCCCGCTTCATGCGTCGGAGACTTCTCAAATGCCTCAACATCCCACCAACCATCCCCGGAACGCCGGCAACGCTCTCCAGGAAGATAAACCTGGTAAGCCATTTCTTCTCCGTCATTTGGAACTTGGCCTCGTGCTCTTGGCCGGGCGCAGGATGCTTGTATCCTGTTACCAGATCCATTCCCCAGCGCAGCAGGCGAACGCTTCCGAGTGCCACCCAGTCGGCCCAGTTTTTGGTGTCTCGATGGCCCACGGTGACAGCGTTCATTTGTTCTTCGGTATAGCTATTTTTATTTTTATTAGTCATATAGTGGACGATAAGATAAAATGTGTCTAAGGCTTACACAGGGTGAACCCAAGCCGTCTCCACTTCCTTGACTCGAGGGGTATTCGGCGGGGGGAAAAAGTCCTTAATGTGATGCTGTGGCGTCGAAGAAATGAACCGCTTTGTAGTCGGTTGTTGGTGGTGGTAATATCTGCTCATCGGCAATGAACCACCGCATCGAAGCCCCGTCGTCGTTGTCATCATCATTGTTTTCGAATAGCCTCGAGCTGTGAATTGCAGGTAGGATTTTGGGAATGCGACGACGACCCTGACGGGCGCCGTGGTTGTAAATGAATTCATTTTGAGTATACTTGAGGCCAATACGAAAAGTATACTGAGTTTTTGTGGGTATAGTAAAGTCAGAAAGTAAATTTTATATTCCCAACGAATATAAACAAGAGTTAAATAGTTATGCTGATGTCTCTCAAGAAATACCCCTCCCTGCCCCCTTCCACGGTCCCTATTTATATCTACGCATCCAGGGGCCAAAAATACATACCCAAATCTATAAAAGCCAGATGACGATAGCATCCATTCACCGGGGCGGAGGCTTAGGCAAAACTCGGAACCCCGAGATTCCCCAAAGAGAGAAAAATAAGAGTCATACGGGCCGAGAAAGGACGAATCCGATGAACAGAAAAATTTTCGTGTGTTTACTAATTCAGGCCCGCGAATAACTTCCTTGTGTCTCATATCCCAACGTGGCCGAGAAAAATGCAGACAGAGTTTGGTTCCTGAGTGTGTGATCGACCAAGCCCTTCCAGCCCCACAAGGACCGTTTTTTTACAAGCCTGTTACATACATGGCCCTCCCCCTTAGCGGCCGATCCACACCTGGAATGCAAAGTATATGATGCGCAGAGGGAAGGTTTATTTCATTCCATTGAAGATAAAAGTGGAAGCGGATTGAAATCGCTTCCCGTTGATTTTATGCTGGCTCTCGAGAAGCGTCGGAATTGCCCTGCGATGAGTGTTTGTCAGCGGAATACAAGGTGGTGGTTATTTTGGAGAAGGCGATGGTGAGTAAGAGGGGCCATGTGATCTCGGGGGAATCCGGGCGTTAAAGTTGTTACTGAGCTCCGAAGATAATTCGGACTTGTGCTGTTGGTTTCTCGGTGGTTGTCACTGACGTCAGATCAGTTCCCTCCCGTTGATTTCGATTTCATTTTGATGAAAGGGTCCGCTAGAAGGCCGTTTGCTTCGGTTTCTTGGTTTAGGGCTCTCGGGGTTTATTGGTGTTTGGTTCTTGTGGAGATATTGGGAGTGGTGGGATATGATGGAGAACAGGGGAGCGATGGTGGACAGAGTACGGAGTAGGTTGCCCAGCTATGCCAGACATCCACAATGCAGATGGCTGTAAAGAATAAAAGAGGAAATAATTGGTTTTGCGTTTATTTGTAAAATCAAATTGTAGCATTAACGCCCGCTCGAATTCCAATATACAACTTGGAAGGAAAGAAATTCTACTGGATTTGGTCGTAGGTTGATGCGGAGGTCCTCCTAACCCCAAAGTGGCCATCTTCTTCAATCACTTCAACCTCTCTCTTTTCCAACTTCACTACGTGGGCTAAGCGGGGCCCATTGTTGATATCATTGAGGAACTTCTTAACAGACTCTTCAGAGCCCTGAGCTTCCCCTTCGACCTGTCTAGAGTTTAGTATGTGTTGCATCAAGCACATGGTTCACGAAACGTTTGAATGAGGATACTACCAACCCTTCCACAATGGGTATTCTTCACCCAGCCCTTTAAGTCGTGCTCAGTAGCACGCTTCTGGGTAAAATCTCTAGATACCAGAGAGTCTCAGCTTCTTTTCCTAAAACCTTTGGAGAGAGATGTCTGACCGGAATCCAACACCTGGAGTAAATTACCTGTTAGCGGGGCGACAGGTTTGCTCAAAGGGTTCTTTGGTGATAAGGTGGAGAAGTTGTGAAAGGATATCAAGTACATACCTTGAACCGTGCCATGGACTTTGAATGCGATCTATGAGTTCAATTAATTGAATGACGCAGAGACGGGTTTAGGAAAAGGTGGATGTGGGGGGGGAATGGAAGGTACCCGTTGTGACGACATATTGGTGAGACAGGATGTGACTTCTGAGGATGAGACTGTTGTGTTCTGGAGATGGAATCAAATGATGATACTAATACGCTTTTCATCGCCATAGTTGCGGAGACTGAATGGGGAAGAATGACTAAACCCCGCTTGCCCATTAACTATTCGTCCCTGTTCCTTACTCTCAATCAGTGTTTTTTATATTAATCAAGTACAACCTGCTTGATGAGCTTCTGTTTCATTATTATAGGTTTATTTTGTTTTAGCGAAAGGGGATATTGAAATTCCTTGCTCAGTCCGTGATAAGCAGTCTATTGTTCTTTTTTGCCTTTGTTTCGATCCAACCCACTGGGTTCCAAAGTCAAGGACTTAAATCATCAACACACAAATTATCTTTGTTAATGTCGGGTATTCTGGTCGATTTTAGCGGCCAATAATATATTGATATTAAAAAGAAATTAAGATGATAAGTTGTGTTAAAGAATTGCCTAGGTTGAATCCTCTGGAGCTAAGGAATCTCGGCCCCTGATCTTGATGACTACGGGGATTATTCTTAGCATGATTATCTCCCCCAAAGCTTCTTCTCTCCGCATTTCTCCCGCGCCGCACGTCTTTCCAGAGACCCGGCCGTGCCATGCTGGTGTGAGGATGGTTTCTTCAATCCTCTCTTGGTTTCGGCGGTTATACTCCCTGGATACTTTAGATACACGATTCACCGTCCCCGCCAACACCTCCCTCAAGGTCGCTGCAGATGACACGCGATCCAGTTCTGCGAAAGATGCCCGCTCAAATGCCATTGCCAGCAGTGCTTCCCCTTCCAAATGGGGCACACCTGAATTCTTTGTCTACTATATTGTTTTCCTTGTGGCTGTTCCACTGATGTTTAAATCAGTGATTGAAGTTTCGCAGCGTGAGTTGATGCCGTCCCCCAGCTCACTGATGTTTCGGGCCAAAAACCCATCAGTATTGACATTGGAACCTGTATAGAATCTCATCCCACGTATTCAACCTACTCCCACCTACTGTCGGACGGCTGGATTCCAGGCCGTAAAGTCGTGAGTTACAAGACCCCGCGTCGTTTCTTCTGGATACACAATTGTTGATTAGCCCTCATTCCCGCACAGGACAACTCCGACGCCCAGTACTCAAGCTTTCGCGACAACGTCCCCTATCTCTTATTGCTCCTAGTGGTACACCCCCTTCTTCGCCACCTTTACGAATACTTTTCACGCACCCCGAGTGTAGGGGCTACACCGAATGCTACTGGAGCCGCTGGGGATGCCCGGCTTGACCAGCGGATACGCTTCGATTTCTACTTCTCGCTGGTGTTCATAACTGCTCTCCATGGGGTGTCTGCGGTCAAGGTTCTTACCATCCTGTATATAAATTACAAAATCGCCAAAACACTCCCCCGAAAGTACATCCCCGTGGTGACCTGGACATTCAACATTGCGACCTTGTTTGCCAATGAGCTTGGGCGTGGTTTCCCACTGACGACCCTAGCCTCTTTCTTGACACCCGCAACAGACAGCGCCAGTCAGGAATCTTCGCTAGTCCAATGGGCAAGTTATATAGACAGCTTTGGAGGCATCATGCCGCGGTGGGAAATCATGTTCAACATCACAACTCTACGGCTGATTAGCTTCAACATAGATTACTACTGGAGCCTCAGCTACCCTGCTGCCAGTCCCATTGAAGTAAGTTCAATCAATCCTGTTGTTCAGCACCCTACGGCTGACGGTGATAAGAAGAAGCAACTCGATCCGGCAGCGCTGTCAGAGCGTGACCGGGTCAACATCCCTGCGGAACCATCCGCCTACAGCGGCCGTAACTATCTCGCCTATGCCCTCTACTCCCCTCTGTACCTCGCTGGCCCCATTGTCACGTTCAACGACTACATTTCCCAGCAACGATACGCGCCACTCTCCCTCACAAAGACCCGTACCGTCCTTTATGGTGTCCGGTTCTTTTTAACACTTCTTTCAATGGAGCTCATCCTCCATTTCATCTACGCCGTCGCAATCTCCAAAGCGTCCCCGAAGTGGTCCCTCTACACCCCCGCCCAGCTGAGCATGCTCGCCTTCTTCAATCTGCATATCATCTGGCTGAAACTCCTCATCCCCTGGCGTTTCTTCCGCCTTTGGGCCCTTCTAGACGGCATCGACCCCCCCGAGAATATGGTCCGCTGTGTCTCCAACAATTACTCCGCCTTCGCATTCTGGCGCGGTTGGCACCGCTCCCTCAACCGCTGGATCGTCCGCTATCTCTACGTCCCCCTTGGCGGAGGCACCCGTCGCCCCAGCCCACCTTCGAGCACCAACAACAACGCCAGCTCCAGCAAACCTCCTCCCGCATCGGGAATCCTCTCCGGGAAAGCCCGCCAGATCTTCAACTTCCTCGTCGTCTTCACCTTCATCGCCCTCTGGCACGACATCAACCTCCGTCTCCTCATGTGGGGCTGGCTCATCACGCTCTTCATCCTCCCAGAGGTAATCGGCACGCTGCTCTTCCCCCCTGGTCGATGGCGCTCACGACCAACCGCTTACCGAGTGATCTGCGGCGTCGGGGCCGTCGGCAATATCCTGATGATGATGATCGCAAACCTGGTTGGGTTTGCGCTAGGGCTGGACGGCTTGAAGGGTCTTCTAGAGGAGATGCTAGGCAGTTATGCCGGTTTGGCTTACCTCGCCTCTGCGTGCGGTGCCTTATTCGTGGGTGCACAGGTCATGTTCGAAATTAGAGAGGAGGAATTGCGGGCTGGGATTCGGATGAAATGCTGAAACCCCGCCTCCAATCTTTTTTCTTCTTTGGCTGTCTGTTTAGAGTTCTGTTGCTCATGTATGGCTGCATTACAGCCGGGATTTATTCCGGCAAGGCATTTTATTTTTACTTTTTCACAAAACATGCATGATATAACGTTTGATACAATATAATTGTTATTATAAGAATTGTACTAGACTAGTTACCTTGTTTTAATTAACTAGATATTCAGTTTTTTTCCCCACATTCTCTCAACTAAACATGGGGAGGATGTATGGTCATGGTGCCCGGCTCGTGAGCTGTTGGTGATGATTTTCGGGTGTATGACCCTTTGGCCTTGCTGCTAATCCATGTCCCTGTTTTCTGTGACTTATCCCCGGGAATACCTCGCGGGGTGACGAAATGGAGCAATACTCGCATAGTTCCCGAAGGCATGGAGTATGCAATGGATCTAGCATAGAAGTTCCTCCGGTTCTTCATGGTCTGGAACCTATCCAGCTTGCCAGGTGTCGGCTCGGACGCGTTTTTCCTCTCAAGTCCGCAGGCCGACCCAGTCCAGATATAGGTATTATATGTATATAAAGTGGGTTTTCGAGAAAACTCGTCGAATAGGCCCAAATTAGAAAAAGGCGCCACATCTTGAATCCTCATGGATCTTGTAACACTCCAACCCGCACGTCCTCAGATGGCAATTCTTGCACCGGATCTTTCCCCAGTACCCACACATGCAGCAGAAATGCCTCGAGGCCTTCCCCGCGATGGGTGGGCCTGCTCGTGAGGCATGATACGTCAAGGGCGGCTCAGCGAGAAGAGCCTGCATGATGCGTTCTGAGGGCGCAGAGGGGATATAGGAGCGAAGGAGTGGATCATTGTCGTGTTTCGATTTGATGAGCTGGTTCTTTGACTCCTTATCTTCTTCTCCTTCTTCTTCCTCTTCGTCTTCTTCATTTTCTTCTTCCTCTCCTTCTCCCTTTCGTTCCCCTTTTTCAACCTCTGTGGGTGTGATGGCCGCTGACTTCGATTCCTTCTTCGATCGCGACGACTGCTCCGCTTTGGGCGTAGTCGCGGGCGTCGAACTCCTTCGTGATGCGGAAGGTTTGGTTATTCTATTCAAGGGGGCCCCTCGTTGCGCCGCCGTAGACACGGTATTGGTCGTTGCGGCGGCCTGCGCTAACGCCGCCTCTTCGTCGTCGAGGTAATTGCGGAATGTCTTTTGGGACTGGAGGATTCGTCTCACGTTTGAGGTAACTTTGCCTCGTGTTCCTACAATTTTTCCCTTCCTGTGAGTTCGGATGCTTCGAATGAACCATGGGGTGGGGGTGGAGTTTTGATTGCTTGCTCTCATACCTCGTCCAGCTGCATCCTTCTGTTTCACAGGAATGGGAATTGTGGTGTCTCTGTGATTTTCACGATCGAGCTCTGCCAGATGTCGCACGATGGCATTATTCTGACGCGATGATATATCTGCTCGTGCGGGATCTCGGATTCCGCGTTTCCTGCCGAGGGCTGGTGTGATCGCAGCCTTTGCCGGGTCGAAGCGTTTGTCCGCAACATAGGTCCAGCCGGGGGTGGCGTGGGAGGACGAACCGGGAAGGACTTCGACGTGGTACATGCTGCCGGATAGGAAGCGCAATTATATATGGAAGATTTGACAGTATTATCGAAATGGGGAAAACATCATTCGTTCGTCTGTTGACCAGATGGTTGCTGGTGTATTCCAAGCTTGAGGAAGACCTGAGACTCCGTTGGGTGTCGGAGAGTGTTTGTCTCGTTTGCACCCGTGGTTGGATACCTCAGGACTCGGCCAGTGTAAATTCATTTTACCTGAGCTTTCAAAGGATTGCAATATATTTCGTGTGATTGGATACATTTAGCGTCAGTATAAAGAAGTGCTGGGGAAATCGCGCAATAATGTAGCTACTAAATATCAAGTTATATCATCCCCATCATACTCCTATGGCCCAGTCAAAAATATATATCTTAGCATCAGAGCAGGACGAAACAAAGTATGAGTAGAAACCTATGCTAAACAACCCAAGAAACAAATTACTACTATAATAAGAGAAAGGAAAAGCACAGCTTCTTCCAGACTCCAAAGAAAAATCTACTTTTTCTTTTGCACCTGATCCACCCTTGTCTCCAGTTCGCGAATGTAAGTCTGGAGCTTCTGAGTCGCTGCTTGTAGAGCCTAAACAGGGAGTAATTGGTAAGTAGAGAGGGCGGACAGGCTCCCAAAAAGACCAAAGGGGAATATTATATATGACATACATAGATATCTTCAGTCAACATCTCGTTCGATATTCTATATTCTCCCAGAATATAATAGTAGACCGCGGCACCAGCTACCACCGCGCCAGAGAGGAAACCGAACACACTAGGATCAGCCCCCGCAAAAATACAAGCCGGGGAACGTTAGCAAACAGTCACCCAACAAGACCCGCAAAAACAGAGACGGATCAGGATGGGGGGAATTTTACCCTCCACGAAAGGCTCCAACGGGCTTTTTAGTGGGTAGAGTGGCCCCGGCGTTCTTTAAGAACGGGGAGGTTGTGAAGCCCCGTCTGGGCGACGGCTGGCGTAGCCCGGACAACATCGCCCTCCGCAGATTCGCATTCATGGTCATGTGGTAGAACTCGAAGGGCTAGAGCTGGAGTTAGTCGAAAGCATACCGGAAGCCAGTATGGGGACGACTGTTTATGTTCTTTTTTCTTACAATTCGTAGAAGAGATGATGCAGACAGGGAGGCGACTTTCAAGAGTGGGAGAGGGAGCGGGAGAGGGAGAAGCAAAGAGCTTGGGTGGAGTGACGTTGTTGTTGCCAGTTTGGGCGGAAAGGTTTGAGCGGCACCAGCCAATCACTGTCTCTGCACCAAGTATACACCTCACCTCGCTTCAAACCTTGACTACGAGCTGGTACCTGGCTAGGATTTAGAGAAGCACGGTGGGAAATTGTGCCTTGAAGAATTATTATTGCTATTTTACAGAGTTCGTTTTCGAAATGCTACACTATCACAATTCCCGCATCATCCGTGCATTGCCATATTTTGCAAACCAAACTTCGTGGTCCATAAACGTAAATTTACGAAGTCATTATATCTATTTGTTTTAAGCGTACATCTCTAAAACTGGGTTCACTCAAACATGAGAACAACCGGCGAAAGGAAGCGTTAGTTAGCCATGGTGGTTTCGTTAAATAAATCCGCCAGCAGATCATCACGGCACGCTTCCAAATTCGGGGTGCTGATGCTATAGGTGCTCTCAAAAGCATGGATGCTGAGTTGGTCGAAAAAGGGTCGGAGTACTCGATCGACAATCTCATCCTTGGCTGTCTCGCGTATCCAGTCCGCTGCCAGGCCGGGGAGTCTGGCACCATGATACATTTCGGCGGTTTCCCCAGGGCTATCTGACGAGGTCGACCCCCGGACTCCAAGGCTCTGAGAAACCTCATCTGCAAGTGCGACAGACTCTGCACGCTCCGGTGGATAAACGGCGTCGATGGTGTCCGTTACGTAGAGCCATTCTAGGAGTTGGAAGTCATCGGGTGCAAGAACGAGGAGCGTATCCAGAAGCTTGCAGGCCTGTAATAGCGAATACGAGTTGTACAGTTCCTGCTGTCCCCCGATGGATATCGCGGAAATAGCTTCCTGCAGCTCGGCGTTTATCAAGGGCCAGAATTGGCTGAGTGTTGTTGCCGTACTCTTAAGGGTGAGAGCTCGAAGGACCATGAAAATTTCGGCCCTGGTCGTGGATGATGGGGATGAGGAAACGGTAGCCCCGAGTAGATCTTCTATTTTTTGAAGTAATGCGGGCAGTTCTCCAATGAAGTAGTCAGTGTTTGCGGATAGAATGATTAGACTTATCCGGCGCAAATTTAGTTGGGATCTTCGGTCAGCTTCTAGGCGCGCAGCGGAGGCACCAACCCCAAACATTATACCTGCAGTGCTTGGAGGGGTTAGGCGAGACATTAGCTCAACCATCCGGTCTTTATCAGCAAGTACCCATTGTCGCAGGAGGCCCATCCAGCCGTCCTTCACTAGGTCTACTGGCGAGCCAAAAAATCTAGCGTCGTTGAAGGCATCAGCTATGTCTTTCTTCCACGTCTTTGTTGCTCCCGGAGCTTTTGCGATATGTTGCAATAGAGCCATGAAACTGCGATTTAAATTATTGGGAAATAGCCGGGAGCGTAAGAGCGGCCCAATGACGTTTGTCGAAATACCTGTTACCGCCGTATTGATCCGGTCGGAATCTCCCAATGTCGTCGTGAAGGCAGGCATCGATATAGCAAGAATGCTGAGCATATCGTCGGGCCCGGTATGTGGTACAGACGAGCTGTCGTAATCCAACGACGCCCGCCCCAAGAGCCCCTGTTCCTGGGATAGGCCCAAAGGTTTGCTGGTAAAAATTGCGGTGAGTAGACGCAGTAGGACATCCTAGTTATCGTAAGTACAATATGATAGATAGATCAATGCGGGAAAGACATACCCCGAGCTCCTTTCTCATTCGTCGATCTTCACCGAAATTCGTGTTCTCTAACTTTGATCCAAGAATGGCAGCGAACTCAACCAGACGTGGTAGAATCTGTCGATGCGGAAAAGGATTACTTAGAACATCACGCAGAAATGTCGTACAGTCCGCCCAGATCTCGTCAAGAACATCGTCATCGAGGGACTTAGCGTAAGTAACCAAAAAGCCGGCAAGCTCAGACTCGCTAAGGTTCGAGGTTAGCGTGGACTTGCGACTAGGATCGAGTGCGGCAGGATTTGTTCGTGTATATATCGCGTTGAATATAGCTGGAATGGCAATTTTGGGTCGAGACCCGTCGAGGGTGTGCAGTAGGCTAAAGATTAGAGATGACGTGTCAGAGTCGGATTTGATCCACATCTCTACCGTAGTTTCAAGGCACTCGAGTGCTTCTGCTGTAAAAAGATGTTCTAGGATTCGACGTGACCTGTTCCTCATCCGTAGGGAGGTATATTGAAAAGAGGCCATCGACTCCGCATCTTGAGGAAGACTGCTTCGTTCCACTGCGCCCCATGACCAGATGGAAAAGCAGAGCCGAACGGCGTCCTGGAAGGACAATAAAACAGTGAGCCTGTTATTTACAGTGGCGGAGCGCGCCTGGTTTGCGTCTGATGTGAACACTCCGGATACCATATTCCCAAAGAACCCCTGGGTTTGATCTGGACTCTTCACTGTCGGCACGTTAGCCTCTTCAAGGATGAGACGTTCATGTGCTGTTGCAATGCAGGTTTCAAAACCCGCCAGCAAAGATATGGTAGTATGTTCGGAACGATCTTCAGGCCAGCTCTCTTTTTGCTTGAACGCAAGCTGAAGATTCTCGTACGAAAGCCTAATCTCCCTACAGAAGCATTCCACTAGCATCAACAGGATCTGAAAAATGGATCCAGAATACAGTGGAAGCACTTCACAAAGAAGCATAGTCCACTTATCCACAATTTCTCTCGAATGTGGTGAGCTTATTCCCTTGAGAAGGCATTCAAGAAGAAGCTGCGGGGGTTGCGGCATAGGGGGTAGCGCCGGCGTTTTGTCCCCCTTGTCGCTGGTGAAAGATAGAATCGAAGGGCTCGTTAGTCTGTCACGAGAGCCTACTCTCTGATGTTTAGGCCTCGGAGGAGGCGGTGGCAAGTAAGCTTGAGTAAAGCGAACCTTCAGTACTGCAAGAAGGGTGTCTATGAGAGCTTCTTGGATAGCAACGTTGCCTCCTTCGTCAAGCGCGAGAGAAAGCCGGTCAACAAGGAGAGTGTCAATGCCAGTCTCTACGAGTTCCTCGGCCCCAGGGCCTAAGAGGAGCTGACGCATGACTAGAAGGGACGTTTGCTGCACCTTGACCTCCTCGGGGTTCGTTTGTAAACGAGTTGGTGTGTGCCCACTTACTACCTTGAGAGAAGCCTGAAAAATAATTGAATGAAGACTTGGAGCTTCATCAGTGTCGGCTAGATTGAATGTAAGAATCATCGTACCAATTATGTGATTGGTGGGGGCTAACCTTCAGAACTGGGGACATCTTGACGCCGCTCGGGTTGGGCCATCGTGTGAGTTAGGAGAGCTGACCAGCCGTTGTGTGAGAGGGAGTTGACGGTATTGTAAATGGTTTCCAGTAAATAATTGCATTCCGCATAGTCATCTGACGCCACTGCAGGGTTCCCTTCAACGGCATTCATCTCGCTTGATCGGTGAATGAGGTCCTCAAACCTGGCTAAGATTATACGAAATACCCTATATAAAGCGTAAGGTTAGAGCCCTAATACTGAAGAAAAATAAACTTACTTCGAGATTGATGGAAGATCCTGCAGCCAACGCTGAACAACCTGGGATGCCTGGCTAGACCCCTGTGATAGCAGATCTAGGACAATAAAGAGGGGGCGCTCAAGCATTGACGAATGATAGGATACTTGAGATTGCACTGAATTATGCAGGTGTTTAGGGGGAAGTTCGTATGTACCATGGTGGCTATGGTTCCATAAAACAAAGTATCTCCCAGCCTGCTCTTCAGTTGAAAGCTGGAGGGGGCCAGGGGAGGATGAAGTGAACATCAGCGAGGTCATGGATGATTCAACAAGATGATCGGGCCAAGAGATGGAGTGCAGGTGCCATAAACAGCGAACTGCTTCCACATGAAATTTTGGGCTTAATGGTGAAAGAAATTGCCAAAGTTGCTTGACTAGGGCAGGGATAACATCGGAAACATCCTCGTAAGTAATATAGTAGCCCGGTTTATGGATAAAATATAGACTCGTTACGGCGGAAGAGATCGATGATATGACCGAGAAGGAAGGGGTGGATGACTCGGCCTTGACGGTCCGAAGACGGTTGCAGACAGCCGTATAGAGTCGCCTGTCACGCAGGATACGTGATTTGGGGAGTTTCTTCAGCGTGACTATAAGGAGATTCACTCTTTCGGATATTGGGACGCAGTCATTGCTCTCATTGAGGGCGGATATAGCCAGTTCGTGGGCATTCTTTATAATTAGCTCACCTAACTCTTTAGGAACAAAAGGAAACGGCTGCGGATCGAGACTGTTCCTGCTTTGATTATAGAAATTATGAATCTTTTGCAGAATACCAGTGCCGCTCATTTCAAGAACTGATTGATTGTTGGTAGCTTTCCCGGAGTCGGGTTTTCTCAGAAAAGCTCGCTCCGTCAGGAGCCCGGTTAGGGAATTCATCACCTTTGATAGGGCGTTTGACACAAGCCGCTGTTGATCATTGGTCATCGTGGGGGATTCGAGGGAAGACAGTTCGCTCATCTTAATGAGAGTGGACAAAGTAAGCAGAGGGGCATGGTTTTGTATCATATCTTCTTCTCGAACATTGAAGTTGTCTAGAATGAAATGAGCGAGCTTCAGGTCGTCCAATACCCGCTCACTGTGATGACTCAGGTCGCTGGTTCTCCAGTCAACCAAATTCAAAAGCTCCGAGAATATCATCCCGCTTTCAACGCCATCGAAAAAAGAGGTCGCACTTCGAAAGACTTCGGCAAAATGATTTTTAGGTGCGGTCCTTTCGAAGTTTTGAACGGTTCGTATAAACGGGAGGAAAACTGCTGGAACAATATGCCCGCCAACTTCCCATCGGTCCATTAGAGAAAGAGATATCCGGAACGGTCTCGCCTTCTCGGAAGGGGTGGTTTTGTCTTGTTCAAGCATTCGAAGGAGGCCGTTTACTAATGCTTTCAGTCCGAATCGGCTGAAGTACTGAGACTGCGATAGCTCCTCAACATTGGGTTTTGTCTTAGGGGGTGCATCTGATATTGACTGGCGGGCTTCGAAGGAAACCCGATCATTTGCAGGCTCGGGGCCCAAAAACCAAGCCCAAAGTCTCCGATTCAAGCTCATGTCTCGTCGAGAGACAACACCCGCAGCTGCAATGATGAGTCTTTGGAGATCATCTTCCGTGATACGTGACTGTAAAATAGGGGAACTAAGCGGGAGGTGTGTTACTAGCAGATCGAGGAAATTGCGCTGAACGAGGACCTGCTCGTCTGCGAGGCCAGTCGCGAAACACCGGATAAGGAGGCCTGGTTCGGGGAGAATAACCGAGTCTGCAACCACCGCGATGTCTTGAGGCAGGTTGGCAAAGTCAGCCTTGTCGCTTTTGCTCGGTCGACGATCTGTTATGCCTAGCTTTGGAAGGTAACGGTTCAAATAAGCCAGGACACCTGAACGTCGGCTGGGGCTAGTGATTGATGCAAGGAAGAAGCATTGCCAGAAGTACTGCCCGCTAGAGTTGGTTTCTGCGCCCGGTCGCTGTGTATCCATCTGGCTCGCAATATCTCGGAATTTATTGATCAGACGTAGGGTAGGGTCAAAGTCATCACTAGTTTCCTCTTCTAGCCCTGGTAGCAGGGACAAGATGATCGCCTTGAGCGCTGGCCGTATTGCCCGTGGCTCTATACCACATACATATGTTTCGACCAGGGACAGGAACAGCGGACGGACTGTTAGCGAGGCGAAGGTCAGGGTAGGCGCAATGCCAGGGAAATACAAGGGAAGATCGTGTGAGAGTTCCTCCGGCTAGTTGGAGCGATTAGACGTTAGCTTAGAGATAGTGTGGATGAAGCATTTTCGTCGTACGGACTTTAATCAGATTAAATATATACGTGTACACCTCAAGCACCTTCTGGTGAACGCCTGACGGCAACGACGGATTCATGCATTGGGAGAGCCGTTTCGAGACGAGGACTTTGTGCGGAACGGAGGGCAACCCCGGGGGGTGGGACTGAAGGGCCTAAGAAAAGAGCATCTATTAGATTTTTATTCCCCCCGAGTTGGATATCAGCGCAACTCACCTTCAAAAGCCGGCTCAGGAACGATATGTAATCTGCCCATTCCTGGAGCGCGGTGTCAAACAATGCCAATGCACGCTCAACACTGGAGGCATAGCGGCGGTAGTTTTTATCCTTTTTCAAGGTTTCTAACTCTATGCATTAGCTCCTAGGCCTTTTTTCAACGACGATACCCAACGCATTATCATCGTGATGACGAACCTTCCTTCCCCCGGAGTCGGGAGCGCGTAAGAGAGCTGTCGGAGCTTGCGGGGGAATTGGATCTTGGGAACGAGCTCGCTTCAAGGCTCATTGTGCAATTGTCGAAAATTAAATAACTGCGTAGATAAATGCAAGCTGCACTGCATCATAATTTGAGCATAAAATCAACCCAGTATGACCAAAGCGAGGCTGGAGAGGCAACAGAGAGTTGATGGCTGCTGAAGCCACGAAGCCGAAAGCGCCAGGCAGAAGAGGAGCGACGGTGACGAGCTTCTCCGCCCGCCGACTGCCCGCATAGCGAAGAGAATCCACCTTTTCTTCGTTTCTTTTACACAACGTCAGGCACCGGTTTTGCTGCGATGGGAACCTAGTTTTACGATGGGTCGTTTATCTGCTGAAATCCACAGTGTTTATTGTATACTTACTGACTAGCATGCTCTACGATACCTGGTTAATAGTACTTTGTCCTGCGAGGGGAATAAAAACGTGAAGTACCATCATCACCAATGCGCGCGAGAGCTGCCGAGCATGGATTTGGAAGTAAGGGATCTACCATCGGGTTCAACCGCTGACAATGGGAAGGCGAATGTGAGTGATGATCACAACGCTTCCTCCGCGAGGGAGTCCGCAGAAAATAGCACTCGCGACGGCAGTATCAGCCCGGAAGGCCCTCCCCCGCCATTACCCCCGCGCCCAAACACATTAGGCCTCCTAGATGATGGAGCGCCTCCCCGAACCCCACGGCCCACCTCTGCGTCACCGGCAAACCTGCAGTCGAGGGCTACTACAGCCGTATCCCTGACGGATATTGCTTATGAGAGTGGGAAGGAGAGTTTGCCTGCTCGTAATCTTCCGGGAACCCTGCGAGCGAAAGCCAGTCTGAGTCATTTAGCAACTCCCAGGGCTGGAAGTGACGCGGGGGATAGTGTGAGTATCAGGAGTTTTGTGCCATACTCGGAGCTGGGTGACGTGGAGAATGTATTCTACGACTTTGCGTCGTCTGAGATGGGTGCTGTCCACCAAGACAGCACTGGGTTGCTGCAGTTTCCCGAGTTTCAAGCGGACGACGTGGAGGACGATTTTACAAGCGAATTCGAATCAGTCGGAGATGTGGGTGAGCAAGGAGAGAATGAGGGTAGGTGACGGGTTGTTGAATTGATATCTTTTCCAGTGTAGCTGTCCAACTAACTTTCTTTCTCACAAGAGCTGGTTCTCGAGAACTGGAAGGCAAAGCGGAAACACTACATTATACTCTCGGCTGCTGGCAAGCCGATTTGGACGAGACATGGCGACAGTGGACTGATATCTACGTATGTAGGCGTCATCCAGACCATTATATCTTTCTACGAGGATTCGAAAGATCGCCTGAGCGGATTTACCGCTGGAGATACCAAGTTCGTTGTGGTGAACAAAGGGCCATTATATTTAGTCGCAATCAGCAGAATCCTTGAAAGTGACACCCAACTTAAGCTTCAGCTTGAAGCCCTGTATATGCAAATCCTTTCGACACTTACACTGCCTTCCTTGACCCACCTTTTCTCCATACGCCCGTCTACCGACTTGAAAAGGCCATTACAAGGGTCCGAAACTTTGCTATCGACCTTGGCAGATAGTTTCACTAGGGGTTCGCCTTCGACTCTGCTGTCAGCATTGGAATGCCTAAAGATCCGCAAAGCACACCGACAGACCATCAACAATACTCTTTTGAAAACGAAAGTATCCAATCTTCTTTACGGCCTGGTTGTTGCGGGTGGTCGACTAGTGAGCGTTATAAGACCAAAGAAGCATTCATTGCACCCGGGCGATCTTCAGCTCCTCTTCAATATGATTTTCGAGGCAGAAGCCGTTAAAGCCGGCGGTGGTGAGAGCTGGATTCCGGTGTGTTTACCCGGTTTCAACAGTAGTGGATACCTGTACATGTATGTCAGTTTCCTTGAACTCGGGGAGGGCGCTAGTGGTGGAGACGAAGATACCGCAACGAAAGAAAAGTCGGTCGCCGTCGTTTTGATCAGCACAGATAAAGAAAGCTTCTTCGAACTGCAGAAAATGCGGGACAATTTCGTCGAGGTTGGTATCCATGTTCCTAGAAACGGGTAGGGCATAAAAGAAATATGAGCTAATTCTATCAATGACAGCAAATGGAAAGGAACGGTAGCATCAAAATAATTAAAGAAGCCATTGAGAAAGGCCGGCCAAGCCCAACGGACATCGTCCCGGGAACCGTTTTGCATCATTTTGTGTATAAATCACGGGCGAATGTGCAGTTTACCATGTCTGCATACGAGCCAGAATTCTCTTCCATGTCTCGGCGGCGAAGGTATGATAATCTTCCAGGCATTTTTCTTTCTTTCTTTTAATTATCTCGCCATCTGATCTCGAATCGCTAACGCCATTTGATTTGACAGACTCTTATCAACGTACAACAACCTGCATGCGAGCGTCCATGCGAAGCATACCCATGTGAAAGTCCACCACTGTGTTTCACGGTCATCTAGTTCCTTCGCCTGGGTGACACCAGTGTTCGAGCTCTACTGCGTGGCTAACCCCCATGCAAACCGGAATGCGCTTGCACAGAGCGCGAGCAAAATTGTGCAATGGGTACAGAAAGAGGAAGAGAGACTATTTATCATCGGAGGTGCAGTAAGTTATCTTTACCTGCCTATAAGTTCGCGCTTTTTAAATTAAATAATTAACGTGCTCATCAGGTTTTCTGAGAATTTGCGCGGTTTTTATTCCATCTTTCGTCGCATTATCTCTTGCGTAATCATAGGTTTCTGTTGCTGCTAGATGCAATCGTATATAGTAGCCCTACATTTCCTGTTTAGAGACGGTTATATGTTTGTATCATACACACGGCTTCTGTTTTCTCCCTAGCCTTTGTAGTAACTGTCAAGAAAGGCTTTAATTATGGCTGGTGGAAATAACCCTCCCCGAATATACACATCCAATGAAATAATGAGCAAGGCTTGATTGTACTTAGCCTACATTCAGTTGGGGGGTAAAAATTCTAATCGATCGTATCGTCTCGGAGAGCGAAAAGCTGCTGCATAACCTCGTCTGCCTTGTTTCGGATAGCATTGTGGTACATGACATTCGTGATAAACTGCTTGATGCCCTTGATCTTTGCGGCGGTATTGGAGGCGTGTTCATAATGCACATACATGTCCTCAATATACGTCGCAGCGTACACAGGAACCTCATTCTTTGCAAGTTGGGCCTCGTCGTAAAGTGCCGGCCAATCCGTTGATGATGCAAGGATATCTGCTGCCTCTTTGATTTGGTTCAATTCGGTGTAAGAATCAAACATGTCTTTATAAATCTGTGTGGGTTTGTAAGTTACTCTACACAGCTCGATTGAGTTTGGGGGGAGGGACGCTCACCATTTCTCCAGTGAATAGTATTTCTGGCAAGCCGCCACTAATATTGAATAGGGAGTTGGAGGCGCGGTACCTATCCGCGGTCCAGTTCGAAGCTTCTCTACTTTTATATTAACATGTAATAATAGGACTAGGTAGAATGTTCCTCACCCTTGGCAATAGATAGCTTCGTGGAGTATAGCGTAAATCACGTTTTGGTCGTAGCCTCCGTAGCTATCAAGTGCAGCGCGAGTGGGGTGCGTAAGAGACCCGAAAATCTCGAGATCATTCCAGGCGCGTAGTATCAGATCTTATTAAGTCAGTCAATCAAATCCTGTTAAATGTATCGGCAAGCAAGAGCTAGTCTCACCGTGGATATAGTCGAGGCCACCTATATCACATTAGTTACAAATCTAAGCCAAAAGGATTTGAATTTTCTTACCATGCATGCCAAACATGATTCCCAATTGTTGAATTCGCTGAGGGGTAAGTGCTCCAGATGGTACTGTTACCTTGTTTTCTTTCAGATGCTGGACGATCTGCTTGACTCGTTCGACATCTTCAGGGAATTTGCTGTAGTACGCTTTGTTCCTCTCGATGACCTTTTCTGCTGAAGGTTAGCGGGGAAATGCAAGAAAGCATAATGAATGCATGTGTACCATATGTGCGAGCATAAACCGGGTCTGGGCTATTAACAAGCGGAGGAAGCCCGCCACAAATGAAAGCCTCGGCCAGTCCTTCGGGGCTTTTGGAGGACGTCGCGAAATTAGCATGGATTCGTACATTTGGCCTTAGGGACTCGACTTACAACATGGAAAGATAGGTCACAGCACAAAATCCCCCAAAACTCTGGCCGATAATGCTCCATTTTCTCTTCTCTTCGGGATAGTCCGTGGTAAGACACCGACGGATTGCTTCACAGTCCCGGACAATATTGTCAGCACGGAAATGTTTTAAATATTCGGCCTGTTTAATAGCATTCCCTTGCAGGGCAAGTGTGCCCGCTGTGATAGTTGAACTGAAGCCTGTGCCCCGCTGATCAAGGAACAAGACCTATTCCCAACTGTTAGCGTGAACATCATTCAAGAGAACACTTGGTGTTGATTGCCCATAGGAAATAACATTATCCGGACACTTAAGAGGGAAAGTGGTGCCATACCTGATAGCCCTTGTCAAGGGCAGTTCCAACCCAGCCATAGTCCTGCGGGGGCCGACATCCCATCCCTGGTCCACCCTGCAGGTACACCATCCACGGGTTCGTAGGCGGCTTCTCATCCTTGGTAGGGTCAACTGGCTTGGATGCTCGACGAACGCTACGAGCAAATAGCTTCAGACTCCCATCGCCTGGACAATTATAGTTGATGGGAACCTCAAAAAAGAGTTCAGCCACACGGAGCTTCCCTAATTGGCAAACCCGACGAGTCAGCAGCAGTTTAAAGCATGATAATGGTCGCTACTGCTCTGCTCGTTGGCATCGATGGCACGCACCTGGAATTGTGTGGAAGCGTCGGTCGATTAATTTGGCAGCCATCATTGTTCCCCAGTGGCAAAAGCAGTCGATATGCGTCTCTGAGAGGTAGTTGGTGATAAGAAACCGGGGCAAAAGCTGGAGAGGAGTGGATGGTGGTGTTGCTGTCTAGGTTGGGCCGCCCCGTCCGGACGTCCATGTCTTTTACCTGGTTGCTCCCCACCAAACGGATTCTTCCCCTGCACCAATTCCCACCCGTTAGCCTGGAGCCATGGATGAACTGAGGGGCATCGTCTCAACCATAATGCATGCTGAATCAAATTACCCCTCTTGGTTGGCTCGACCGACCTAACATGAGGATTTTTTTTTTTTATTCACCTAGTTACGCGCACACCCTAGACCGGAGTTTCACTTAAGTCACTTAAGGATACTGGAGCTTTATTTGCACAGCAATGGAGCCCCAAAGCATCAAGGAGAGTGCAGATAGCCACGGAAAACTCCAGCAAATGCTCTGGGAGTTGACCCAGACCGAGAAATTAACCGTGCTGCCGGAAGTTCAAGGTCTCACGCGGGCTTCGGAATCCTTGCCGGACAAACTTGACAATCACGGAATGGGATTTGAGGCCACGAGGCAGCATATCTTGAACGACATAGTACCCGGGTTGAACAACAGCAGCATAAGTCCCAATTATTACGGGTTTGTCACGGGTGGCGTTACCCCGGCTGCGCTCTTTGCCGATAACATTGTCTCTGTGTACGATCAGAATGTCCAGGTGCATCTCCCAGAGCATTCAGTAGCCACAGCGGTCGAACGCACGGCATTGAGGCTTCTAGCCCAACTGCTAAACCTCGAGTCCTCATGGAATAATGGAACCTTCACAACTGGCGCTACAGCAAGCAATATCATGGGGCTTGCCTGTGGAAGGGAATATATTTTGCGACGCGCCCTGGAAAACCGGGGGATTACCACTGTGGAAAGTGTGGGCGAATCTGGCCTACTTGAAGCCATGCAAGCGGCTGGCCTCACGGGACTACAGGTACTCTCAACAATGCCGCATTCTTCTCTAGGCAAGGCAGCAGGGATATTAGGATTCGGCCGTGCCAATGTGAAGAACCTCAGCCCACGGCATTCCCCTCTCCAATTTGATATGGAGCAGCTGGAAAACGAGCTCCGGAGAGCGGATAGGGCATCTATTGTCGCTGTGTCATGCGGGGAGGTCAATACCGGGCGCTTTGCAACTGCTAGTTTAGATGACATGCTAGCATTGCGCAGAATTTGCGATAAATATGGCGCCTGGCTCCATGTGGATGGTGCCTTTGGAATTTTCGTCCGTATTCTTGAGCAGAGTCCAGAGTTCGGCGTCGTCCACCAGGGATGTGAAGGAATTGAGCTTGCAGATTCTATAACAGGCGATGCGCATAAATTTCTCAATGTGCCCTATGACTGCGGGTTTTTCCTTTGTCGCCATCCCGATGAAATGGTGCGTGTGTTTCACAATTCCAATGCACCTTATTTGGCTGGGGGTGCCTCTCAACCAGACCATATCCCTTCTCCTTTGAACATTGGAATAGAGAACTCCCGAAGATTTCGGGCATTGCCTGTCTACAGCTCCCTTGTTGCATATGGAAGATCAGGGTATCAGACAATGCTCCGGAAACAGATTCGATTGGCAAGGAAAATTACATCGTGGTTATATGATCACCCGAAATACGATGTGCTCCCAGAATCTAGATCGAAACAGGATCTACTAGATCAAACATACATAGTTGTCCTGTTTAAGGCCAAGGAGAAGAGCCTGAACGAGGGCCTGGAAAATGCGATTAATAAAACTTCCAGAATTTTCGTTTCGGGTACTTCTTTTCACGGCCAAGTAGCTTGCCGCATTGCTATTTCAAACTGGAGGGTTGATGAAGACAAGGATTTTGCCATTGTACGGAAAGTATTAGACAAGGTTGTTAGAGGATATAGGTAAATAGTACATATGTGCCTAATAAAGCTGTGGTAAGATTGAATGACGATCTTTTTGACTACCTATCGTGATAATTTACTTTTTTTACTCCTGCACATCACAATCACCTTCTTCGTCCAGCACCACCAGCATTATCACTTCGGTCAGCAATGCTAACAACCTCACCAATTCCGGCTGCTTCATGTTCGTCTTCCAACGCCGTGATTTCCTCTCTGCTATCCCACCACTTCTCTTCAGCCATGTCGAAGGCATCCTTGCGGAGTTCTTTGACATTCTTTTCCATCGCGACGCCTTTCGCTTTTAGGGTTTCAATCAAAACATTCTGCCACTCTTCGGATGTGCGGCTGAAAAATTCACGCAAACTTTCGAATGGTCGTGGTAGAGGCCTACTGTCTTGCACAGATGGCTCGGCTCCTTGCTCTTCCACCTCTAAATGTTCCATTTCTTGGGTTACTGAAGGTACGGGCACTTCGGTTGGAGCGGGCGAAGCAGTTTCCAGAGACATGGCATCCTCCTCCTCTTCTTCATCATCATCCGCTTCCTCATCATCTTCGTCCATCTCGTCGTCGCTCTCTGCCTCATTGAGGAGATGCCAGTTTTCGGGTTCCCTGTGGAAGATTTCTTTCACTCCATCCATCTTGACTAGGTCAATGGAGTACAAGTCGTTGAATGTAAACTCTCGGTCTCCCTTCTCGTAGGTTCCCCCAAATATGAACAGCGTATCATCCTGCACGGCGAGCTGAGCGTTGAATCGCATGTGAGGCATTTCAAAGCGCACCACCGCTGGGTTTTCAGGTTGCACCGGCTCCTCATCCATTTTAGGCGGTGGGAAATCGTCATCCTCATCATCCATATCTCGTAGGCCTTTCTTAGCCTCTAAAGCCTTCAGATTCCGTAAAAGCTCCTCTTCGTCGGCTTTCGTTCTATCTCGTGACTTCGTGGATTGGCTCGCCTGCTTTTTGTTTTGCGCCTTTGGGCGTCGAAAGGTGAGAGGGAAGAATCGATTCCTATCGGTATTCCATGCGAACATAGCATCGAAAAATTCACTGTCAATTCCTTCCTCACTTAGTTCGACGTCGTGCACACCTCCAAACATGATACCTCGACCTTTGTGATACGCCATAGTTGCTCCAGCTCGCGGTGGGTTTGGGGAATTGGCAGGTTTCTTCCGACGCTCCCAACGGACCGTGGGCGGAGTTGATACAGGCGCATCATATTCAGGTGGCGTGATTCGAAGGAACCAGGTATCCTGATGTACCATAGGCTTCATGACCATGCGTTGATGTCCGCCTTTAGACTGCTTCCCTCCGACTCCCGTGCTTGCCTTTACTCGGGAATATCCTCCATACAACACTGCACCCGATTCATGGGGAAGAAGCGAGAAAGAAGATCGTGGATCTGGCTTCTGTGACGCCGTTGAAAGAGTTGGGTTGAACCACGTGTATCTTGAGCAGTCATAGATCCATAAATCTTGGAGATATTTGGTTTGTTGAGCGGTATCCTGGAAGCCACCAAACAAGATAATATAGTTCTAAGGAGATGTGAGTATATGGAGGGGGAACAAAGCAAGGAAATTTAGCAATCAGCATCGCACCTTGAAATACGTCATCCGATGCCCACTCCTAGCTGGAGGGCCTTTGCCTTTCGTCTCAAGACGGGTCCATTCTCTTGTCGAAGCATCAAGGTGCCAGAAATCGTTGTAGTGATAGAATGTACCCTGTTTCGGCGAGGAAAACTCTCCTGTAATCCCGGTTAGTTAGATGAGAGGCTATTTTAGGCACCAAGTACATAGAACACTTGCCTCCGAATAGATATACGCCTCCTGTATTTCCGCCACGGCACCAGGCATGTCCACTTCGAGGAAGTGGGCTATTGGGACTCGTGACTTCTCGCCATTCACCTCGATCAATGAGGTAAACGTAGAGATTGTTGTAAAAAGTAGCAAGAGTTCCATCAAAGTACTCCCCGCCGTATATCAAAATTTCATTTCGGTTTGAAGGAGACGCAAGGACAGTCGCAGAGGATCGAGACGTGGGTGGCTCCGATACAACCTCCGTGACCTTGAGGAACTTGGCCTGCTCCTCCGCATATTGGGCTAGAATAGCATCCAGATCCGCATCCTCCCCGTCGCTATCGGCATCTCTTCCCTTTGTTTTGCCCTTCTTTTCTTTCTGGGCAGCCTTCTTTGATTGCTTCGCCGCTACCCGCTCCTTGTGCTCGGCGGATTTCTTGTTCTTCTTCCCCATCTTTGCAGTAAGAAAAAGTGTTAATTTTGGAACCCAACTAATCTATATAAATCTCAGCCTTCTGCGACAAGCCAGATTTAGACTTCGCAGGGCTGGATTAATTGAATTATGAGGCCGATGGTGTGTGTGAAACCCATAAAATTTCATAGACGCTGGAGCTGCGGGGATGAATTACTGGATATGGTATAGTGTTCCTATTCGGGGAAAGTGTGCACGTGTTGCTTGGCAACATGGCATATCGTTTCTATGCTCTTTAGTTATCTTCTTTTCTCTTCTTATTACTATAGCCTCTTTACTTGTTTAATAATTTTAATTCAAAGGAACAAATCTAAGATTTTAAAAGCTAGCTATTTAGCTCAATTTATGGTACGAGATAGATAATAATTACTCATACAAGACATCATGGTTGACACAGCCCATCTCTTGGGCAAGTATTGAACCTGGTCTTTCCTTCAAAATCCAGGGTGCGCGTTTCCTTGGGGAATGTGTGTCATCAGGTCTTAGCGATGGAGATCTCAAAATTTGCCGTGTGTCCCTGGAAAAAGGAGTTGGTAACTATCATTTGTGGTCAAAGATACGAGGTGCAACTCGTATATCAGTAGCCCATAGATTACTAGCTGCCAGAACTGTGAGGGGTTGGAAATTTAATGGCCGTTTTTGTCGAGTATTTTATGATGCCTCAGGGCTCTCTTTGTCTGAAGATGATGTCGGTCTGTTACACCGCCTGGGCAGCTGATTTAGCAACAGGTGCCTCGCGATTGAGTTTTGGTTCCACTGTTTCTGGGGAACTTTTGATAACCTTGTTGCTTTCGATACAAAGCAGCTAGAAAATAAATCGCTCACGCTGGCGATTGAGAGGCATGGGAACGTATTAGGATTATTTGATGTTGTGGATGGAGATGGGAAAATCGTGGAGGTGCGCGAGAATATACACTACAGCGAGAAAATTGCTTTGATGGCAAGGTCACGGCGTGCTTATCGACCTGCCCTGGATGCTATTGTTGCTCCTGGTGTGGAATTTTCTTTAGTAAGTGCCGAATCGACCTCTGATTTTTGCTGGAAATTCACTCAATGTTATTGAGGTTGCAATCATTGCAGTCTTCGCCTCAGACAGCGTCTTCGGTTCCGACGAAGTAGAGTAGTTGGATGAAACTAACTATTCGAAATTGAAGTGAGGCTAGTCATTAGTAATATTTTCAAGTACTCTTTGATGGAGATTGTGTTGAATGGGTGATTTTAATAGTTCACATCATGAACCGCTAGGCGGATTTAATTACATTAGAGCCTTGGGTTCAGCAATATCCCATCGCTTTCCTGGTTGTGCCAGCAGGATCTTGGTAGGGGACACCATCCGTTGTAATTCAAAATTATTATTGAAATGCTGCTCAGGGGGTGTTACCCATGTTTCGTATCGGTTGATGGTATCCCATGTTGCCTTTCTCTTTTTCATGCTCCCTGTGCAAGCGATCCGTATCATTCTCCTCAAAGGCGAAGTTCCATATTGCTTCCGAGACACTACGGGGGTGGTCAGGGCTGGATATATCGTTAGTTTTGGAACTCTTGCTACCGATGTGCTGCAAAACACTTGGCGTTAGTGCCCAGCGAATTTCCCCATTCTGATCCGCATACTCTTCCGTGAGCATGTCCACATAGCCGAAGCGTTTCGACTCATACCAGGACACCAAGTCCATAATACGGTTCTGGGGAAAGACAAATCCCTGAGAGCAACAGCCAAAGTTCGGCATTTCGTTTACGCCTTCTGGGATGGGTAACATTGATACCCGGCCGGCTGTGAAAAATAAAATGACGAGAAGGGGCATGCAAACGAAGGAAATAGCGAACACTGTCTGATTGGGTAGAAATTGTCGCGAACGGGGTTGATAGCGGCGAATGGTCAATGTTGTGAACAAGATAGCGACAACCGAGAGAAGAGAGTAGAATAAGTAGTTCGGCCATTCTTCTGAATTCCAGCCGAGGAACTTCTCCGTATAAAAAAGCCGAAGATAGAGCCCTTTTTATCGGAGGCCGCATGAGTTTAAATATCACATCGATGGTATACTGCTTTAGGACTTACATTTAGGTTTCCCCATCTCCACCGTTTGTTGCTCAGCGGCGTTCAAAGCTCGAATTGTTCGATGGTACCAACCATCAAGAGCGACAACGTCATCTTCCAGGATCACAATGTATGGGGTATTGACGGCGTTGCAGGCCTTTAATAGATACGTGTAGTCAAATAACCCCTTTTCACGAGCAAAGGTTTTCTCCTCCGCCGTTTCAAGGTCTCGAATATGGTCAATGTCAACGTCTTTCTCATCATAAGTGAGAACTTTGTCTGCTACCTGATGTACCCACGGCTCCGAGTAGGCGGGGTGCTGCATTGGGTCCGTATGCGCAAAGAAAAGGATGAGATATACATCCGCTCGCTCTTCTGCTGAAAGACCTGCTAACACTGTTCCCACCGCGCTTGGGAAATAGCTGACTCCCTCCCGTGCAATAGAGGCAAACCCCACACACATCGTAGGAGATTCGGATGCCTTCATCTCGGGAGACTCCATGTCCTGGTTGGCCTGCTCAATGAACGCATTACCCTGGTCCACCCGTAACCTGGAATACGAAAGGTCGTAGGCTTTGTTTTCCCTGAAAAACACGGAAGTTGGGTCTCGCCAGCAATGCAAGCGAGCATAGTTTACCAATAAAAGGTAAGGAAATAAAAAGAAGAGAAGCACATAGCATGTGTAGGGCTCCGGCAGGAACGAACGGACGCCAAGACTGGATAATCTTCGTGAGAGGAGCATTTTGACGGCGGGATCCACCAAAGTGAGGAGAAAGGAGGAAATAGATAGTACTATTATTTCATATGAACAGCTCACTTGGAGTTGGTTGTTGGGGAATATTATGACCCACCCCGTCTAAGCCTTTCGTCTGCGAACAAGTAGGTGAGGGAACACAAACTGTGTGTCAAGTGTTCCCTTAAAATTTCCTTCATTGCCGTGGTACCGATCTTCCAGTACCCTAAACCTGCGGGGGAAAGGTGGTGGGAGCTAATGACAAGGGGTTTGGGGGCGGGGATTACTAGTGAGATCAACAGAGCAAGGCCACAAGGCATAATCCAACAAAAACAGGAGTATCTACAATGTGATTGGACCTGGTCTTCGATGAAGTGAAAATTGGCAAGCTCTGACTCGTATGAGGTATTGGGTATTCGCTGTCCAGCCCATTCTTGGAAGGGTTTATAATTTACGTATCCCTAGTATTATTGTTAATCAGATATAAATGTATCAATTCGAATATCTAACCTTTAACATAATAAAGTTGCGGGATGGAAAGGCTATAAATTCGAACCCAAAAAACTATGCACAAGGTGGTATGGTCTTTCTCTCACTTCATTAAAAAGGTGGGGCAACCCAGATAAAAAACGAATCGAATGGGCATGGACATAAAAATAATGTATTATGATTACAAATTTATACTCTGCATCGCAAATATTATTAATCGAGTGGGAAGTTCCCAAGTCATTCATATTAGGACCGAGGAGTAGTCTTGCTATAGCTTTGTCGCCTCAAATTCAACCAAATAGTCTTGGACTGGAAAAAAGAAAAAAGTCTAAAAAAAAAAAAAAGCCAAAGATAGAGTCTGGAATATTCCATGCATTTCTCGACCTGTTATTGGAGTATCCAAGCGAAGTCGACCAGTGCATCGGGCTCCGAGCACTCCCACTTTTTAACCCCTCAACCGAAGGTAACTCAACAGGGCCACAATGCGCAACACACGGCATAAAAACTATTGGTAGACTATCAACATGGAAATAATATACATGAATTTATAATCCATAATTTCAGAACTCCTACCCCAAAGTATTTGATAAGTCAAGTGATGGTTTCTTTGGGTCAAGTAGTGTTCTCTATCACGTGATCACGCGTTGGGGATCAGTAACGCGTGCCAATGCTTTGGAGTTTTAACGACAGGTGAAGTGAATGCATCCTTCCATTGCTCAGCGACATCTCCACCAAACCTTTCGTAGCCTTTGTTAATGTCGAACGCGAAGTGGACAAAGCGCCATGTGTGCGATAACACGCCTCTATGACTAAAAGCAACTTGAAAACCCATCTCAAATGGCTGCTGGATCAAGGCCCCTCGCTTTACCCCGTTCTCTCCCCATCCGCGTGGGAGTCTCAGATCAATGTTAACCCAGTCGGTTCCCTTCCGGTTTCAGTCCCAACATTGAACCAGTCTGCAATTCAACCCGAAGAGTTTACCATCAAAGATTCGCAGCCGGTACCCGAACAATTGATTAAGAGAAGCGTGGAGGATGGGATTACGGCAGATACAGACATAGCCATGGCGCGCCTGCAATTGGCGCCGCAGCCTGCGAGCAAGCCCCGAATCCTGAGTTACTCTAAAGAATCTCCTGGAAGTACCCGTGGATTATCACGTAGCCCACTTCATTCGTATTCATCCCCCAAAAACCCACCAGAGACATGCACCCCGAACCGCGAAGAAGCTAAAGGTATGGTACTTCTCTTCTACATACCCCACTAAGCTAACAGGTTCTAGGTCGCTCTGAAGCACGGAGCGCTCTGCCTCCATTTCGCAAATTTGAAGAATCAGGGGCGGCGCTGCGGCCGAAACCGAAATTAGATGCGGTGGCCTTCGACCAAGATATAGATACAATTGACTTAACAGGCGACCTCGATTTTGTCACAGCATCGTCAGGGACAGTAGAAGAGTTTGACGAGCCACGGCAGCTTTGGACTGAGGAAGCTGCGTCTAGTAAGGGGACTTTGGACAAGCGAGGAAAGAAACGGAAGAGTGAGGAATACACAGCAGACCTCCCCCCAACAAGGCAGAATGGTCCAAAAAGACGGTCTCCAGTAGCGGCTACTAAAACGGCGCGTCATGGGCAGCCTCGGATCGCACAATCTCATGGTTCCATGGTCAAGAGAGGTGCCTCGTCCTCCCCGACTACGCGGCAAGGGGAGGGGTTAAATAAGCGTCCCACGGCTGCTCGTGTCATATACGACTCAGATGACGATGGCGATGACAGCTTATTCGAGGATTTGCTCCAAGATAAACGAGAGACCACCTTGGAAACAGATCAACTCTTATACCCAGTTCTTCCCCAGGAAAACAACATTGGCGATCAGGAAGCTGATCGATCTGTCAAGCGAGGAGTGCCCATATCCCCGGACTCATTAGACCTGCCGGTAAATACTGGCTCGTTTAATCAAGCTTCAAATCATGAGGATCACGCTGCGCATCGCAACTCACCCCAACCCCCCCAGCTTCCTCCATCGTCAAACCCTCAGCCTGTAAATAAAGACGTGGAAAAGTTCTTATTGATTTCAGCTGAGTGTCTCGAGAATATTGTTTCGCGCACTAAGGATACCTTGACAAGAAACTCAGAAATTGTTTACCAGCAGGCCATGAAAGGTGAATTGGCCCCGAAGCTCATTGCAGAGAACAAGACTCTTGCGGACCGAGTAGAAGCTATTGAATCTTTGAAGAAGAAAAAGGTAGTCTATCATGCTCGCGAAGCAGAAAGGCAATCCTTGAAGCAAGCTCTTGTGATCGCTATATCCCAAGGCCGCAGCCCACAGGCCATGCCGGAACTGGAACGAAGTCGCAAGATTCAGTCCCAATTGGCGGAGATCCAGGTCGATATTCTTGGATTGGTGCGAAAAGCTGATATATTTTCAATCACCGACACCCTGGTGTTTGAGAATTCCCATATTGACTTGGATAAACTAAATTACTTGCCTCCGGTACTAACTTTAGTATCTTTTTCCAACCCTGCTAGCACCCGGGATAGCCTATTCTCTCAAAGCGGAGAGAATCAAAACACCTCATTCACGTCGTCTCCCGCAAAACCGAGGACACGCATGACCGGATCTAGATCAGCGCCCCTGGCTTACGGTGATGACGATTTTCCCAGCGGCAAGGGGAGGTCCAAAAAGAGGCAATTTGACTACGACGACCCCATGACGAGTGATGATGAAAGACCATTTACGAGAACTATGGGCTCCCCCCCCCCCCGTGTACAGGAGATGGAGGAATTTGATTCAGATGCTTTTGATCAAGATATGCTGGAAGCTGCAGATTACTTTGATGAACCGTTGCGTCCGACAGAAGATCACCTGATGCAAAGCCGCAAGGTTTTCGCTGAAACGTCTGGGAATATTTCACGGGCTCCCGCTACGCAAAAGTCGCAAAGCCACAGTGCTTTATGGAACCAGCATTCATGGTCGAAGGATGTGAGAAACGCTCTGAAAGATCGCTTCCACCTCCGTGGGTTTAGGCTTAATCAACTTGAGGCCATCGATGCAACACTGAGCGGAAAAGATACCTTTGTCTTGATGCCGACCGGAGGAGGGAAATCCTTATGCTACCAACTCCCCTCAGTTGTATCCAGCGGGTCGACCAAGGGGGTTTCAATTGTGATATCACCACTTCTCAGTTTAATGCACGATCAAGTTTCTCACTTGCGTGAAGTAAATATCAAGGCGTTTCTTTTAAACGGAGAGACACCAATGGGCGAACGGCAACGGATAATGGACTCATTATCACATCCAGGTGCCGAGGACGATATTGAGCTTCTCTACATCACCCCCGAGATGATCAATAAGAGTGAATCGCTTACTCGATGTTTGGAAAAGCTCAACCGCCGGCGGAGACTTGCACGTATTGTTATCGACGAAGCTCACTGTGTGAGTCAATGGGGCCATGATTTTCGCCCTGATTACAAAGAGCTGGGGGAGCTTAGGGGTAGACTTCCTGGAGTTCCAATGATGGCTTTGACGGCTACTGCAACAGAGAATGTCAAAGTGGATGTCATCCACAACCTCAAGATGGAAGGTTGTGAAATATTCACACAAAGCTTCA
Source organism: Aspergillus biplanus (assembly GCA_027569045.1). Taxonomy (NCBI): domain Eukaryota; kingdom Fungi; phylum Ascomycota; class Eurotiomycetes; order Eurotiales; family Aspergillaceae; genus Aspergillus; species Aspergillus biplanus. The sequence goes on from JAPDEJ010000065.1 coordinate 104,175, forward strand.
ACCGACCAAATTTATCATATGAGGTGCTTCCCAAGAAAAAAGGCCCGGCACTTCTGACTAGCATAGCAGACATAATCACAAAGTCTTATCGAAACAAATCGGGTATTGTCTACTGCCTTTCCCGTGATACATGTGAGAAAGTTGCGAAAGCTCTACGAGATGAGCATCGCATAAAAGCCGAACACTACCACGCAGGCTTAGATTCAAAAGATCGGGCCGAGATCCAACAACGTTGGCAGGCTGGAGAGTCCCATGTCATAGTTGCAACTATCGCTTTTGGCATGGGGATTGACAAACCTGATGTACGTTTTGTGATACACCATAGCATCCCAAAAAGTCTGGAAGGGTACTACCAAGAAACCGGCCGTGCCGGCCGTGACGGTAGACGTTCCGGCTGCTATCTTTTTTATTGCTATGCGGATACGGCGACTATCAATCGGATGATCAAAGGGAGCGAAGGAAGTAAGCAGCAAAAAGACCGACAGCGTCAAATGTTACACAATGTTGTACAGTACTGTGAAAACAAAAGCGACTGCAGGAGAGTCCAAATTCTCGCGTACTTTAACGAATACTTTCGCCGGGGTGACTGCAACTCCGCTTGTGACAACTGTAAGTCGGATTCTGTTTTTGAATTGCATGACTTCTCACAGTATGCCGCGGCTGCTGTCAAAACTGTTCGATACTTCGAAGACTTGAGAGACAAAGTAACCATATCATACTGTGTGAACATCTTCCGGGGATCCGTGAAAAAATTCAGATCTCCAGAGCATAGAGAAGCTACTGGATACGGGAGTGGCTCGGATCTGGATCTGGGGGAGGCAGAGCGACTTTTTCACCGGCTGCTTGGCGAAGGAGCTCTAAAGGAGGAAAATGTGGTCAATGGGAGCAAATTCGCGGTCCAATACGTAAAGCTTGGGCGACGTGCTGCGGATTTTGAAAGCGGCCGATGTCGACTGAAGCTTGACGTTCGGATTTCCCCAAATAGAAAGGCGCGAAGACCAACTTTAGGAACCCGGTCAGAAGCTTCCAAAGAGACTTTTCCACAATCCACAAACGTGTCCTCGCCCGTACAGTCAGCGAATCAGCGCCGCCTAGCTCGTTATCGCTATAATGATGCGGGGGGGGATGGCTCTGCTGACGAAAGAGACAGTGATGGGTTCGAGAGAATCCGGATAGGAGGCAAAAGGGGGCGTGAGAAACGAAATCTTCCGGGGCCACCAATAACCCAGGACCATCGTTTTGATCAACTAGATACTCTTCACAAGGCAGTTGCAGAAGATTTTATGGTCTATGCGAAAAACTACTGCCAGGATGTAAGGACTCCATAACACCACGTTTATTGGATGTAATTAGCGTTACTGACTGAAAGAGCAGCTGGTCCTTAAAAAGGGCCTTCGCAACCAGCCGTTCACGGATACTATTCTGCGTGAAATGGTCATAGTTTTCCCTAAAGGTAAGGAGAGGCGATAGCTAAGCCCTTCAAAAAGCTTCTTATTATTAGTGGGTGTCATTAACTAGGGAAATTAGACAAATCTGAACTCCTTGGCATTCCTGGAATAGACCAAGACAAGGTCCATCGATATGGGGATCGAATCTTGAAGCTGATCCGGGATACTCAACGCCGTTTCGATGAACTAAGAAAGGACCGCGACGATGCCGACGGTATCGTTCCAGATCCAAATCATTGCAACGTTGTTACCCTCTCAAGTGACGACGAGTTTGGATTCAGCGATTACGGTGATGCTTTGGATCAAGCAACGGCTTTGGGCGTGGAGGATGATAGCATGCCTGTCTCTAGCCGATTCTTCTCCACAACACAGCAAATAACGGATGAATCGGAGGATGAGTACCGAACTGCCCCTACGGAATCTGGCAGCTACAAGTCTAGGAAAAAACAGACTGGCAAGCGGTTTCGACGCCAAAACGGCGACTCGAAACCTAGAGCAAAATCCTCGCGGCCCAAGACAAAGTCCAAAAGTCGTACGGATACTCGCTCGGCTCCACGAAAGAGCTCAAAAGCGAGCCAATCGACAAGTCGAATAGGAATGATGCCCGTTTAATAGTCTTAAGGCCGCTGTACACGTTGTTAACATGTCATAACGAGTTTGATGATGTTTTGCAGGTTTACGTTGGTTTCATTGCATACCGGAGCGTTGTGTTCCTCGAATTTATTTTTCTCTTTGCATCTTGTTAACGTGATATCCACTCAGCTTCTATATAGCAGGCGTTGGTTGTTTCTTTGTGGTGAAGCCATATATACTGTGTATAATTTGCTTCTTCGTTCCAGGTAATGCCTTAGATAGAATTGACTGCCAAGCTACCCTAGACCAGCCTTTGTTAGTCGTGTAAGGAACGCCCGAAATCAATCAACCTTAACCGCCTAGCATCACGAGGGTGAAATTGGGCAACTTTGGCTTTTACTAAAAACCTCGAGGCAGCGGATTCTCGGGGAAGATCTATATAGGACAGACCAGCGTCTATCAATGAATCAATCATCTCGTGCATCTCGACTGCAGCGGTTTCTCTCCCATTGGCTTGCAGGTTACGTGGTTGACCGGTCTGACGACGAAGCATGTCATCAACCCGGTGTTGGTTGCCCCCATCCGCGTCGGTCTCCAAATTCTTGGGCTTCTTTGGTTTGCCCTGTCGGGTATATCCAGATGCCAAAGTAGCGTCGGATATTTCTGCAATGTCCCCTACAACCGGTCCGCCAAGATCTTCGGCTGCGATCATCGATGCAAGCGTATTTTCACAGAATTTGTGGAGTGAGGCCCTTATGTACTCAGTGTCTCGGTCGAGAAAGTCTTTTTTCACCTGTTGCTCCTTCATAAGTTCTCGTGCTCGTTGCGCTGGAGACTTTCCCCTCGTCGTTGATCTCTCGGTTTTAATATTGTCTATTCGGCTTTGCAACCCGTCTCTGATCAATTGCGCATCTCGCAGGTTCATCTCTTCCTTTTTCAGTCTCTGACGAGCACCAGAAATGCTCTCTGCCGTTTTCACCACCGAGACTTTACTTTCCTTGACGATGCGCGAGATCTCTTCAATCGCGAGGAGGGAGGGCAAGGCCGAGTTTGGTTTTGGAAGGTCCGTCTCTGATTTCAAAAGTGAATCATAGGCCACTTTTGCTCTCCGCACTTGCGCAATGCGCGAAGGGGATCCCGTAGCCGAGTTCGAAATATCGGTTGAGTTCGCCGCGCGCAACTAGTTTCTGGGATTAGTTTGGGGTTCGGCCCCATTTCCTTGAGCAGCCTATTAACAATATACGCACCTTCCATAGATCATGCTCTTGCCTCTTAACTCGGTCCTGGAGTTCCCTTAGTGTATCGTCCAGTTTTTTCTCATATGCTTGAATGTCGGACGCAGTGATCTGCTGCTCGGCGTAGAACTCCTCTGCTCTTTGGCGGTCCTCAGCAAATTGCTGGACCTTGTCAACTGTTTCCTGGGACACCTCCATCACGAGTGCTGGTAAATATGCAAGATAGGCGTATTTAAGAGTATCGTAGACCCTTATTTGTCTCAAGCCGTACGGTAACAGTGACTCCATTGTTAACAGACACGCGACTTTGCTTTGATATCAAATTCACGTGACCGGACTCCACCTCGCCAAGAGCGGGTTAGCGCAACCCCGTGCCAACGGTTCGCCTCACTTCTTTTCGCAACATCGTCTCCTCACCGCGACATCAACTTCAACAACAACTCCTTCCTCTCCTCCTCGCCATCCATCCCCTTTTTGTCATCCTCTTTCCCTAGGCGAGCCGGTGTTAATCGGTTTTTTGCCTTTTACTTTTCTCACCTATTCTCCTTCAGCTTGAACGGCTTCTCCCAGCACGTTGCCTAGTATCGCTGTGGCTGTTCTCTGCTCTGTACCCACGACACGAACGAAAAGCGTCGCGTAATCTAAGGGAAAAGGGATAAAACCGGATTTTGCAGTCATTTCAAGTCTTGCTCTCTTCTATTTTTTTTTTTTTCTATTCCTCCCATCTCTTCCCCACGCTCTTCACCCATCAGCTCCCAAACACGTTCGGACCCTGAACACTTAGCATCGTCTATCACAAGAGAATCTTTTGCTCCGTTCACCGTGCCCGATTCGATTTAAATCCTTTTTTTTTTCCTCTCCTCCACACTAGCACCGCTTTGCTCTGCGAAGCTTCCTGCTCTCCAAATTCAAGGCCCGTGATCACCCAGCATCTCACTCACCCTCCGTCGACTGTCATTTCTCCCGCCTCACTTCCTTCCTGTGCACGATCCCACCAATCTTCCTAGTTCTTCCAAGCACCAGACTTCCCTCCGCCACACCAGCACACGCTTTACTGGGAGTTCCTGGTGTACATAGTCGATCAAGATTAAACAAAAGAAAAGAAAAGAAAGTTGTTCTCACTTTCGGGCTTCCTGCGTAAGTCAAGCAAGCAAAAGAGTGCACAACTTGGCATAATGTCTGCCTCTCCATCCGCTCTTCAATCGACCAAACGGCCCCTCGAGGACCCGTCCTCGCCGTCAGGGCCTAATGACCAGCCTGAGGCCAAGCGTCCAGCATTGGATAAAGTAGTAAAGGGAGACGAGTCAGAGGCGTATGCAGATGTTCAGACAGAGGCCTCTGGCGCCCAAAATTCAGGTGCCGATAGTCAAGGCGATACCGTTGTTACGGATGCTCCCAAGGGAGCTCAAGCCGAGACACAACCGATTCAGTCGACTGCTTCCCAGGGAGAATCTGCAGGCTCCCAGGGAGAGCGCGCCCAAGATGAATCTAGCTGGATCCATATCCGGGCTGTAATTTCCAGCCAAGAGGCTGCCACCGTCATCGGTAAAGGCGGAGAGAATGTGTCTCAGGTCCGTAAGTTGTCCGGCGCCAAGTGCACCGTGAGTGACTACTCTCGCGGAGCTGTGGAGCGTATCTTGACCGTTAGTGGCCCACAAGATGCGGTTGCAAAGGTTAGTTTCCCGCGTCAATCGTCCTTTGTCCTTGTTATATGTGATACTGACCTCTGAAAGGCATTTGGTTTGATCATCCGTACCCTGAACAACGAACCCCTTGATGCCCCTTCCACTGCCCAATCCAAAACATACCCCTTGCGTTTGTTAATCCCTCATATTCTTATTGGCTCAATCATTGGCAAGGGCGGTGGCCGTATTCGCGAAATCCAAGAAGCCTCGGGAGCTCGTCTCAATGCTTCCGACGCGTGCCTTCCTCTGTCCACTGAGCGATCCCTTGTAATCCTAGGCGTCGCTGATGCCGTCCACATCGCCACTTACTACGTTGCCGTGACACTCGTCGAGCAGCTTACCGAACGCTTTGGAGGCCCAGCCGCTTCCGCCTATGCTACTCGGAGCGGTGGACCTGCCGGTGCCGTGCCTGGCGGCATGCAAGTTGTGCCTTATGTCCCACAACCTGCTGGTGGTCAGTACGGCCATCCAGATACCTTCAAACGACATCATCCTCATCAAAACCGGGCGGGCACTGGCTCCTACGGGGTTCCTTACCTGCATGGGCAAGCCGCTCCTACTCCAGTAGCTCAACCAGCCATGCACTACGGTGCCGCGCCCAATACCCAGTACGCTGGAGCTGGCCCCCACCAGCCTGCTCCTTACGGAGCACCCCAAGCTGCTCAGCCACGTGGAGGACCAACCCCCGCCGCGCCCGTTGGTGGAGTGATGCCTGGTCAACCGCTGACTCAACAGATTTACATCCCGAACGATATGGTTGGTGCTATTATCGGAAAGGGAGGTGCTAAGATCAACGAAATCCGACATCTTAGTGGCAGTGTGATTAAGATAAATGAGCCCCAGGAGAACAGCAACGAGCGCCTGGTAACTATTACCGGTACTCAGGAATGCAACCAGATGGCTTTGTATATGCTTTACTCCCGACTTGGTCAGTATCCCCCTTCCCCCACAGCCCAACTTACCCTACCTTGCTAACCAGTTATATAGAAAGTGAAAAGCACCGTATTTGAAGGGGGTGAGTGCTGTTACTCCGTTTGGCTTATTTATTCCAGTCCTATTTTCAGGAGCAACTTGGGCTATTTCTTTTCGACCCTTAAAAGTCGTCCGTTTACGGTGGCCTTGGTGGTTTCGTTATTTGTTTCTCGGGGCATATCGTTGTTTATGCTGTACTATTTGAAAAGCGCGTTTCCCCTATTTCCGCAGGTTGTCGTTTCGTTAATGTCTCTATATTAATTCACAAATGGTTCTTCTCCGTTCCACTCTCTCCGTACCAATATTTCCCTTGTCTCCTTTCGCTACCTTAATTCAACGCCGCCTATTGAAAATATGTTTTCCCGCGCTCAATTTTCATCAATCCTCTGAAACCTGGCATGCTTCATCCCTAACCCAGGCATCGGTCCAATCATTTTACCCCGAATAGGGCCAATCCCCCTGGTGAATGCCTCCGTCTCCTTACACTTAATATGCGTATCCACACTATCCCACCCAATTACTATCATATGCACAAACACCAACCCAGACGGACTTTTGTCAAGTTCCACCGTCCCCGGTCTCTCCACCTGTCCCATGGCAAACGACTTAGCCCGAACCTCCTGCGGTGCCTCATCCAGCAACGCAGTCCGGAGACCTCTAAAATCCTCACACAGCGCCGACCGCTCCTGCGGCCCCATGGAGTTTGGAAAAGCCAGCGGACATAACTCCGTCACAGGGTTTTTAGTCAGAGTCTCGGTCTCGCTTATGGGTGGCTGGATCGTGGTGAAGATCATGCGAATTTGGGTGTCGGGTGCCATGAAGTCCGCTAAGAGGGAGGGTTGCATCGAACCATGGGCGTCCGACCACTCTATATGGTATCCATGGCAAATCAGTATATTGCCATTTTCCCCCCTTCATTGTCTCCCAGGAAAGTGAGAACCACAGGGAGGAGGGAAGAAGCAAAACAACTAACCAATAACCCAAACAATGGTGCACTCATCTTCGATTGTTCTACCCCATGCTGAACTCCTGTACCCGCTTTGTTGGGTTGTTGCCTGAAGAATACGGAGGAGGGCGAGACCTTCTTCGTTTGAAGGGTCTTCCGGTTTTACGGAGGGTTTTAATTGGAAGTATATGAATTCGGCGACGGTTGACATTGCTAGACGCGATCTTCTTTTAGTTTAGATTTAATTAGGTATGGGGAGGGAGATCCGTGAGTGTTTTTGAGATGTTCGGATATTATATTTAACGCTTGCCAAAGGAGAACCTGTGAAATAAGTATTTTAATGGGGTACAATGCTTCTCAGAGCGAGTTGATGCCTGATGGCGGCCAATATATCTGTGAGGGATGGTTGATGTCATGCGCGGTGATGTCAAGTTGGCACCCAATCCGTGGACACCAGCCTGGACTAAATCTAAACCAACCCAGTACATTATTTCAACGTGTGATTCGAGGGGGAAGTCGTTGATAATAAATAAATTAAGGCCAACATGCCAATCCAATCACTAACGAAAAAGAGTAATAATATATCTATGTACAAGCAACAATGCTAACCACAGCATCTCCGACCGATTGCTCCATGCCCGTAACTCATTGGCTTTTATCATTCATGTCGCAATAACAAACAAGTTAGTGAAAAAAAAAGGAAAGGAAAATAGACACATAACACGTAGTCCTACAGATCGTCCACGCTTCTAACCTTCGATTTCCTGTCCCCAATAGCCTTCTTCAAGCTTCCAATGATCTGCTGCTTGCGTTGCATTTTCGCTTTCCACTGAGCGCTTTCCTGCATGGTAACAACGCCCTCCAGGCTTTCCATAGTCCGAAGCCTGCTAGCTTTCGCTGATCCATTAAGACTTGATCGGAAATTCAAGCCCCGTGCAGCGGAATCCGGTGTATGGTAGTTGCTTTTGAGTCCATCGGTAGACCCGCGCGATCCGGGGGTTGCGGGGTACCTCCCAGCCATCTTCCGAGGAGTAGTGAATGGAGACCCTTCCCGGCTGCTTGGAGACGCTGATGTGTCGATGCCTAGCTTTTTGAGCTGGACTTCCAACACATCGATATCGCTGCTCTTGCTCTCGACCATATTCATCATGGTCGCGATTGTGGATGTCACGGCTTCAACGGTAGGGCGCTTCGTTGACTGCCGAGATCCGTCAGACCTTGGAGCATCCGCAATTTTAGCTCGTAAGAGCGATACGGCCGACTCCAATTCCGCAAGCTTCGCCTGAATTTCTCCAGAAGACGAGCGAAGGTCTTGTTGAAGGTTCGCTTGCTCCGCAGAAAGGGGTGCAGAAACTATGGCAGCTGCATCAGTGTATGAATCCAAAGTTTTCCGCACACTGGCACACTGAGTGCGCAAGCTCAAAATATCTTTGCCCAGCAATTCGCGACAATTTTCCAGTTTCTCTTCCACCTTTTGCACTCGTTGTTGTTCGAGGAAGCCTCCAAGCGCTATGATGGCATTATCCAGTTCCTCGATTTCCCGGAGGAGTAATTTCTCATCCAGGACGTTAGATGGATGGTCGCTTTGGATAATATCAATCCAACCGGGGTTGGCTGATGATTCTTGGTACAGAACGAAAGCCGATAAAGACCGCGCATTTATACCCAGAGTGTCGACCATGGAATTAATGTCACGGTAGAGCCTCTCAATTTGGCCCGGAATGCCTGGTTTGGTTGTCTCCCCTGTGTAGTCCTGGTGAGGCAAAAAAGGATCGAGAGTGGGGACAGGTTCCAGGGGTCGAGCAAGGTCAGAGCGAAGTCGCTCATCTTCATCGTCATCAGAGAGGGACATTGTTTCCCTCCGTTCCTGCTTACTGGGCCGGGGATGCTGCTCTTGGACCCGTGGAGCGAATTCATTTCTGAGATGACTCTCCCGCTTGGCAGCCTCAGAGAGGGAAACCTTCCGGGCGGCGAGAGCGCTTCCAGGCTTATGGGGAGCGCTAACAGATCTTTGACCATCCAACTTAAACACGCCCTTCTGGTGACGGGTGGGTCGAACCGGGCTGGGCGACCTAGGAGGCTCTGATTGCCGAGCCGCTGGGGGGAAGAATGGCTTACTGATTTCCCCGAACAACTGCCGTGGTGGTTGATTTGGAGGCTCTCTAGGCTGTGAAATCCGTCCAAACAAGCCCCCTGATGGGCTCTTATCAGATACTGCACCGAACGAGCTCTCGGGTGATGTTTTCAAGCTCGGAACGCTCGGTTCGGGCTGATCAATTTCGTTCTCAACCTCTTCGCCACTATTGTCAAAGTCGGATTCGTCGAGGTCGTTGAAATCTTTCTCCGATTCATCCGCATCTGATCCATCTGGAATTGGACCAGGCTCCGGAGTCAAAGACGGCTTTGGTTTCGGTGCCGTAAAGTCAGGAGGCAGTGGTGCCTCTTCGGCTTCCTGAAGCTTATCTTCCGTTGGCTTTATAGTAGCAAAGTCCGGGGGCAGTGGGGCTTCTTCCGGCTCTGCCAAGGGTTTGGGTTGAGCACTGAAATCTGGTGGGAGAGGTGCGTCTTCAACGGAGCTCTTCGAAACGTTGGAAGACGCAGAGGTGTCACCTGGTCCGTAAGCGGCCCTGCTTGTAGGATCAGGTGGTAAGGGAGGTTCAGGCATCGAGATAACAGGGGTTTGTGGACTTTCTGGCTTCGCCAGCGGCAACGGGGGGCTAGCAACCGCGGTTTTCTCAGATGGAGGCGATACAGGGCTCAGGGTTTGCTTCTCAGTGGCATTCTTTCCCAGTATTGAAAATGGGGACTTGCTAGTCTCGGTTGAAGCAAACAACTGTTGGGGTTGAGAACCGAAGGAGCCGAACATTGATGGTGTAGAGGCATTTATCTTGGAAGGGGCCCCAAATAACGAGGGTGCCGCTTGTTTGGCTTCGGGGACTTCGGCTTGTAATGCAGGCGTTTCTTCCATGTCATCCATAGCCTCTGTGGGAGGGCTACCCTTATTAGGGGTAGATATCATATCATCGAATGGTAATGCCCCCAACGAAAACATTGCAGATGGTTTGTCGGGCTTTGGTCCGTCATTAGCCGCTGTACCATCCCCTTTGAAGGTAGATCCAACATTGAACCCGCCAGAGCCCAATCCAAAGGGACTTTTGCTCTGTTCTGCGTTTTGGGTGGTAAACGCTGAACTGGCCTCGGATTGGGCGCCAAGTGTTGATGAGCCACCAAGTTTCGAAAACGGGCTATCACCGGCCGGTTTGCCAAACGGAGATCCGCCGGATGGTTTTGACGAGGATAGACCAGCGAAGCCACCAGTGTTGGCAAAAGATCCAAAGCCACCCCCTCCAGAACTTGCACTGGGCGTTCCAAACCCGAGTGGTTTTGCAGGTGTTGAAGGCTGACCGAACGGAGAAGGCGATGAAAAGCCGGATTGACCAAACTTTGGCGCCCCCTGACCCAACATACTAGTACTTCCAAAAGAAGCCCCTATTTGGGACGGGGATCCAAACGACGGCTTGCCAAACTGGGATGGCTGGCTAGCGCCCAAAGTCGAAGGGGTGCCAAACGCGGAGGCAGTAGATGGCTTGCCGAAGGCCGATGCACCCAGGGTAGATTGTCCTAGAGATGTTGGAGCACCGAAGGTCGACTGTCCAAAAGCCGGTTGTTTCGGAGGTTCTTGCGGGGGTTGTGGCTGTGGGGCGGGTTGCAGCTGTTGCGCAACCGCAGCCAAACCAGGATACGGTATTTTTTGACGGACTGAATCATTGTATATGAACCACCAAGAGGAAAGGACACCCTCATGATTAAGGAGAAGGAGGTTCGGCAAAGGGGTAGCGCTTTCAGATATGTCTTCACCCTGGATTGGTGCCACAACAAGCTCCGAGCTAGATAAATCGATTCCGAGGCCGATCACGGACGTCTCTTCGCTTGACTCGTTTAACGGGACACCGGCCCTTTTCGAATCATCGTTGACCTCGGTCGTAACAAACTGTCCGACAGTAGCCTTGGCACTCTCGTCACTCGCCAACGGCTGGTCCGACCTCGTGATCAAACCCACGTCGGCAGACGCGGTGGAAGACACAATTAGAGCATCTTTTAAATGCGGCTTGTAGTCTCGGAGGCGTGCGATAAATTGGTAAGCTGGGGCACGCTTGAAACCGAAGGGCGATGATAACTCAGGGAGTTTCTGGAATAGAAATGGCGCTTGTTTCCTTCTGGATATAATGTAATATGAAGATGACGGTGTCATTTCATTATCATCCTCTGCAGTGTTGGGAGTATAGACGATCAAGAAGATATCATTTTCCAGCCATGAGATTGAAGACACTGGGCGCTGTTAGATTCTAACAATCAACCAAAACATGTCACAGAAAACTTACCATGGGAAGGATCTGTAATATCTGGGGGACACGGGATAAGAGCCTTTTGTTCACCTTGCGGCGTCATCTGGTAACCAGTTCCATCCTGCAGACCCGCGACAAGTTGCTTTCCTTTATTGCTCCAGCAAACGGAGCTTACTCCAGTTTTCAATATGTTGCCATTCGGTCCAGAAAGGAGATTTCCAGCCTTGAGGTCAGCAATTAACAGCTCACCTCCTGTGGTAACGAGGGCGACCAAAGCAGCATGGGAATCATCAGCAGGTGCTGGGTTTGGTGCGACAGCTCTGAATGTGGCACCGTTTGTGGGGATGGAAATAGCAGGCTGCGCATTTGGCTGTAGTAAGCTCGAGGTCTCGAATATTGAGAGCTGCGGTCCATTCTCCGTGACGAGCACCAGCGCGTCGTCTCCAGATGCGAAAGCCACATGTGTAGGTCGGCCAGGCAGGGGGATAGTTGCGTGAGGCTGGAACGGTTTGGTTTTAACCTTCCCCTCCCCAGTGGAGGCGGATATTGCTTTTCTGACCGATTCAGCGGTGGCTATGCAAAGCGACTGTGGTCCAGCTCCGGCAACCACACCTTTGGTGGCCGCCACGGCGAGCAGGGTGCATGTTGGGGCCGGGAGTGCTTCGGCCGGCCAAGGAGAGGGAAGGAACTGGACGTTGCTGTCGCCTGAAACACCCTTGAAACCTACTTCCTGTCCCAAATTTCAGCAAAAAAAAAATCCTAGTATCGTCAACTAAGTGCCACTTATCGAGACCTACCTCCGCGAATACATCTGAAAGCTCTAGTCCCAATTCTCCCGCACCTGGGTTCGACGCCCCCAAATTGAAGGCCATTCTTAGTCTTGGAAAGTCGGCCGCTATGGAATGAGGACCGTCGCCTAAGGATAGCCTCGTTTTTGGAGCATGGGGAGATGTAGGACTGGGCGGCAAAGATGAAAAGGAGTGACGCTGGAGTTGCTTAGGACTCCGATTGAAAAACTGCGCAAAAATCTTGACCAGCTCCCCTCAAACGAAGGGAGGAGCTGAACAGGAAAGGAAAAGGGAAAAAAAAAATTAAGAGGGAAAAGAAAAGAGATCGAAAAGGGATTCCGAGGAGCAATGGAGGTGAATTAATAGGGATGGAAGCGCTGTGGGCAGCCAGCGGAATTCATGGTGTAGCAGTTGGCTTCAATGAGCTCTGATTATTATTTATGGCTGAACGGATCTCTTTGGGTGATCTCCAAAAAGAGCAGGAGCTCTGGGCACGGGACTGTTGATGCCTGAGGCATGAAGGCATCCAGATCAGGCGGCGGGAGCTTCGTCACTCCAGCTCCTAAGCTCAGCAACCTCTCTCCTTGTCGATCCATCTACCTCCACCCTGTGTCCTCTGCCCTTCTCCCATCTGAACCTCTCTCCCACGGATTCTTTCTTCTTGATATTTTCATTACCCTCACATATACGCCGATAGCTTCCCGCCGTTGCCATGACCGGCTTCGATTTCTCCAATTACAACCGCAACGCGGCTCTTCACGCCAAGGGAGTGCCACTACCCAAAGCCACGAGCACAGGTACAACCATTGTCGGCTGTATTTTTGATAATGGTGTCGTCGTGAGTAATCCCCTGCTCGATCGCGGCCGATTCAGGCCGTACATCGCTTCAATGGAACTGACTCCTCTGCGCATCCAGATTGCCGCAGATACCAGAGCCACAAGTGGGCCGATAGTAGCAGACAAGGTACGATAAAAGAACTCCCTACTTCGCTCCTATCCACCTTTCGTTTCCGGTTTTCCTTTTACCCAGGACAGAATGAGACCAGCTCCCGAACTAACACACCGTGTCACGGGTCAATAGAACTGCGAGAAACTACACTACATTTCACCTAAAATTTGGTGTGCTGGAGCCGGTACAGCTGCTGACACCGAATTCACCACTGCTCTCATTAGCTCCAATATCGAACTCCATTCTCTCTCAACCGGCCGGCCCCCCAGAGTCATTACTTGCATGACCATGCTGAAACAACATCTTTTCCGATATCAGGGACACATTGGGGCGTACCTGGTGGTTGCTGGTGTTGACCCAACCGGCACTGGCCTTTACACCGTCCACGCGCACGGTTCCACAGATAAACTCCCTTACGTGACCATGGGTTCGGGCTCACTAGCTGCCATGTCCGTATTCGAATCTACATGGAAGGCCAATCTGAACCGTGAAGAGGCGATTTCGCTGGCAGCGGAGGCTATCAAGGCTGGTATTTTCAACGATCTGGGATCTGGTAGCAATGTTGATGTGTGTGTCATTGAAAATGACAAGCCCACACAACTGCTCCGTAACTACCTGACACCCAACGACCGTGGTGAGAAGGAGCGTAACTACCGCTTCCCCAAGGGCACCACAGCCTACCTGAATGAGAAGGTGTTCAGCAAGGAGGATTTGAGAAAATACGTTACTGTGGAGGAGGTTTCTGGAGACCCCAACTTGATGGAGGTGGACTCATAGACCAGAGAAGTACGATAATGTTCGGGAAGTAGCGGGATTTTTCATGAACAGAATCATATCAATTTATTACAAACCATGCAGTAACAACTTCTAAAGACCTTTTCATTAGAGTATCGCACTTTTAACCTATGCATTATTGTATTAGCACAGAAATGTTCACGTAAAACCTAAAGTTGAAATTGCTCATGATATCTCTGCCATGATGAATTCTGTGATTCGTCTATATATAGTCACAAGTCAATTGTACCCAGGAGTCTCGAAATACAACAGCGAGCTCCTGCTAAGGAAAATCGCATACAACCACGGAAAATTAAATCTTATCCAAATCCCCACTCGGGGTTGGCAAGCTTGCCCCAATTCGGAACGGATCCATCAAGGCCTTCACTACTTCCGGGCCCTCAACGGTCTTTACAATATCACAGATATATGCATATTGCGTCGGGGAGACTCGCCGCCCATCTCTTCGGAATCGCACCACACCAGCATGGTACAAAGCACGCACCAAGGCCGGCCGAACGGGTGCATTATGTCTTAGGAGGAAACGATATAACCAGCGGACTAGCTCAAAGGCTCGACGTGGGCTCAGGTGCTGGGAGCAGGAGAAAGAAATAGCAAGGAGGTTGATCATCTCCAGCGCAGCATGAGGTTCTGGACAGCCTGCAGTCCTGGGCTCGGAATAGTAGCGCACGAGCACCTTCTCGGAAGGTTTCGGAATCGGTTGCCATGACTTTGCCAGGGCAATTTTCAAGGGAGTATGGGACCGGAGAAGGCGGATCAGATTCCAAACATCCTTGGTGTTCCCAGTTCTTGCAAGTTGGACGCCGTGCTGAATGAAACCTGGGTTTGTAATATCTATCTGGCGGACCATTTGTTCAAACTTGGAGTAAAAGTGAGGTAACGCTGAATTATAAGCGTTGAGATCTGCAAAAATATCCGAAAAACAGACACCCGAGGATTCCAGTCGTTTTAATGTCTGACGAGTTGTTTTGGTCATGCTCTTCCCTGCCTTTAAATCAGCAGCTGAAAGAAGTAAGCCATTGGGCGGCATGTCTAGTTCGTGAATTCCTTTCATCAAACTACCTAGGAAGTCTTGTGTTTTTCGGCCTCCGCTGGATTCATAGAGTTTAAAGAGAGTGAGGATAGCCGAGTCAGTCGCCCTTGAGCCTCGTCTCCAAAGTGGTCCTTCAGCAAGGCACTTGCTAAACGTCCGTAATAGCCAGAGACGCACAATTATCTGGTGTTGATGCGATAACCCAGCACCGCTAGATGCGGTAACAGGACCGGCTCGTGCCTTGATCCAGACATTTGACGACACGATAGCAGGGATATGCTGAAGACCGGCCAAACAAGCTCGCCATCTCTCAAGCATGTGTCGATTTTTGGCAGAAACCAGGTGTTCCGTGACACTTATGATAACACTTGAGGTCGTATCCGGATCCCAACGTCCCAGTAATTTAGACGCATAGTCTCTATATGACTTGGAACGCAGTTTTTGAGGGGTTTCGAGCCATTGGATGATGAATTTTGTAATCCATGAACTTGCGGATGAGTTAACATTCGGCACCGCTAGAATTATGTCTTTTGCCAAAGCCCTATCATGGGATGTGTTGTTTTCCCAAAGAACCCCAAGCCAAGTATCAATAGTTGCTGTATCTAAATCCTTATGTCGGTAGATGTCGCACCGCCCAATGGCATCCCACATGTCCTGAAAGAACGTTCTCGGAAGTTTCCCATGTTGTTTCCCCATGTGATTTTCTTTCCTCGATACCCTCGACAGCGCTTTAACAATCGCACATAATTCCTCTGAAGGAACAAGCCCCAGCTCTAAAGCCCGAAGGACAGCACCCAGTGAGGGTCGTCTATCAGGACAGGCTCTGGAGGAGACGAAATGTTCCACCAGGCCGAGGTAGTTACTCGCACCCCGAATATTTAGATACGGATCTTCCAGGAATAGCACGAGCTCCTCAGCAGCCATTTCATTCCCGGCAGACCATAATATCAAATGATCAAACATCAACCGACTGTATGCTGGTTGTCGCTGAAGGTCGATTTTGAGTTCGCGAACAACATCCCTGAAACCAGATGCTGTTTGTTGCTCCCTTAATTGTTCACCCACAACCTCATCCCGAGAAACTTTCCCAGGCGTATCCCCAATACCAGGCCAACTCGGCGGTATACCGAACTCGATTTGATTTAGATTCTCATTGTCGAAGCACACGGGGGTGGCGGTTGTTTTCGAGGGCAAGAATCGTGAGTCTTGGGAGAGTCAGATAGTTTCTTCAGTATTACACCATTATGTGTTGTTTTGTTTTTTAAACCCACAATTGGGCAGAGAAGGGCTCACCTGGAGCTTCAATCGAGGACTTTTGTCCCCGCCCATCAGTCCACTTCATATGCTCTCGACCATTGCGCCCAAACAAGCAAGCAATATCATCCAAAGGCCCAGATCCAGCGATGCCAGCCAGTGCGGTATTCCGTCGCTTCGCAAGTCGTCTTCTTGCCTCCAGTGGTCCTGGGACCCGACTCTCGTACCGTCGTTGGCTGTTCACGAATCGCCGAAAAGTGGACGTCAGGAAGTCCTCGCTGATCCACACATGGTCGGCTAAACAAGAAGACGGTTGGACAGCATGCCGATAGGCATGTCTCCCGAAAGACATGGGGTAAATTGGTCATGCGAAACGAATTGTGTTGGCGCAGAGCTTGTCGGAGCTGGTGTGCTTTTTGGAGCTTGTGTTCTGAGTTGTGTTTTAGGATGACTAAGCAGTGTGCACTTTTCGCCCTGCTGCCCAGGCCAATCGTCCCCTTACTTGATATTTAACCTGAAACAAAAATTCGGTAGAGCAGCTTATTTGTAAATCCTTGAAGATATTCGATCCATTAACACCAACTATATTTATTACTAGAAGCTTGACTTATCCTATTTTCAAATTCTGCGCACTCTGGGATATCGTGTTTCTTTCCCGCACCGTATCCGTTCCGTACCTAGGTACGGAGCATTGTGGATACATCCTCAGGTTTGGCCTCCAGCACTGTGATTCCAATTACAATATGTTATATAACGGGAAATCAAAATCTACAACGTAATGCCAGCCGGTAACCTATTAATAATACCACATTTCGAAATGGAGGTAGAAACCGTGTTCCGCAAGCGTCCGTGGGAATCAATTAGTTTCTCGAATAGCCCCTTTCTATTCAGATAAAATGTAAGCAAAGAACTCCGTTTTATGTCCAGATAAAAAGAGAAGAGGAGAAAAGGGGGGAAACATCACGACGCCTTCCCATGCATACATAACTCAACAATTAGTAGCACCTTTTGCCCAAGCTAACCAACACTTGTAAACAGCAAATAGACATGGCTAAGAGACAGTAAAATCTAAATTGAAACTCAAGCGGCTTTTGGAATTATTTCTCATTGCGTTCGCTCACCGGGCATTGGTTTTCTGCCTGTTACTGCGTAGAATTTGAAATAACTATGAACGCTGGGGTCGTGTAGGCTCTTTCGAACTTGTACGAGGAAGACCTCGATCTCTGGCTTCGACCATCCCAAATTCGTCAAGGGCTTGTATGACCAACCCGACAGAGCTTCGAGCACATTCACCTGGTTCCACCTGCCAATGTTTTGGAGGTTCTGATCGGTCGACCATGGAGATATTGGGGCCATCATAACACGTTCCCGGATGTCGACAAATCCGACCTCTCGCATCCAACGTGCAAAACGGTTAGCCACTCTGAATTGCCTCGGGGGATCGCTGGATTGCGCAGAGAGTAGCTGCAGGTCGAACCAATCCTGGTAGGCGTAATCTGTGAATTCATCGGGGTTTGCTTCGGGCATAGTTCCATCGTCACAAAAAGGCTTTGGATCAAACTCGTGGCACTCAGCCCAGGCTCCAGGCTTCAAGTGGTCAAATATCTTTCGCAAGACATCCTTAAAAGATGGGAAAGAGCCGGACATGTGGCCAGTTCGGATGTAGTCGAACGTGTTGTCCTTCCATAACCATGGATCCTCCGTAGCATCATCGACAAAGAAGTGGACATTCTCGGGAACTTCAAGTGGTTGTACGGGTGATAGATCGGTTCCTATGATCTCAGCGCGAGGAAAATGTGAAGCTATACAAGGAAGGAAGAGCCGTTAATGAGCTTATATGAATAGTGCCAGACTCAAAAGCAGAACACTTACACATCTCCATTGGCCATATACCAGAACCAGTACCGATATCCAAGATCATTTTTGGTTCATTCAGGGGGGCGTAAAAGAGACGTCCCCCAGTTAACAGTTTCGTCAAATGATGCTGAAGATCGAGACGGTCGATCTCCTGCTCATCATTGGGATACACGTAGGCTAGGAGGTCCGGTTAGCCGGGGTACCATGGGCTGCGTTCAGAATAAACATACCTCCTTCATGATACCGATGGTATGTTCTCCCGTGTTCCATTGGAAAGTCCATTATACTCTCCGTCACGGACTGGGTATCACTGGAAACCAGCTGTTCAGTCTCGGTCGACAAAGAAAAGGGCATCCCATTGGTTCGGTGTGCCCTCTAGGGTGGTCAAGTGCACGAGAAAAGAAACTCAGAAAGAAACTCAGGAAGAAACTTACTCATCATCCCTGGGGCCCTGGAACATTTCTTATTAGCAGCAGTTCATACGTGAAAATGGAGCCATAGAACAAGATGGAATAAAGAGGTCAAAGCTGAAGGATATATCGGATTGGGCTTGGGTTGAAGACCGACAGAGAACTATTCAAAAAAGGGAAGAGGAAACAATTATATAATTGCTTACTGAGGATATTCCACCCATAGTTCTGTCGAATTTAGACATTGGGTCTGTGACGACGAGGTCTTGTGATGAATGTGTCAGAGGAGGGCCAAAGTCACGGACCCGGCAAACAGATGGAGCCGGTAGACCCGACCCAAAATATAACCGGAAAAAGGGGAGATAATCAAGAATAATAATATACTTTGAGGTCAAATTTGGTTGAAAGTGTGGTTACGGTGGAGGTGGCGAGAGAAGGTGGGAAGAAAAGCTTGGGTTTAAAACCAACGTTTGCTGCGTAAGTCGGGCCTGGATGGAGTAAAACTTGATAGCGTCCATGCTACGGGTTTTGAGAGGAGTAAATATATTTAAAGTGCTTCGTTGGCGCATTCACTACGGCGTCCTACTAGCCACAGAGAAGAGAGGGGAAAGTGGGTAAAGTAGTTCCTAGGGTGGTAGGGGAATGGTTAAGATGGGGACGGCTGTCTTTTCCTCTTTCTTTTTTCCCTGAACCCGACAGGCTGGATTAAGTTTGACTTTAGTAAGATGAGGAGACAACCTAAAAAACAAGGAAGCAAAAAGAAAAAAGTGGAAGAAGAAATGAAAAAGAAACGAAAGGAAATATTGGCTCCAAAAACCCATGCCTTATGTGGAAAGGCTGTCATAACGAGGTAAAAATGAGTAAATAAATACTCACTCGATACACTTCGGACCATTATTTTGATTTTTCTTGACTGCGTAGTTAGTATTACTCGAAAATAATAATAATAATAATAATAATAAAATAAGAGAAGACGAACTAAGACTTGACCCATTCAGCCTTGCATTTGCAGGTGTAACGACAGTACCGGATGTGTCAGGTATCTCCAAAGCCACCAGACGACCCAGACGGGCGGTTCGGGCGGCGACCCAGAAGAGGTGAGTGAACCCACTCCCCTCCCAGAAGAGGAGTAAAACATCTGAAGAATATATTATTGTGACTATCATTTTCTTCAGGGACTGGTTGTTTGATACAATAAGAGGCGAAGTAGGTCGAACTCAGAACAAAAATATTGCGGGTGAAGGAACCACACGAAACAAGTGGAACAGCCCCTCCCTCTGTTATCCCAAATTTTTGGGAGCTCTGAGCGAGGTCTTCGAAGGCCAACAAGGAGTTGGGTACCTTCTCGGAAACTTTTCTTTTCTGCAGCCCCCGTTCGACGAGAACGGGGTTCGACTTAGTGCAGGCAGGAGGCACTTGTAGCCTGCAGGAGTCGAGTACCCGGTCGTCAGGCTAATCATCGCTAAGGTTTAAGTCTAATTATTGTCCCCGTTGCAGTCTTTGACTTTCGCCCTGGGAGACAATAATAATACTCTGTAAGAACAATAATAATAATGACGAAGTACAGTCAACCACCTTCATGTACCAGCTTCCAAGGTTGCAAGTTGAATCTTGCTCGAAAGAGCACCACAAGAAGTGATATTTTGCAGTCTATGCAATTCCATGCCAAAAAATTCTTAATACTAATGAGAATGATTATGAGTCGTGATCACACACATACATACACATACATAAGGAAGCGGCGAGTCTTCAGGTACGTACATTGTACACCCAGAATCATTACATTTGGTATTTTTGTTCTTTTTTTCTTTATTTTCCTCTTTCTCACCCCTCCTAATCCCTGCACACAGCTCAAGAATTAGAAAGCACGGGCGTCCCAGTCCACCGGGATGAATACCACTAAAAGTGATAGTTCTCATACCCCTTTCGATACGCCAGAAAGGGGAAGGTGAACACCTGGAAGTATTTTCAGGCCAGCCAAGTTCTTCGACAGACGCAACCAAGAGCCGCTGGCGGCCCGTGTGCCCTGGGCACCACTTCTCACAAATCAAAAGCAAAAGCACCAGAATCCTAGATCCATGTCAATGCAATCCGCATCCTGACAGAGCCAAAGGACCTGAGCTATTGCCAAAATAAAGATTCTGGCAGGCTCGAGTGGTCTGAGACAATACTGAAGTCGTACAAGAGGTAAAATATCAATGATCTTCAGTAAAAACTGGGATCCAATGGCTGTTGGTGCCGTGCTGCTGGTAATTACCTATCCATGGACCGCTCCCCTAATATCCGAGTGGGCTGAACCCATGAAGGTCGTCTTGCTGCTGTCCACGATCCTGGTAACTTGTCAGTCCTACAAGTCTCCGTAATTTACATGCCTGTGGGAAAGTTAAATAGATTAAAATGTAACAATCACCATCCATCCCAGCTCAACTAACCTGTTTGGTGATTAATTTTTTTCATCCGTGCAGTTGAAAAAGCCCGAGGTTTTAACCCCCTCCACCCGTGGGGTTTTAAGTGTCATTGGACAGTTCGGCCATGATTTCTCTGATGGGGGAAGTCCGATTATGAATCAGAAATTCAGAAAAAGGTGAAGACGTCTTTTAAGTTACCGCTGTTTCCAGTCTGCCGGTTTTTTGACCCACCGGAATTCCTTGTCCCACTTAGGGTCCCTTGAGCTCCGCTTCCCCTATTATTATTATTATTATTTATTATTCTTGTCTTTTTCAAATCCTCAATAATAATGCTCGGGATCGCAGTTTAGCATGCTCCGGAACTCGGATGTTCAAGGAAGATGAGGATTTCTGTGGACTACTACCCCCCCACGATCGATTTGTAGCCTAGGTGAGGCTAGATGAGGCGTACCTTCCTCGCGTACACTAAACATCATAACCATAATCCAATCCCAGCTTTCCCCCATGGCAACGAGCGACGCATCAAGGCCTTTCCGGGAATATCTATGATGATTCCAATCTATTTCTAGAAAATCGCGAGGCTTGGGTTGAAAATCTCTTAAGTCAGGTTCGAAACAAGCAAGAGTCCTGAACAACTCAAGGAATAGAAAAGAATAGCAGATTTTTTTTTAAAAAAAAAGGAACAAAAGGAATAAAAAGTAGCTCTCGGAGCGCATAAAAAATTTCATAAATCATAAAGCCCTTCTTACCACCCTCATCTAAAGAGTTACGTATGGAGTAATGAAGCACAAATTCAGCAAGGGAAAGAATAACTAGTTAGATATGACTCTTAATCAGCAAGTTCTTGATTTATATGGAATGGACTCCGTATCTCGTGCAACTTGACAGACACCAATTGCTACATTGCTCATGGTGTACTTCCCTGTCTGTATTGAATACGTCTTGTACAGCTTTTTTGTTATATATCAAATCCTCCCATTTATTACGCGTATAGATCCCACTCGGACACAGCTTTGGTGGCCCATTGCTTACCGCTGGAGCAAACATGCTCGAATTTGAGATGTTTTCCATATATAACCCACGTGCGAGCCCTGATTGTCATCAAAGAGAAATGCAAGGCGTCGATGACCAATTTATCACCAGCACCCCATGTACTTAACCAGGGTGCCCCGGTAAAGACGTGATCAGCAGGGACACGAAACTAGCTAGAATGTTCTTTTATTAGCTGGTACAACTTCCGGAAAAAAAAGAAAAGAAAGGGAAAGAGATCAACAATCATAGTACTATGGCTCAGATGGACACCATTCGCTCGCAAATCCCATTCTTGGGCCAAGCAAAGCTCATTCCATCCTCCGGATATTTCCCGTATCATACCTAAGTAGGAAACATAAAATTTTGAAGCAGTATTAGATAGACGATACTGCTAGTTACTGTAGGACATCCTGTCTATCAATCTTGCGATAACTGTGATGAATAATGGACAAAAAAGGGACAGGGATTTGACTATAGGAGACTCGAGAAAAGTGAATGGGCAACTCAGTCCTAGGCTTACAATTAGTAGTAAGTCATTTACAATGCGGGACCATTTTACCATGCAAGCACTTGATACAGTCCCCAGCTGCTCTGATAATGGAAAGAAGGCGGGTCGGAGACCCCGAGACGCACACGCAATTAGTGCAAAACAGAAAAAAGATGTGAGAAAAGGGAAAAGGAATTATACTAGTGCAGAATACAGAAATAAGAAGAAAAGAGGGGCGGCAATGAAACAATCGATTATGGCAAGAAAATGCCAAAAAGCAAAGACAGTGGGGAATTGGATTGTCATACATACATGCCGGAGCCACGGAACTTCGGGGGTATGTACTAGTACCTAATGTTAGTTTCTGCAGGCGTCCTCATTTCTATCAGACTCGGGAGCATAAGAGCAATCTACTAGTCCTAAGCAGGCAGGAGGGGTGGTGGGCCAGGCTCGGAAGCATGATACTTCCCTTTCACAGGCATCATCAGTCAGTGTTTTGTGAGATCCTGCCTTGCTAAAAAGAGGTACCAACTTACCTACGGACTTACTACTACCAGGTAGCTGAGGGAGTGCCAACCTGGACAAGTCTGGTTCAATGGGTTCAGGGGCTGGAACGAACAATTCCATGGCCAGTGATGTTATTCCCATCTCTTTTCATCTGCACCCTTGAAACTCACACACACCTTCGCCTTATGCCCCCTACTCACAGTTACTGCCCTTCCTGTGGTTGACGCTGGAGCTTGATTGATTTTTTTTAACTAGAATTGTCAAGGACTGGTGAGACCTAAACCACCCAGCCCCGTGAGATCCGCACGAAGGTTGAGAAGCTGGGATGTTGAAACGCTGGTCGAGGTAGCTGGCTACCCTAGTTTTGAGTATCCAGGCGTTCGGGTTTATTGCATGCATATTATGCCTCTACTAACTATCTCCCGAAGTCGGTTATCCTGCGTACTACTAGGAGTACGTACTGATAAGTTCTATAGAGTATGCTACCTAGGCTTCAAGGTCTGCAGCCAAGCAACTTTAGATGACCACTTGCGACACCAGAACATCTAGACCCACGTTTACTCCCAAAACAAAATGGAATAATGACATCATTCAACAATGAGTTCTGTGAGGAAGCATATGTGTGAACCAACCATGATTCGTTCCCAATGTTGGCCTTTCAAGTTTCTACCCATGACATCCCGGATTGGCCCCCAAAATGATATGACAGGGCTTATCTTTAGTAGGCTCGTATCCATGTAGAACGTCATTCTTTTCTCCTCATCTGACCGAAATTGGTGCTTCTCATTTCAGCAATGCATGAAACCCCCCGGGCCTTATTTGATGACGGTACCAGAGTCACTAATCAGCGCCAGTGCGGAGCAAATCCCCCCCTTCCTCAATACCCCTTGCTTAACCATCGCCTCGAACAGAGGGGAAACGGAAACTAACACGCGAGCCCAATACACTTAGTATGCGGGCACTTGGTATCAATAATATCAAATTTGCGGATATCGGTTAATCGTAAATATCAATCCGGGTTTGAGAATGCAAAAAAAAAGAAAGAAAGAAATCCTGCATGCAGAAGAGAGCTGGTGGCGAATATTTTGAAAGGCAGTTGCCGCCCAACAACGCAATCGTTGATCAGTTTCATCAAATTCTGCCTATCGGAAATATTTCAGTCCTTGGATATCTGGTAAGTCCCCCGGACGAATTTCTCAGCTGAGCTCATGTCACCGAAGACCCCGAGGATCGCCTCAGAGAGAACAAGCTCGGTAAACAATAATGCAGGGATAGTTAGAATCTCCCGCTCAGCTCCAAACGTCTGAAATCCCAATCAAGCCCCAGTTGCAAGGGGGCAGCTTTTATCTTTGGCGCCAAACTTGGATCAGCCCAATTGCAGGTCTTGAACGAGAATGCACACGCACAAAAAAAATAACATAGAGATCAGTTGAATATTTCGAGGTTTTGATAATTAAAATACTTTTAAAATATGGCAAGGACGGGATTCCTTCAAAACATGGGCGTGCATCATCGGTGGCTGAAGTTGTCAATCTGGGGGTAGTAGTAGCATAGTATTTATTTGCGTCTGTCTTCGTCAAGTTGTTAATACCTGTAACTTGGTTGGCGAAGTGGTTCCAACGCAGTAAGCAAGAAAGCCTGTGAAAGGTACTGATTCTTTCCATGTTATCAAAAGGGTATCGAAAAGCAGGTTTAAATATATTATTTACCCTCCTCCTCCAAGTATTGTGGGGCTGCCTTCGCTTATAGATACTTGGTCGGAACCTCTCATGGGTCATGTACATTTCCCACCAAATCGCCTTATATGTAGGGCAAAAGGATAGAAGGAAAAGGAGCAAGAACAATGCATATATGAATTACCTGGTACGGCTTTGAGATACTACAAGAATTGTATAAGCACTGTGTATTCCGCTGGAATAATCAATGGTCCCTCAGTGTATCCATAATATTGCAGTGAATGCAGCAAGGCAACCAAACTGCCTTTTCATGTCCATGGTATAGATTCTCTGTGGGGAGAACTTAATGTGAACAGTCATGCTTAAAGATTTGAAATCAGACCTTTTTGCTCTACCAGTAAGCGTCAAGTAATAATAACAAGCTTCTTTCCCTAACACAATGCAATCTCGGTACTCTGTAGGTAGAGTACTGGGGAAAGTTCCGACATCAAGAGCCTATTATACCCAGTTAATGTGGATTTAAATTCAATAGTACCTAGGTAAACCTTAGTTGCTTACCGGGGTGTGATAGCTCCAGGCAGGGAAATAAGTACGGTACTTATTGAGGCAAACAATCTGATACTTAAGAGGCATCCGCATCGATTGTGAGCGTTTCATTAGCTTTTTGGGTAAATTACTTTGCGGACTTGCCTGGGTTGATCTGAGATTTGCCTAGATAAGTAATTGGTCGAAGCGTCCGTTGATCGATCGATGCGACTCAGGAAAGTCGGTGTTACCGGTTAGCTTTGATATAAAGGGACAAAAAGGCACATGCTAAATTACCGCTTGACTCAAAGGAAATACTAGGTACTTTATTTTTTGTGTAAGGACCTTATACATTTAGGTATATATCCATGCATGTATATGTTTTTATATTAGTTTTTTCTGGGATTCCACACGTGTTTTAATGCTGTGAAGAAATGGTGGTTAATGCACAGACATCATTCAACATTGGGGATGGTGACCTGGCTCAGCAACTGAAACAAGGTTTTGATGGATCGGCATCCATTTAGGTTCTGCACGCCGATCTTGAAGATATTGGGGGACCATGCCTGTTTTTTCCCTGTTCAGTCTCGTATTCTGTGATGTATGATATTGTTGTTTCTCCTTTTCAATCCCGATTTTCTTTCGGCGCCTGAACTTCTCGTGTGCCTTTTGCTTTCCCTCGGTGAGGATGAGGAAGAAAAAAAAAAGACCATGCATATTGGGGCTCCAGGCCACAAATTGTTCGCGATACTCACCTTCCATATCCTCTAGTTCTCTCATGATATCGCCACTCACTGATCCTAGAGAAAGGTAAAGAGAGGAAGAAATACCGGGCCAAGAATTAGGCTACCGAACATTTATCCTTTTCTAAGGAGTGTAGTAAAAACCTAGTATAAGGATCTGCACACATAGTACCAGGAAAAGCAATCCTTTAAGAGCTATGAGGAAAGTATCTTGTTTAAATACGCTCAAGACTTGCGTCCATTTCTTCAGCTAATAAAATGAGCCACTAATCCTATAGCAATATTTTGACCAGACCTGACTTAGTATGATTCGCGAGCTGATGCTGCGATTGCTGAGATATGAGCTTATAGCAACCTTTCCACGGACGCCACCTCGTCTTCCATAGTCAAGTTCTTGTTTGCGCTGGTGTCATTGTTAGCATTAAATCTAGCTCGAACGGTTCTTATCGGACAGCAAGTGGGAAGGGGTCTCGCTCTCCACATACCTAGTGCTAATGCGGATATCGGTTTCGATTCTCGAGGAGCCTTCCTGGTGGACTAGGGTGTGTGCATACCCTACAACTTGAAGAACACGGTCCCATGGCCCCTCTTTGTAGTTTTGTTAGCGTCTCTATCCGAAGACCGTTGGGAGCAAAACAAGCGAGAGGAAGACGTAGGATGCCTACCGATACTAGTCCCAGTCGCGTGCATCTCATGCTTGAGGCCGGATTCGTCTAGCAGACGTTGAACCTTTGCGATATGAGTGGCATAGCCTTCCTCCTTTGAATAATTGGTCTAGGGACCAAACGATTAGTTTCGGAAAGACCTCCTGGAATACGGACCATCTCCTGGGTAATACTTCCATCTGTATGAAGAAATTGGAAGTAGCAAGCTTTTAATAGAAATGAATGTCACTCACAGGAACAAGAGAGAAGTCTGCCAGGCAGTTAGTAGGAGTTCGGTTGATATTGGATGCCATGCTAATTGGTTGCGATTCAGCTAGTAATTACCCTTCTTTTTGCTATTTGCAACTAGGAGATCGGCGCTGGCCTTTAATATAAAACCCATCTGGTATACCTACAGCTCATAATGACGTTTGCTGAGGCAATGGATTTTACATTTCACACGATTATCAGCCGTTTCCTATAGGTGGTTGCTTTTAATTTGACTTTCAACTTAATGTACATGCGACCCATTCTCGAAGTCCAGGCCTCGCAATAAGTTTTATCGATTTATTCGTATCGTTGCGAAGGTTTGCCACTATATATGGACGTACATTAATGATATTTTGGGATAGGACGGCCCCATGAGTCAACCTGTCCCGAAAACTTGAGATCGGAACATTTACATTCAACTTGTCCCTACATCGGTAGGCATATCCTCTAAATTACTGCACGCACAAAAAATCGAGGAGAGGGTCCGAGCCATACAAAACACAAACACGCAGGGTCGCCTTGAGTTTGAGCATTTTCGCTCTTTAATTTGAATAGGGTTGACTGGCATCCTGATTTAGGACGACTTGGGTGCCAGGACGACAAGGGACACCATGTATTTCGCTCAAATCTGTGCCATCTGTGCTCAAGCGGAGGCTCAATCATATCTGGAATGGAAGTCCTACTTGCAGCCACCACCGCGTCACACATTGACGCAACCATGAACTCAGAAGCTCCTGACAAGGTATCGGAGGGCCTGGTTCTAATGTTGTTAATGGAGGCTACTTGTTTCAGCAATGATAATATGAACCCCTAGTGAGGGTTGGATGTGATTCCCAGACCCCATAAACCTAGGTTTATGTAGCTTTGGAAAGGGCTAGTGGATGAGGTCATTAATCTTGAAAGGTACGAACTACTTTAGCATAGTCGCATCTAATAAGCTTCATAACATTGAGTGAGGTCAATTCTCATGGCATGCGGACGTATGCTCTGAAAAAACATCGAAAACATCGAACCATAATTTTTATTTCTTTGTTTCATGGTAGGCTGTCATAAAATGATTGCTGAAAAGCGAATAAATGACTGGAGACGCGTGCACGGACCATATATTCCTACGCGTCAACGCGTCCAAGCCTCACACCTTAGGCATCCGTCAAGAGGCAAATTAATGAGCGAAACAGGTGCCTTCTCGTCAAGCATGAATAGTTACCTAATAGCTCGGCATTCACGAGCAAACCACTCAAATTGATCGCCACGAACCACTCCTGTGGCGGATTGCGAATTCTCCAAGACAGGCATCAGCTACCTTGAATGGCGATGGGACGTGTGGACAAGACGAGCACCAGCGCGAAAACTGATCAAGCACAATTTCGGACTCCCATACGGAGAGCAGACCCTTCAGTATCATCGAATAGGACCCCAGCTACGAAGACAAATTTGATAGAAACACCAGTCTCTTCATCATCGACTTCCAGGTCTTTGAAGAAAGGTCTCTTGCGCAATGTGGAAGACCAGCCTACCTTGACTCAAATCGACTTTGTGACCGTGTCCCAAAATCCCGAATCGGATGATGACCTTGAATATATCGGCGGACCACCGGAAAATATTCCAGAGGTGATTGAGATCGATGACGATCCAGACGATGATATCGATTACCGGCCCCCATCAACCTCCCGGACGGACCGTGTCCGCGGAGTGAAGTTTGAGCAGGGGGCGAAAAACCATCTCCTCTCGAGACAGAAGAAGCTTGGTCAAATAGAAGCTGAAAATAGGAAGGGGCGGAGGAAAAGTGGCGATAGCATGAGGGTCAACAAAACGGAGAAAGGCATTGACAAGAAGGATAAAACGCTCACTCAGATGGACTATGTCAGACGTTACGTGAAAATGCCAGATGAGGATGCCAACTTTGAGTATACTTATATAACTCCCAAGAAAAAGGACCCAGAATCCAAGACACCCCACTATAGCACAATGGCCAAAATTGAAGATGTGCAATTACCCAAGGACCCCATGAGTGAAACATCCAAGAACCTCAAAAAGCGCAAAGCGAGTGTTGATTCGGATCAAAAGGAGACGGTTAGTGGGGTGCAGCCCGGCGAGGAAAAGAGAACTTCAGAGCTTCCTGTCACACCAAAAAAGACCATGAGGTCTGAAATACCTTCTTCGCAGTCACCCGAAAGCCCCGGCCTTGAATTCATCACGTCCTCTCAATTTCGCAGTGCCACCCGATCCCCGCAGAAACGGTTCTCCCCAACTAAACGGTTCTCGCAACATATTACGAGGCCTTATGTGAAGGAAGAATCGCCCGGCCTCGAAAAATCACGGAAGCCAGGAGAGTATTCCTCCAACCATATCAATAATGGGACTCATTCTAAAGACCCAAAGCCCAATGACCGTTCCTCTTCTGCACCAAGGGTAGTTGTATACGAGACTGATGCCGAGAGTGATTATGGCGACTTTCAAGGGGACTCACCTATTCTTTCAAGGTCACCTCATGACCAAGAAGCGCTCCGCCCCTGTGATGATGATGGCAACGACGACCATGATGACGACCATGTTGATAGCAACTCCCTGAACCCCGACTCCCAAGAACTCCCACCGGTTCCCCTCTTTAGACAAGATGGTGAGGGGGTCTCCGAAAGCAACCTGATGTCCGATGCATCCATATGTTACCAAAGAGTTCAGCAGGCGACTCAGTTCCCGTTGGAGCCCATACCAAGAATAAACACCCAGAAAATGGCTGAGCTTTTCCCAGAGGACTCCAATGGCCTGGACACAATGACAACTGCGTCTATGTCATCACCATCCATCAAAGGTCGATTAGCGCTGGACCCGAATTTCGAGACGCAATCCCAAACACAAACACAAACTCCATCCCAGGGGATTGATAAAGCCCCGGCGGAAGTTGTTCCCGAGTCTTCCCCGGTAACTCGACGTGGAATTGGTACAGAATTCAGAAGCCGTGTCCCCAGTGCACCACATGTGGTGGTCCAGGTGGAGTCGTCCCAGCCCGCTGATAGGCTTCATAAACAAGCACCGATGGGCCAAGATTCAGGGCCCCGGGGCATCTTGTCCAGAAGCCAGATTCTGACTTCAAGTGTCATGGAGAGTATTCCGCTACCCGCCTTCTGGATGAGCAGTCAAGACAGCGTCGGGGAACCCTACAGTTTGCCGGAGACATAAATAGGGACCTTGGGGCCTCGCATATAATATTAAAACTTTAAACAGCACTTATATACCACAGTACCTAGCTTTGACGAGATCCACGAGACATATAATGACATTAATTTATCCGGGCCCAATTCCATGTAGTTCAGAGACTTGCGCCCCTGTAGGGCAGAAAACTAAGAGTAAACCAGTGGGGGCGGGTCGGGCCATCATAGACCCGGAAACAGCAATGGCTGCGGAGGTGCACACCCAAGGTTCACTCACGGTCGGCCGCCTAGATCCCCTCCCAGACTTAATCCCTTGCAGTACTTTCCACACTTGACGTACATAGACAACCAACCGGGAAAGACTAGAATGGATATATACGACCACATACAGGGGGAGATTTTCTCCACCAACGACGACTCCTCAAAGAAAGGCGAACCCCAAACCGAAGCGTCCAGCGCCAACCAACCAAGCCTCGACCTCAACTCCGAGCTGCAAGAGACGTTCCGCGCCTTCTCCGCAAGTCCCTGGGGTACGCGCATCGGTGGATTATGGGATAATGTGCGTAAACAGGGCGAAAGTTACTACGAGGGGGCCCGACAGGAGTACGCTGCCGCCAGCGAAGAGGCCGCGAAAGGGTTCTCTGATCTGAGGGATAGCATTGTGGGGCGCACACGGGGTCTCTCAGTGAGCACCGGGCTCACCCCCGCTGGGTCAACGAGTGGTACCGAGAAAGGGACAGATGAGTCCGCTACCCCGACTGAATCTCGGGCGGGCGTGGAGGGTGATTCCCAGGAGGGGCAAAAAAGTATTGGTGCTGAGGCAGAGGGTTTCCTCTCTCGCTTCAAAGCTGAGGCGGCCAGGCGACTAAAGGAGATTGAGAAAGCGGAGGAGGCCGCGGATGAAGCGATCTTGCGGTTTGGAATGAGTATCGGCCAGAAGTTGCGGGATGCAGTAAGCATTGTACCCCCGGAATCGGAGTCTAGCAAGCTATTATTTGAGAGCAAAGACTCCGAGGGAAAGAGAGTGATCCATGCTACGCGCTTCGAGGCCCAGCTGCATGTGATCCATTCCACTTTAGATAGCTTTCTCAAGGACCCCGTGAGCGACGAATGGGCGGGATTTAAGGAGTCCTTTAATATCGATGAGAAGACGGCTGCTATCGCTGCGGACTTGGAGAAGTATCCCGAGCTACGATCGGCAATGGAGAAACTCGTTCCTGAGAAGGTGCAATATGCGGAGTTCTGGTGTCGGTACTACTTCCTTCGTCTTGTCATTGAAACTGAAGAGCAGAAGCGAAAGGAGCTGCTGAAGGGTATGGTCCCCCTACTATATACTAGTCTTCGCCTACTTTTGTTCATCTTCTCTAACGGATGGTACTGTAGGGGCCCACGCTGAGGATGACGAGGAAGTCGGCTGGGATGACGATTCCGACGACGACACCGACTCTCCCTCCACGCCTCAGGTAGTGTCCGAAAACAAAAATACGAAGAACACCGCTGATAATAATACTCTGAAACCGACCGAACCCCGTCGATCAAATGACCAGGTGTCGCAGGCGGATAGCGAATCAAGTTATGATCTTGTCAGCGGCGCAACAAGTCGAACTCCCGCCAGCCCCAAGGAGAAATCCAAGGAAGATGACAGCGACGATGATTGGGAGTAAATGTGTGGTTCAGATGGACGGTCACGATACCCTACTTTTTCTTCCGTTTCTTTCATTTTTTAACCAGTTTGCTCCCAGAACTCTGGTTGATGGTACGATATAACTGAATCTCCTCTGACCACTGGCTGGCTTGAGGGATTTCTGCTGATTGATTAGTCACAAGGAGTTGGGTGTATCTTTCCCCACCGTTTTGTTATTCATGGGGTGCTTTTCTTTGCTCTTTGTTTTTCAAGGTTTGCAGACCAGATATACGTGCGCCTTTTTCCTTTTATGTTTTTCTCTGGCCTCTCTCTGTCTTTAGCGGTAGCCTTCATCTCCGGTAGTTATCTGTGCTTCGGATCTCGCCTCAGATCCCCTCGAATATACCTCACTTACAAGTTATGTGTATTCTTCTGTTGTCTGTAATAGACTAGGTGCTGAAAACTTTTCTCTACTATATGCCTTGGTAATATCTTGCGTAAAAGACAAATGCTCATTGCCCCGCCTATATATGCTCACTACATCTTTTTATGCACAAAGTAAAGGGTCTCGAGAAAGCGACCACATGTTCATTATCTAGTACAGGTATGACATTAGTACTACCATAAAGACCATAACCTCATTGGACAAATCCCTAATTTTGGTAAGGGAAAGAAGCAATCATCAATTAGGCAGAGGGGATCGTCTCCTCTGCCTGTCATTAGCGTAAGCGGATGAACCAAGTATTGCACCGTCGCGCCTCAAATCCGGGCGTTTAGAAGTAGAGTGTCGTGGCTGTGATGGGGTCTCCGGGGTGTTCTCCCTGGAACGGATGTGATATCCACGGGTGCTATCACTTGGGGAATATGGGTACTCGCCGGTATCCTGGGAGTAGGAGGCGGAGGTGTGGTCTGGAGTGCCAGTATACTGATATTCTTCCCCACGGCGCTTAACAGGACTCTCATCGTAGGGATCCCATCCAACTCGACGCCTTGCATCGGCACGGAGCCGTTGGCGGTGCTGTTCGTCGCCCCCTGCACCTGTCGTTGATGATTCTTCTAAGAAAAAGTTTAGAAGTTCGTCACTGATGGAGAGATGTGATTGTTGTTGGAACTGTTGGAGGGACATTAAGCGGAGTAGTGTTTCTAAAAGTGAGAGGGATGTACGGATAAGATTGAATAGTGGATTTGAGACTGTGGTCGTGGGGGCGGGTATGTGCTGAGATGGCGGTCGTGGCCTTGTAGGGGTTGAAGCGGGTGGGGTACTATTAGGATCAAGAGAAAGCTTTGCCATCTTCTCGGGGTCAGGAGAGCTAGGAGCATCTGCATCTGATTCTGCATCAGAGAAGTCGCCTTCATTATACACCTCGAATGCAATCCACTCCGGGTCTAGGTCTTTGGGCAGCCGCCACTCATCGGGTATGGGGTCTTCGTGGAAGTCGGGGCTTGAGTGAGTACTCTGTGATCCAATTAATTGAGCATCTAACTGCGCCTGGATTTCGTCGACCTCCTCTTCCCCGGATTTGTGATGGATGGAGCTTAGATCATCCTCTTCTCTTTCGGCCATGCGTCGCGGAGGGATGGCATTAATGTCTCGCTTGAGTAGAAGGACAGGGTTATTCGTTTCACCGTCGGTGCTGATATTCAGGATCTTGCCTGTGTCTGCGTAAAAGATTTTTGATATCTGATGAATAGGCATGATCTCTCGGATCCCTGCCACCTGAACTCCTTCATAGCTCGTGGGTTGATGTTCTGTTTCTTCAAATGTATGGACCCTTTCATCATTTAAATCCTCTATTATCAACAATTGATAAGCAAATTCATCCATTCTCGCTTGCGCTGGGAGCTGAGGAGTTCCGCTTTGAATCTGAAGGGAAACCGCCATATCCATGGGAACCCGTCGAAGTTTTAAACGCGCTTTATGCATCACCTCCTTCCAGGTAGCCTCACGAATGCTTTCTTCATCGTGGGGGCGCAAGTGGCCTGAGAAAAGCATATACATTGATAGAGTAAACGTGGGACCAATCTGAACCGCTTGGGAGGGGAACATAGAGTACTGTGTATCACCGGCAGTAAGAAACGTGCTGGCCTGCAGCAACCGCGACGGTGATATTGCAGAGGGCAAGTCGGTAGATAATTTAGCTCCTGATGTCGTAATCGCCAAATTCATCAATGGCACCGCGTCCTCAATTCGAACAAGCAGTCGCTTGATGTCCTTTATGATGCGATTGATTAATTCGGTACTTTTAGAACGATCTCGGGGGGTCTTCCCCCCTTTTCGCATAAGTTCTTCAGATTTGGCAGCGGTAGCCAGCCGTTGGCCTAGTGATTGAATATCCAAGCGGAGAGATTTTGTAAGGGAAACGGCAGATTCGAGAGATGTATTCCCTCGCGCAGCTCTAGAGACGAGATAAAAGTTGGCTACAAAGCCATCAGCGCTAGGAAAGGCAGTCACTCACATCAACTCAATCATGTCAATTGCGGGTGAGATAACCTGTCCCTGAGTTCAGCAACACAATTAATCTAAGACCGTAAACTAAACTAGGCTCACCTGGATTTTACTCTCCAGTCGTTGCTGTAGTGCAATAAGCTCATCTCGCTCCTCACTTTTCTCGACGCTCTACTCAGCCAAAAAAAAAGCGAAGAGAGTGACAATTAGCGCGAAGTCCCTCAATACGTCAAGACATTTATATCTACCCACTTGAAGTAGTCGCGAGGATTGACGGATTGCATAGTTAGCCGTGATCGCAATTCCTGAGCTACAAATTGATAGTCAGTCGAGACTGCGTGCAGACTGGATAAGAAGGTGGAGTCTTGTATTTCGAAAGAGAAAGAAGGAGGCGAGCGAATCTTTACCGAATGGCATAGTTCATCGCCTGCTGTGTGAGCTACCAATGAAATCAGTTTCGGAAACATGCATGGCATTTCATGGCACCCAAAAAGAGAGGAAGCCTTACTCGAGCCAAAAATACATCCATCTTGCATCCAAAGAAGAACGAAATAGTTGTTTCATCTAGCTTCTAGAGATATTTCTGGTGAAACAAGACGGCGACATTTCGCAGCTGGTTTAATCAAGTGGGATGTCGATGTGGCGTCACCCCTGAGTGTTCTTATCGATAATAAGCCACCGTGGCTGAATTTATGCCTCAGGTATTAAATGGGGTAGGTATTGCCCCAGCGAAGGGCGCTAAAAATGCTATCCTACCTCACCGAAAGGAAAGTGGTTAAGGACGAACTATTTACTTAGCTTTATCTAATATCGCATTTCTTGCGATAAACCTCATTGAGCCCTATCCAGCGGTCAAATAGCACAAAACAGCCTATAGTTGCCCTGAAGCGGGGAACGATATGCGGCGGCTGAGTCATCCGGTGCAAAATCCACAACCGAACTAAACTTGCTTGGGAAGGAAAACGCCCCTCCTTTGCACGCTCTTTCTCTCTCCTCTCGCTATACTCGTTGGCTTAGCCCTATTGATTCTTGCTTGGTCTTTCATCTGTTGATTTCCAAGTATATTGAACATGGCCGACCAGACCCCTGACTCCTGGGAGGATGAGCTCTCCAGACAGACGGAGGGTGTCAACCTGAACAGAAATGCCCGCCCCCAGGCCCAGGCGCCTTCGTTCCACCCGGGCGTTGCTTCGTTCCAGCCAGGAGCCGCTACCTTTGTGCCTGGTCAGAATTTCCAGCCCTCCTACGGTGGCGGCTACCCCCAGTACGGACAGTACGGACAACAGCAAGCCTATGGCGGCTACCCCGCCTATGACCAGCAGCAGCAACAGCAGCAACAGCAGCAACAGCAGCAACAGCAGCAATATGGTCAGTATGGAGCCTATAACCAGCAACCTGGCGGCTTCAACAACAATCAGATGTATAACCGCGGTTATCAGCAGCAGCAACAGTATTCACAGCAACCTCGCCAGGCTGCCCCTGCGGCGGCCCCACAACAACCCAAGGCTACCTCTCAGCCCTCTCCCAAACCCGCCGCAGCCCCTTCTAGCACTGCACCTCCTAAAGCTAAGGTTCTGTCTATTGGAGGTGCTAGCAACTCCCCCGCCGCTCCCAAGACGAAGGTCCTCTCGATTGGCACCCCTACACCACCATCTTCGACCCCCACACCCTCCTCGGACTCTAGCAACCTTGTTGACGCAAAGGGACCTGCGGCGGTTGAGGCTGCCGCTAAAGTGACGGCGTCCAAGGCCATCGAAAAAACAGAAAAGAAAGCGGAGGCGAAAGCAGCTGCTAGCGGCAAGTCGTCACCAACTCCGTCGGGTCGTTCTAGTCCTGGAAGGTCGAGTCCTTCCCGAGGAGAAGGTGCCAAAGTTACCCGTGATGCCAACGCCGTTGCATTGGAACAACAGGCCGACGTAGACGAGGAAACCTTGAAGGAAATTTACGGCGAGAAGAAGGAGCACGTGAACATTGTTTTCATCGGGCACGTTGACGCTGGGAAGTCTACGCTTGGTGGATCCATTCTGTACGTTACAGGCATGGTTGATGAGCGAACCTTAGACAAGTATAAGAGAGATGCCAAAGAAGCTGGTCGAGAGACCTGGTACCTTTCTTGGGCCTTGGATTTAACTAATGAGGAGAGAGCCAAGGGCAAAACCGTTGAAGTCGGCCGTGCCCATTTCAAGCTCGACATTCCCTCACCCGAAGGTACTATCGAGAGGCACTTTTCTATCCTGGACGCCCCAGGACATAAGTCCTACGTTCACCACATGATCGGTGGTGCCTCGCAGGCTGACGTCGGTGTTCTCGTCATCTCTGCCCGTAAAGGTGAATATGAGACCGGTTTTGAAAAGGGCGGTCAAACCCGCGAGCACGCACTTCTGGCTAGAAATACCGGTGTTAAGAAGCTGGTCATTGCCGTCAACAAGATGGATGACCCTACCGTCGAATGGAGCAAAGCTCGTTTCGACGAATGTACCGTTAAAGTCGCTAAATTCCTGGAAAACCTTGGTTACAGGAAAGATGATTTGACCGCCATGCCCATCTCTGCCCAGAGAGCCCTGGGTATCAAGGACCGTATCCCCAATGATCTTTGCCCCTGGTACAGCGGGCCTTCCCTGCTTGAATACCTTAGCAACATGAAGATGCCTGAGCGTAAGATCAATGCTCCTTTCATGATGCCAATCAGTGCAAAATACAGGGATATGGGTACAATGGTCGAAGGTCGCATTGAATCCGGTGTGATCAAGAAGAACTCCACCTGTATCATCATGCCAAACCGCACCGAGGTCCAAATCGCTGCACTGTATGGTGAGACCGAAGACGAAATTGCGACAGGTACGTGCGGTGACCAGGTTCGCATGCGCCTTCGAGGTGTTGAAGAAGAAGATCTTCTTCCAGGATTTGTCATGTGTTCCCCCAAGCGTCCAGTGCATTGCGTCGCTGCTTTTGAGGCGAAGATCAGAATTCTCGATCTTAAGAGCATTCTTACTGCTGGCTTTAACTGCGTGATGCACGTGCACTCCGCCGTCGAAGAAGTTACTTTTGCCGCGTTGCTCCACAAACTTGAACCAGGCACCGGTCGGAAGAGCAAGCGTCCCCCACCGTTTGCCAACAAGGGACAAACTATCATTGCGCGCCTAGAGGTCCTGGGTACTGCGGGTGCTGTTTGTGTTGAGCGTTTCGAAGATTACAACCAAATGGGTCGATTCACACTTCGTGACCAGGTAATATCCCCCTTTACTAGCAATGAATTATGGAAATGAAAAAGCTAATTGTACCATTACGCTCTCAGGGCCAAACTATTGCGATTGGTATGATCCAGAAGCTCATCACCTCAGAAAACGAGTAAGCGTTTTAAATCGCAAGGATTAACGATTTGCCAAACCGGCCTCTGTTCCTGTGTGCTCATGCCTCTTGGGGTCCTCCGTGCGGTCGATCCGCCGAGTTGGGCGTGAGGTAGCTCCGCCAGGAGGATGGGCAATGTGTGTCATGAAACCGACATGACGATGGTCTCTCACGAGTTTTTGTTCATTTCCATTTTCTTTCGCATAGATTTACCCTTTTTTTTTGCCTCTTTTGCCGGATATTAAAAGTCATCTTGGTAGGCTACCTACTACATAAAAAGAAAGAGTTATGAAATCGTAAGAGTAGATAAATAACGATAAATGCAAGGTATCTATCCTGGGGAATCACACTTGAAGCACGTAACATCATTATCTTCTAAATGCTTCACAACTTTCCAAAAGAGAAAAGAAAAATATTAAAAAAAATCACCTCCTCTTCTTCCCAACTACCTTCGTAAATCCATCGTCGTCAACCTCCGGCTCAATCTTTTCCCTCGGAGCCCGAACCAACGCTGGCGCATCCCCCATGTCAACATCCTCTTCCTCCTCCTCTGAATCCTCCTCCTCTGAATCCTCATCTTCATCCTCGTCCTCCCCCTTTTGAAACCCAGCCAACGCACTATCCCCCTTCTGTGTCTTCCTCTGCCACGCCTCCCACATCTCCTGAATCGGCCCAAAGTCCCCCCGAGCCGCCAGACCCCGAAACTCCATTATCTGTGCTGCAACAGGTCCTGCACTCTCATCTTCAACCACCACATCAAACTCGTCATTCATCACCTGGATCAACACGTCCTCTAGATCCTCTCCGTCGGTCTCGGGCCGTTCATTCAACATATCGGATATTGCGCCGCAGAGCCAGTCGCGTTTATCGGAGGAGGTAGGTCCGCCCCATTTGGATTGTACGGCGAGACTCATGGCCGGCCAGTTGTGGATTGCTAGTGTTATGCCTAGGTCGAGGTAGGAGGAGGCGGATTGGGCGGGGGGTTGTTGGGCCATTTTTGCTTGCTTTTTTTTATTCCTTCTCTCTCTATTGTGCCGAGGGGGGGGGGGGGGGGGGGGGGGGGGGGTGGGGGGGTGGGTGGGTGGGGGGGGGGGGGGGGGGGGGGGGGGGGTGGGGGGGGGGGGGGGGGGGGGGTGTGGGGGGGGGGGTGTGTGGTGGGGGGGGGGGGTGGGGGGGTGTGAG
>JAPDEJ010000066.1:0-136013 GCA_027569045.1 Aspergillus biplanus
CCCCCCCCCCCCCCCCCCCCCCCCCCCCCCCCCCCCCCCCCCCCCCCCCCCCCCCCCCCCCCCCCCCCCCCCCCCCCCCCCCCCCCCCCCCCCCCCCCCCCCCCCCCCCCCCCCCCCCCCCCCAGTAAGCAGGGGACAAGTCAAGAGAAGGCTGGGAAAACAAAGCTGATTTGATGCGGCTGTGGATTGTGATAAATGTGATCAAATTAGAGCGGCAGCAGTAGTGCTTGAAAAGGACGAGCACTGCCCCTCCAATCGTTTGCCTAGGATGGGTTAAGACAGCCCAAATGGGTCGATGAGGAGATCCTGTGGGAAAAGGCAAAAAGATAGTGGCCCGCAATTGTTGTTCGAAGTCAGGAGCATGTGTGCCAGGTTGTTGGAGGATAGGGAATAATGAGGGAGAGGTTGGCGCTTTGGTGGTAGGTTAGTTAGAGAGCCGTCTGGACTCTAGAGTCTCTGGACAGGGTGTGGGGGTTGGGATTGAAACACTGGTTGAGAGATGAGACGGTAGTTTGGTTTCTTCGGGGATTTATGCTCCTGTAGTTTGGGTGGTGTGGATATGGAGATGGGCTTCTGGAGAGGTAGATACTAAAGGAAGGATTCAGGGAGGAGACGAGTCATTGATAGGAAGACAGGGTTGACCTTCATCGTACTCCGAATCAACGAAATAATCATCGCGAATTAAAAAAATCCATCAAAGAAGAATAAAGAAGAATGGCGAAATCCTGCGCTGGAGAGAGTGGATATCCGAAACTTCCCCATTCATTGCTCACCCCGTAGTACTTCGCTTCATCAAAGACTCTTTGTTTTATTTCTCTCCTTGGTTTTTATCTCCCCCCCCCCTCCTTTCACTTGGGAGATTCAGGATAGGTTCGGGAGGTTTCTGCCCGGTGGTTTCTTCTCTCCTTTCTGTCTTCGTATACACTGCTGCGGCACCTCCGAGGTTCCAACCAAGGTTCACCTGTTTGTGTCTGCGTCTATTTGCGAACCCCCTGAAAAACGTGGTTGTGCTTTGTTCTGTTCTCAACTCGCCTATTATTGCTCTATCGAATTCGTCTTCCTTTCCCTCTTGCTGTGATACTTTTTGG
Source organism: Aspergillus biplanus (assembly GCA_027569045.1). NCBI lineage: Eukaryota > Fungi > Ascomycota > Eurotiomycetes > Eurotiales > Aspergillaceae > Aspergillus > Aspergillus biplanus. The sequence continues at coordinate 1,089 of JAPDEJ010000066.1, forward strand.
CACTTATCTGCGCCTCGCAACCACAAGCAATCAAACATCAACTTTTGCCTCGACGACTTGGAATCGTGGTTCTAGATTGGCCTGCGTCATTGACCGTCCTCTGTCCAGGTAGGCACTCAACTACCATCCTACCCAACAAGCTGCTGGTCCACGGCTCTGTTTCTTCCTTTCTGCTCCTTGTGCCTTTGCCTTCTGATGATGCCGCTTCTTCCCCTCCATTTGCTGCCCCACCCCACTCTGGCCGATCGGCGCCCGGTTTATTAACTTCCTACTATTGCCATTAGTAGTTAACTAACTTCTGATCACTGTTGCTCTTTCTTGGTTCTCCAGCCCCTCCGCAATAATAAAAAGAAGAAGCAAAGTAAGCTGCTCTCGACTACTGCTACTTTTATCCTCCCATTGTTTTCCTTACCTGGTCAGCTTTTTGCCCGTGAAACTAATGCGACTGAGCTGCCTTCTGAGCTAACTTCCGCGAGTTACCTAGGGATATATCGCAAGTCAAAGCCGAACATTCAAAGAAAAGGAATTAAAAATAGAACCGAGCCGTGAAACATTAACCGCATCCCGTCTCGGACAAGTCCTACTCAGTCGGTAGTCTTCTCCTTTTCTATACAGCCCGCAGACCTGAATTATTCTCCTTGAATTCGCCCTTCTTCAGTCCTTATTATTCGAGGTTTTGTGGTCTTAATTAATTGACACCTTTTCGCCCCATAGGATCGCAGTTATCCTAACAAAGGTGTTTTGTGACCGGCTTCGCCTCCCTCGTATCACGCTCCTGCCTACCGGAATCTCCCAGATAGATTCTCTACCACTGAGTTTCGCATACGGAAACCCTTCCATATCTCCGCGATCTTTCGTTTTTGTTTCCATCTCCATTTTCGTTTTTTTGAGAGGGGCAAGGTGCGCTTCTAGGATCGATAGCAACAGGCACGCGCCATACCCCGCTTCCGATCCCTGACCGGTCACCAGCACCCATCGTTCACCCAGCTTTCGAACAAATCAAGAAACTCGCATTCATTGCCATTAGCCAGTGACCAATAATTCTGGAGGCGCCTGCCCGATAAGCGTATGTAACCGCATTTTCTCCCATCATGTCTCTTGCTTGAACCCGTGGAGGACCCGCAATGTTTACTACTCGTGAACTTTATTTTTGTGTGCCTGTGACGCATTGCCTGTGGCCTTGCTTCAACCATGCATTGATCCCGCAGCACCGGCTACTATGGTCGCTTCGCTTCCTCAGGGAGATATGATGGCAAAGTGTAGCCAACATAATGGGCCGGCCCATTTTGCATGTCCTTCTACCTGGATATTCCACTGATAACGGTCTAGCTCGGAGTCCACAAAAATGGTGCAACAACCTCCTCAAGGAGGTTCCCGAAAGATCTCCTTCAATGTTTCCGACCAGTATGAGATTCAAGATGTAATCGGTGAGGGTGCCTATGGCGTGGTCTGGTATGTGTCACGGTGAGCAGAGGATCCCTGGAAACCTACTGAACTTTTGCAGCTCTGCCATCCACAAGCCTTCGGGTCAGAAAGTTGCGATCAAAAAGATTACTCCTTTTGACCATTCGATGTTCTGCCTGCGGACATTGCGCGAAATGAAGCTCCTCCGGTATTTCAACCATGAAAACATCATTTCTATCTTGGATATCCAACGGCCCCGAAATTATGAAAGTTTTAATGAGGTTTACCTTATCCAGGTATTTGTTGGCTTTCATGAAGTGTTTGAAGTATTACAGGGGGGAATTTAATCTCTATGATAGGAATTGATGGAAACGGACATGCACCGTGTCATTCGAACCCAGGACCTCTCGGATGATCACTGCCAGTACTTCATTTACCAGACCCTACGTGCCCTGAAGGCTATGCACTCCGCGAACGTCCTCCACCGTGACCTTAAACCCTCGAATCTTCTGCTCAACGCCAACTGTGACCTAAAAGTCTGCGACTTTGGTCTAGCGCGGTCCGCTGCATCAACCGACGATAACTCGGGATTCATGACGGAATATGTGGCGACTCGGTGGTATCGTGCACCAGAGATCATGCTGACATTCAAGGAATACACTAAAGCTATTGATGTGTGGAGCGTTGGTTGTATCCTGGCTGAGATGCTCAGTGGCAAACCCCTCTTCCCCGGAAAAGATTGTATGTGGCCTGAAAAGCATTTTGCTGTCCATTGTCTAATGTGAGAGCTTTTCCAGATCACCACCAACTCACTCTAATTCTTGATGTTCTTGGAACACCAACCATGGAGGACTACTATGGAATCAAATCCCGACGGGCTCGGGAGTACATCCGATCTCTGCCATTCAAGAAGAAGATTCCTTTCAAGGCATTGTTCCCCAAGAGCAACGACTTGGCTCTGGACCTACTAGAGAAGCTCCTGGCATTCAACCCTACAAAACGCATTACTGTTGAGGAAGCGTTGCGACATCCCTACCTTGAGCCATACCATGATCCCGAAGATGAGCCGACAGCGCCTCCAATTCCTGAAGGGTTCTTTGATTTTGATAAGAACAAGGATGCGCTCAGCAAGGAGCAGTTGAAGGGTCGGTAGATCCTTATTCTTCTGCATTATTACCCCTAGCTAACGTCCAACAGTCCTGATTTACGAAGAGATTATGCGTTAGGCCGTCCTGGGTAATCTTGCCATATGACAGATGGAAAACGAACAAAAAAAAGGGAAAATATGAAAAAGAAAGAGAAAAAGAGGAAAAAGATAAGGGCAGGGCCTTAAGGTGCAAATGAAGTTGACTCCCCATGCACATACCATCATAATTGCATAGAAGAAACGTCTGGGTAATTCATTACTCTATGCTCACGCATTTTGAGCTTAATTTGCTACAATTTGATTTTTTCCTTGGTTGCCGTTTTGCCTTTAATCTTTTTTTTGGTCTTATTCTTTTCTCCTTTTATGAAGAGATTCCAAGAGTGGCTGTTTGGTGCCTCCTTCGAATTACAACATCAGCCTGACTATCCACCTTGTTATTTCCTTAGCCAATTTCTAACTATAAATAAAAAGAGCAGACAAAAGAGGGGTATATTTTAAATCGCAAGGCGCTTAACCACACCTACTCATAAACTCTTCAATACCACTTCCCACCCCCTCTGGCGAAGGCTTCTTCGCACAAACCTCAGGCTCAACCCCAAACCGACTCACTAAATGATCTCTCGTCGTCGGCCCAATGGTCGCAACAAACACCCGTGCCTGCCCTCCCTTCTCCTTCTCCAAAACCCTCAACATAGCATCACACCCCGTCGGTGAAAAGACCACCACCCACACCACCCCACCCTTTTCCCCCTCCCTTCCCACCGCCTCCGCAAAAGTCCCCTCAAACCCCTCTACCACCCCCGTCTGATAAACAACGACCTCCTCCACCCCGATCCTTCTCTCCCCTGATGCACCCAGCAGTGTCTTGGGGATGATATCTCTCCGCTGCTCACCCACTAAGAAAAGAAGCGGTGGTTTCGCAGCCTTTTGGCCATCATCTCCGCCTTCCGTACTGTCGTCATATAGTCCGTTATAATGTTCGAGGATCAACGAGGCTAGATTCTCCCCCGTCCCAGCTTCGGATCCGTGAATAGTTGCATAGGGGAGATGTGTATCGCGGAGTGTACAGAGGGATCGGGCTGTCGCAGGGCCAACGGTGTAAAGGATTAGGGCCTTGGATGCGGCGGTTGCTATGGATTCTATACTTAATTAGTTTTCTTTTCTTTTCGCTCAGGGTGTAGCAATAATATGTATACGCATATGTATACCGACAGGATAGAAAAAGGGAAGAGGAGAGGAAACGAACGAGGAATTCCACTTAGCAAACTCGCAAAGGCCTCCACGGCCCGCTGACTGGTGAAAATCAATCCGCCATATTTCCTATTCGGACCGGGATTGAGGTTTCCTGACTCGAAGAGGGATTTTATCTTGGCGAGATTGGAGGTGTGGAATTGGTGCGCGAGGACGGGGATGAAGAGGGGCGTGTAGGCGTGAGAGGAGAAGAATTCGTCGTAGCCATCGTGCGGGGTTGATTTGGTCTTTAGGAGGAGGATGGGGGCTGGGTTAAGATTGGAGTCTGTCATTTTTGTTCTTTGTTTTTTCGCCTCCCTGGTTTTCTATTCTAGTTCTTTTGCTATTTGGGTGGAAGGTGGTGAATGGATGGGATTTTTAGTGGGTGGAAATGGCTCGGAGAGGTCCGTATGTACCTACATCATCGATAGCTCCGCGGAGGGCCGGAATAATATCTTGAAATGATGTTCGTTTATTTATTTGCCTTCAAAGGCTTGGTTCAAGCCTTGGACTACAGCATTTTGGGACAAATGAAAATCAATGCGTCTAGTAAGCTTATGTACACTAAAAAAACAGACTACTGGTTGTCGAGAACATGCAGGTACTTCCTATCCTCCTGTCGCTCGCGCTCGGTGGCCGGAGGCAAGTCGTAGTAGGAGGCACTTCGGTAACCCTTCTGTAGAACAGTTAGTGACCGTGAAAAAAAAATTATTTAAAATAGTCAGCGTACCAGGTAGTGGAAAGTGAGGTTGCTCAGCTCTGCAGGCTCAATTCCCAGGTCCTTGAAGGTCTTGGCGGTCTCGTCGATCTCCTGGTCAATGAATTCCCGCTCCACTTCGTCAGCGCTCAGGGTGTGCCACCAGAGATATTTGTTGAGGAGTTGGGCCGCAGGCTTCAGGATGGCTTTGGGGACGTTGATGTGGCGACGGCGCTTGATAATTTCTCGGTCAACTAGCTCCGCGATTTCAGCGGGAGAGTAGTTCTTAGGACCGTAAAGCTCGAAGGTTTGGCCAGCGGTGGTATCATCGTGGAGCATGCGCTCGAGGGCAGTTCCGACATCGATCGCCTAATTGAATATAAGAATCATGCTATAGTGACACTTAATATGCGAGAACTTACGTGGACGGGCCAGAAGCGCTCCTGGAGATGGTTGGCAGTGAAAAGGTTGGCTGCGCTTGCAAGCTTGTGGAGAAGATTGTCTTCAAATCCAAACATGGGGGCGGGCCGGACAATGGTAGTCTCGGGGTAGATAGAGCGCACGATTTCTTCTCCCCATCCCTGAGAAATGTTTCAGTGACCCGTTGCTATCCAGACGTGGATGATCGGACGAACCTTGGTAGAAAAGAACTCGGAGGGGGAGTTTTTGTCCGCATTATATGAGGAGACGTGGATGAATCGATCGACATCGTACTTGGCGACTGCCTCCACGATGCGTTCTGTGCCATCGACGTGGACATCGGTGAGGGAGAAGTTCCTGGGTACGTATTAGCACGGCGCTCCACGATAGCTGCCCCAAAAAACATACTTGGTAGGGTACTGGCGGCCGACAAGGTTGTAGACGACGTCGGAGTGACGGACACTCTCTTCAATCGACTGGGTGTTGCGGAGATCGTATTCCTGAGATAGGGTTAGTGAGTGGATGCTTGGAACAATTGCCGTGGGATCCTCGTACGATGAAGTTAACCCTTCCAAGATCACCAGTCACCTTCAGGTGACGCTTCGTCATCTCCTCGCGGTAAGGAACAACCACTGTGCATCCTTGTGTAGCTAAACGGAGTCAATACCTCGTTTAGTTATGCACCGGTTGTCAAACCTACCGAGCTTGTTGACAATGTATCGACCAAGGAAACCAGTAGCACCGAATACAGTTGCGGTGTGTCCTAAAAAAGCGAAATTCGAGTTAAAACCTGGGGATCACCGGGTAAATCAGGAAAATGGAAAAGGCTCAGTACCTCCGAGGGACGAGCTGTAAGAAGGTCAATTAGCACCATCTGACAACACAACACGCGATCAATCGGGCAATTACCGTCCACCCTGGACTTTCACAAGCGGCTTTCCAGTCCTAGTAATTGAGACATCTTGAAGATTTCGGCATTGCACCTGGAATTGAACCCGGGGAGTGGGGACGAACGCCCTGGGCCCGATGACGGGATTGACGGCCCGGCACTTCTGCATGGTCTCTATTTTTGTTGCGAATTAGAAGAGAACATGCAATTGCAGGCGGGAAGGAGATTATCGTACAACAGGAAGCAGAGAACTGAGAGGGGTAGGGCGCAGCGCTCGGCGAGAGGACTTGTGCTCGTTTGAGGTCGAAAGTCGTTCATCTCTAAGAAGAGCCGGCACGGGACTTCCACACTAGTCCCAATTCGGACAGCAATCTATCACGTTCACGACTCAACTATGGGAATGCGGTGCGTTTACGTCTTTTTCTTCCTGTTTATAACCATCTAAATCACTTGAACTGCGTAGGGAGGTATTTATCTGGACTGCGGAGGCTCGTGGCCCTGCACTTTATCCTCTTATTGGAAATCTTGGCCCCAGATCCGGATTTGAGCCTCTTTGAGTCTGACTATTCCCGAACTTTGATTGGCCACAATCTTCACTCATGATTAATTGGTAGATATAGAGGGGCCACGAGGTATACAGCTCGCCACGCAGTCTACAAATCTCTTCATCCGGACATAAATGCCTCCCTAGCACTTATATGCTCAGGTCGCAGCCTTTCTGAACTCTAACCGGGTATTTTTTTGGGTACCCTTGGGGGGGGGGCTATGACTCCTCTTTAGAAGTCTCCGATAACTCTCCGGGTAGAGCGATGCGAGAGCCAAAGATATATAAAGACGCATTTTCCCAGTGTTGGTCCCGGTCTTTTGTCTCCGTAAATCATTTCCTTTAATTCCAGTGTACCTATCAATCTATAACATTAAAACCCATTTATTACCTGATCTATACCTTATCCCAAGACGAAGCTACCAGATCAGCAACCATGACCACTGACTTTTCGGAAAGGAACCGCCAGGTCTTTGAGTAAGCGCTGGCTAAGATATAACATTACCTTACATGTATGAGGTTTTGATGATAGTGCACAGGGAAATGTCCAAGACCTACCATGACCAGTTTGGGGAGGCGCTCAAGTCAATTTACAACCTCGTCCAAGATCGACGAGGCTGGGTTGGTGATACATGGACCGATACCGAAGCTGGAAAGGGAAAGGAGATTAGAATGCTGGAATATGCATGCGGCCCTGGCTTCGTTTCCATGGTAGGTTCCACCAAGAAACCCGTCACAAGCAGGAATGATACCAACTGATCCTCGTGCCTGTTTAGGCGTTGGCGCCATTTGTGACTCGTGTCATTGGCATGGACATTGCCGAAGGCATGGTTAACGAGTACAACAGAAATGCACAAGAAGCGGGTTTGGCGGACACGATGGTTGGTATGAAAGCCGACCTTCTAGCAGAGCCTGTCCCCCCGGCAATCTCAGGTCCGGAGTACTTCGAATTTGATATTGTCGTTGTAAGCGCTGCTCTTCATCACTTTGAAAAGCCCGAGCAAGCCATGGCTCGTCTTGGTGAGCGGCTAAAGAAGGGCGGCGTACTATTTATTCTCGACATGGTTCCAGACGATTTTCATGGAGGGTTACTGAATGAAGGGGCCCAGGTTGTTCATACGATTTCGAAGCATGGTTTCGACCGAGCAGAGATGCAGAAGTTGTATGAAGATGCGGGAGTGGGAATGGGGTTCGAACACCGGGTCATTGAGGAGCCTTTGATGTTCAAGAAGAATGGGAAAACCTTCCCCAAGACCATATTCATTGCTCGGGGACGACGAGTATAAGTTGGATTCTCTTTAGTTAGCTGAGTTGGAGCTCTTGCTTGATAGTGCAAGAGTAGGACATAGGGTGCCGTGAATAGGTTTGATAAATAGCAATGATTTTGGATCAAGCCTTCTAGCGTATCAATCTAGTTTTATTACCTTAATCCGTAAAGTCACTATCGTTGCGAAGAAGGACTGTAGAAGAAAAGGAGATGACGGAGAATGACATGTGGCTAGGGCGGCCCAGAGACACCGCTTGAGCTTCGACTCCAATGAACCAAACGAGGCAAACGATCTCAATCTAACACCATTAGAACAGCTTCAGCATCACACCCCTTCCAGTATCACTTCACGCTTATCATCTGTCATTTCTGACCTCATATACTTCCCCTCTCCCCCTCCATTTCCGCCACTATGGAGAACCAAAAGATCTCCGACTTCCTGGCTGAACAGCTGCAACAAGCTCCGGAGCAGCACCAGGCCTCATTCCTGAATTTTGAAGACTACTGGGAGCGGAAATTATGGCATCAGCTTACCGATGCGCTGGTCGATTTCTTCCGTCTACCAGAGAGTGCCCCCCAGCGGCTACCGATATTCAAGATCTTTGTTCTGAGTTTCGCCGACAAGATCAACCAGCTTAAGTTTGTCTCCTTGGGGTTGATGGCATCAACGGAATGCGCAGGTTTGTTTTTCGCCAGCGATTGCTTACCGATAAGAGGATACGGTTTATAATGACCACGCTACTTCTTATTAGATGACCAAGAACGATTGTCCTTCCTTACATCACTCGCCGATAAAGTGAACAAACCCGAAACACAAGACGCTTACATATATGCCCTCGCGGAAGTCGCCAACGTCAAACAACGGCTACAGAACCTGGACGGAGCACAGAAAGATTTAGAGACGTGCCAGCAGGTACTGGACTCATTCGACTCAGTTGAGACCGTTGTGCACGCCTCATTTTATAAAGTCAATGCCGATTATTATCACGTACGCCCCCCTGCCTGTCCTCACATAATCTATGCCGCATGGCACATCGAGCTAAGCTAAGAAACCAACATAAATAGGCCAAGGAAGAATTTGCCTCTTTCTATAAAAATGCGCTCCTCTATCTCGCCTGTATCAAGCTGGAGGATCTTGAAGAATCGGAGCGTGTTTCCCGCGCGTACAATCTCAGCGTTGCTGCCCTGATCTCGGACTCCATCTACAATTTTGGTGAACTACTCTTGCACCCAATCCTTGACTCTCTTACCGAAACACAGCACAGCTGGTTGCGCGAACTCCTGTTCGCCTTTAACCGCGGCGACCTCACCGCCTACGACGTCCTCGCAGGCAACATTTCCAAGAACAAGCTTCTCGAACAGCACCGGATTTTCCTCTACCAGAAGATCTCCCTATCGGCTCTCACGGAAATGGTTTTCCGTCGCCCACCCCATGACCGCAACCTGACCTTTGCGTCCATCTCGGCAGAGACAAAGGTGAAGCCCGCAGAGATTGAACATTTGATCATGAAGGCCCTCTCCCTGGGCCTGCTGAAGGGCGCCATCGACCAGGTTGCTCAGATCGCGCAAATCAACTGGGTTCAACCCAAGGTATTGGATATGAAGCAGATTGAGGGTATGCGGAATAGACTTAAGGACTGGGATGCTGGTGTTAATCAACTTGGCCACTGGATTGAAGGTGTTGGAAAAGATGTCTGGGCTGCATAGATGACTCCTTTTTTTATCCCATTTTACCTCTGAATTCCACCACTATTGTCCTCCCCATATTTCCCTCAATGCTAAACCCAAAGAGCACGCAACGCTAGCATATATGCATGGCCGTGTATTAGATTTCTTCTAATCGAGAACCTATCAAGATAACCCAAGGCGCTATGGTTTGCCCGCTGGAAAAAGAATTATTCTCTAAAAAGGCGGTGCTGTCTACTTTTCTTTTTTGGAACCGTAGAACATGTACGCACTTCATTCATTATAGAACTGAAGTATATTCTAACCGCATGCAATAAATACTATTTAATAGAACACCGAGTTCTATACCTAACTCAATGTAAATAACTCATCTTGAAGGATACGCCACGTTCCTCTGATATCGCTGTTGCTTTGCCACGCTCAAAACAATGAGAGCCCCAGCAATGCACATCCGATCACCCAAGCAGGCCACCAAACACACCACACAACAACCTGGGTCCACATACCCCAAACATCCCACCCGAAGGCTGCCTCCGTGAGGACCGTCTCGATCGGAGCGTTGAAGTATGCGCATGCCGCAAGAAGAACGACGGGGGGCGAAAGGATGTTCAAGAGGAGAAGGCCGAAGGTAGAGAGGACGAGCCGTAAAACAGTAACGGTTTGGCGGCTGATGCGGTCGACGAAGGTGAGGGGAGCGCAGAGGAGGCCGATCATGAACGAGAGGGAGAAATTCAGGGTTGCTAGGGTAGAGAGAAAGAGACCCAGGAGGAGAAGAGAGAGTGATTTGGTTAGGAGCGATTGTTGCGTGTCGAGAGATGACGTGAAGCCGTGGGTTAGGAAGGCGGCTAGAAGAAGAGGGAAGATAGCATCGACTCCGATACCGATATAAGTGGCGACGGCAAAGGACTGCATAAATAATGGTTGAGCTAGGATTTATTTAAGGGTTGGGAAGGGGATTATTCACTGACCTCGTGAGGAAGATTGTTGAAGATGTAAAGAGGAATGAGACCTAGCAGATGGAGGCCGACGACAATAGTGAGTGGAAGGGCAAGTTGGCGTTCCAGGATGCCGTTGGCGGCTGTCTTCGCTGCTGACGGACCCTCGTCTTTGATTGTTCGCTTCTCTTGGGGAGAAGTTGCTTTTCCACTTGCTTTTTTCTCGTCTGCAGCCTTTGAGGAGGCTTGCGTAGATCCCATGTAGTAGCCTGTCCGTAGCCATAGGGCAATAGCCATAATGGTGAAATTCCCTGCAATGAGCATGGCGCTGGGTAGATATGTACCAATACTAACAAATCGGTGAGTCTGCATGAGAAGATAGAAGAAGAAACTTTGATGCAGGTGTTCCAAGAGGTTATTCAAACTGCGAGAGAGACCTTCCACGACGCGGCCCAGCGCCATTTCGTCCTGCCAGCCATTTCCTTTCGCTTGGAGGGTGATCGCATCAATATGGTACGGCATAAAGCTGCTGTGTGCTCCAGCAGCGTATCCGAAGCCTTGCTTGACCATGCCTCTCAACATAGTTTCCAACCGCTTTTCGTAGCTATCATTATGCTCCCACATCTCTTGCAGCCTAGACCCAATCCCCATTTGCCCCCCTGCAACCGCTACGGCGGTATTGAAAAGGTCCAAGTTCGGAAGCTGCCCATTTATTCCGTCATAGACAATATGAAGGTACTCGAATCGATGTTCGAAGGGATACTCGATTACTACACCTCCCTGTAGGGCACCGCTCTTCAGAGGTAGTGGCTGGACCGACGGGGGCTGCATATCATGGTACGCATCGATCCACGCTTGAGTGCCTGATTTGCTATCGGGAGGGAAAAGAAATATGATATCCTTCGACCATAAAGACCAGCCTAATCCCAAATTGAGTTACCCGTCAATTTAGGTTGGCTCACGCCCAGGTTCGAATAGACTTACGTTTAAAATATCTCGCGAGGGTCAGTGCAAGACTGACACCATTAACATTCAGCTCCCCGTCTATGGTTTTCCAAGTCGCAACCAACACAATTGCCTCCGTTGCGTCCCCTCGCGGCGCGTGAATAATGGCGTAAGTGTTCTGTCCCTGGTGTGTGATTCCCGAGGAGGTGTATTCGTAATTCTGCGTGGCAACCTTCAAACCAGCCGCTCTTAGAATCGACTGTAATTTTTCCGAAACCCTAGCGACAAATAAAAAATGAGGAATTAGCATTATGTAGGCAAGGTGTCTCCTAGAACGGTCGCCAAAAGGCAATATCCAACATACACCAGTGACAGCTCCTCGGTTTTCCCCTCCCAGCCATTTTCTTGAATATCTTGGCTTAATAGTCCCTGAATCTCTTTTCTATAACCGCGAAATATGTGTTGTTCGCTGCCAGAGAAGTACGCATGTACTTGGCCTGGTAAGAGGGCGTTCTCGGAGATGTAGGTTCGACGCGAGTAATCGTTGAGGGGCAGCAGAAGAAGCCAGACCACACCAGCCACGATACAGAGAAACGAGAGTATGTACGGCAAGCGCACGAACAGAAAGTGATGGTTACTCCGCAATTTGCGGATTGCGGCTATTATTTGTATGCTGTTAGTGTTTGCCCTGAGCTGTCCTTTGCGAAAATCCGGGGTAAAAGGCTTTGGGTAAAGGTGCTCCTTGGAAAGGGAGGTGATATGAACTCAGAGTAAAGCTATGGTTATCTATTCCAAGGATCATAACAAACTCACATTTTAATGCCATGGGAACAGAGGCATTCAGGAAATCTGTCCCATGGTAGACTTGGAGATATTTGGAGATGGTTCGATTGCCTTTTCCTCTGTATTTAGATCCGCAGGCGTAAATTTACGTCAGCCGTTAAAGACCATCTGCACAACTTCACCACTCCTCATATCACAACAATAATGTATTCCAATATAGGTATGGCTCTCGAGTTTCCTACATCACTAGCAGATAATTATAGAAGGCAGTATGATAATTAAATATGCACAAGAAATGGAATTCCGCCAGATTAAGGCTCTTTACGTCCGTTGTGCAGGCGCCAAGAAACTCATCGGCGTTCCTCGCTCACCTCCAGCAGCGGTGGGAAGGACCCCGTAACGGCCGTAGGTCTTTTGGTCGACGGACACATAATGCGGCAGTCTTCCCAATAGATTCAGTTTTCCCTCGATCCATCTCAGAACTTTCTCTGGTGGCACAAAAATCTTGAGATAGCCGAGTCCAACTAAATACCGTGGATCAGATCCTAATCCACATCAGATGAATTTGGGGAAAACTTACGAATATAGCCAATAACTATGGAACACAGATGTCCGAGGAAACTCGTGTTGGGTATAAGTATCGCGGCAAGAGCGCAGGCGACGAGCGGCGATGTCCAAGTAGGGATCTTGTAGTTCCCGAGACTAGGGAAGTGAGTATTAAGAATTGGGCCGTTGGATTGGCCTGAGGACTTGACGTACCTGAAGTATGGGTTTGACTTGAAGGTCCTAATGGACTCGGAACCGAGGAGTAGAAATACCCAAACACTGAAGAACACGTAAGACAATGTACTCGGAAAGTATGTGCCTGGTCGCTCACCTTGCACCAACCACAGGGGTGTTGCTGTGCAAAACAAATTTTTCAATGACAAGATAGATGCCCGCAGGAAATGTTGAAAGAGCTGGAGAAAGGAGCCGTGTTAGCTCAGACACTCCGCCATCTTGCAATTTGATACCAAAAGACCGATGTGAAAAGGGAATGCTTACGCCCAATGAATAAAGCGACGGCGGTCAATGTCCCATGTTCGGCCTCAAACCGCTCCAGTAGCGGCGTTAGCGCTAGCAAGTTGAGGAAAGCATGGAAAAACCCTGTGTGAATAAACGGATAGGTGTTGAGCCGATACACTGTTCCCCATGTTAGAATCTTCCTCCTCACTCATCCTGATAGGGAACATACTGCTACTGAGCCCAACTTTGTCTGGGGTTAACGAGCCCCATTGTACAACACCCCAAACGGTTTGTAACTCAAGCAGCCAGAACACAAGAATTGCCAGTAGCACAAGTCGTGTGAAAAGCGGCAATCGAAGCACGTAGGACCGTACCCGCGATGGGTTGAACGGCAAGGGGGGCAAAGCAGCTGGGGTGGCCATAGTTTAACTGCGATAATCTGGACTGCGAATGGCGGCACAAAAGGTAGGAGGCTCGAGGTAGATAGAGGAGGAATGCAAATTTAATGTATAATGTCTGAAAGACAGAGTACTTTGCGATGTGTTTCTAAAAATCGTCGGTGTAAACACGGGTTGTTCCGGAAATCAAAGAAGGTATGAAAAAAGCTTCGAATGCAATATTTAGCTATTAAGTATAAGCATTAAATTAGATCGTCGAGGTCGTTAAATTATTCTTCCCCCAAAACCAGCAACTAGATAGGACTGGTTGGCAATAGTGCAAACCTGGTAGGTTCGAGCAGGGAAAAACGGGGACAAAAAAACGCCAGAACGGAGGGATGCGCGAGAGGGAATTCGACTCTTGTCTTGGAGTAGATGAGCAGGATGGGATCGGAATAAGTGAGATAATTATCCAAGAGAGCCAGATAGCTTCAATAGAGAAGGCTAGAAGCACAGACTCAGCGCTTCAACAGCCTGACTTGGTGAATAGTTATTGCCAAGTTGGTCTCCACTGTGCCTTTATTATTCCAGCGCGGATCGCCCAGAGGTCACGTGGGTTATATTGCTTATTGTTCCTGACACGAGGGTCAAATCTCCTGATTACTTCTATGCTCGCCGGGGGCTCAACAAACTCCTTTCTTGTCTTGAATGCATGGTCAGAAACGAAGTGACTTCGTGAATTAATTCATTATTAGCTGCAGGTATTATCTACACATGAGGCTAACTTTGCACATATCGGATCTACAAGTATTGCTGGAACCAGGTCGCAGCCTGGGCGAAAGCCTGCTCCTTGGCAAACTTGAAGTCTTTGTTGGTCAGGTCAGCGCGCACAGCGAACCCGTGCGTGACAGCGCTGAAGAGGTTGATCTGCCAGGGCTGTTTGGTCTTGATCAGGATATCCTCAGACTCGTGACGGAGCTGGGTAGTGAAGATTTGATCAATTTCTGGTTGAAATCCAGTTAGTCAGATGTCCTGCTTCATGCATGATCTACGACGGATATCAACGCCACCCAAGGTATCGACTTACCAGCAGCAGCGATGGACAGAGGACCGGAGATGGCAGCCAGCTCCTCCTTGGTGACGAAGGATGGGTGAGCGGTATAGCCGACGTCCAGCAGGCCGGGCTTGAGGAAACGGCAGACATACTAATCGAACACTTTTGTTAGCTAGAACTGGACCTGAAAATTTCCTGGGGGGATGTGAAAGATTTAAAGAGGGGGGACTGACTTTGCCACCGAAGCAGTACCCAACACCGGCAACGCGCTTGACGCCCAGCTCCTGTCGGACGTATTTGATGCTAGCCTCCACCACAGGGTCAACGACGGCACTCTGATGGTTGGGAAGCCAAGCGGGAAGGTTGGCCTTTCCAGATTCCATATCGCTCAGCTTGATGGGGTCGCCATGGAAAAGATCTGGGAGGATACACAGGTATCCTTTGGCCGCGAACTCATCCGCAAGGAGCTGGGCGTTGACGTAGATACCGAAAATGTCACTCAGGATTATGACGGCCTTCTCGGGGGTCTTGTTGCCCTGGGGGAAGATAATGTAGGTTTCAGCTGCGACAACGGCATCGTTAGAGATATGTTGAGGTGAATGGGGTCAGCTTGAAAATCGGGCTTAAATTTACTTCCGGCAATGCTCTTGGTCTCGCCGATGGGGGTGCCCTCGTGCTTGAAACCAGAGGCACAGCAAGCTCCAGGGGGGTTAGAGGCCATTTTGGAATTTTTAGCTGAAGGAAATAATATCAAAATTTAAGCAAAAAGCTGGAGGGACAGGGAATAAAATGAGGGGGAAAATCCGAGGGTTCTGAGGATAATCTGCCCCTCTTTAAGTGAGAGAAGCCGGTTCCTCACTCTCCCCACTCCTGCCCCTCCTTATTAATGGCGGTCGCACATGAAAGGCAACAATAACAGATTACGGATGGACGATGATTGATCGGGTTTAAGGGAAATAACCCACCGAACCCACTGAGAAATAAGACTTGTTTTAAGGCAAATACCTCTCACTTAGGATGAACCCGTTGGTGGTGGTGTTTGTGAGCTTATGGTAAAGAGCCATAAATCTCCCCAACTTCTTATGACAAGCCCCCCTAGCTTTCAATATCAACCACCTACCTACCTAAGTAGTGTCAACTTCCTGCAATGCAATGCATGCAGCTCATATGCATGAGAATCTTGTTTTATATCTTTCATGGGCGGAGTTCGCCCCTCGATGTGCGAGGGGTATAGCTGAAAGGATCAGCGAAAATAAACCGAAGTTGCCGCTGAGCCGCCGCTGCTTCGGGAGAAAGTTACTCTGTAGAGATGCTCATGAATCTAAGATCTTGCGCGTCGAAGCTACTTCTAAGTATGCATCTTAAACTATTTATTGCCATAGTTATGATGGTCATCGTTTGCTGTTTGAAGCTTTGATTTAGTGTTGGGGTGTACAAAGATTCTCAAAAAAGCGAGAGTAAATCCATCCATGGAGTTGAACTGTGGATACCAGACTGAACTCCACTTTTGGCTGTTGCTTGTTACCATCACCAGGGATCTTAGTGTTACTTGACGAGTTTCTTGATAGAGAGAGTATGGGACATTGATAGCGCGAATAATTATATGCTCTCCCCCTTTATACCTTTCTTGAAATTTCTATTGAAAAAAGAAAAACCGAGTCACGAAGATTTTTCTTTTGGTTTAGCTACTGACATCAGACATATGACTCCGCGCCGTCCAGCAATTTGTCAGCATCGCTGAGGTCTTCTCCAACTCCTCACTACTCGGTAGGTAGTACTTTGTTTCAGGATCGGAGAACACAGTCTGATCCCGGACCTCTACCAACGAGCATCAAGAAGCTAGGTCAAAGAAGAGGGGCTGCCCTCGTGGCAATAATGACGCGAGCAACTATCAGCTCTTGGGATGTTAATACGCCGTTGACAAAAGAGAGTACCTTTCATTGCAATTTAATGGCATTTTGAATTGCCGGGATGGATGAATGAGCAATGGTCGGCGAAATGCCGGTTAACCGAACTACAAGCTTGGATGAGGGGAAGTGGCTCATACCGATGAACATCACCTTGGCTTAACTTGGGGCTAGGAATTATTGTACGCAGTAGGGTTTCAGATTTCAACCTCCAAAGGATAAAAACTTCACCTCAAGATGCTCGAAATCCCTTCATCTGATAGAACGGTCCGTGTCCGTATGGTGGATACCACCACACGGATGCTTGTCCACGCTCATGCATTTGTCCAGCCAGTGCAGCCCGGCCATGAACTGCTGAATCTGACCGACGTCGCCTTCCTGATCGAGCATGAAGCGTCCGGAAAGAAGATCATGTTTGACTTGGGGGCGCGGAAGGACTACTGGAATCACCCCCCCGTTCTCCAGAAACGCTTGAGTACTGTCCTTCCTGCTCTTCGAGTAGATAAAGATGTGAGCGAGATTCTCGAGGAAGCTGGGATAGCACTTGAGTCTATCTGTGAGTTTAATCCGACTATCCCGGTTGCTAGGCCCCGGAATCTACGAACTAACATCTAATCTCAGCGTCCATCATCTGGTCTCACTATCACTGGGATCATACAGGCAATGTGGCTCTCTTTCCTCCGTCTACATCCCTGGTTGTTGGCCCAGGCTTCAAAGAGCTGCCGATTCTCCTACCAGGGTTTCCCGAGAATCCCGATTCTGTTGTGTTAGAGGATGCTTTCCACGGACGTCGAGTAACCGAGATTGACTTCACGAATCCCGAATCTCTGATTGCGGGCTTTCGCTCCCACGATTTTTTCGGGGACGGCTCTTTCTATCTTCTTGGTATGATCTAACGAATCTCCATTAGCAACAAGTACAGTGATTGATCTTGTTTAGATACACCTGGTCATTGCGTAGGGCATATATGTGGACTAGCCCGCACAACCGCAGACACATTTATATTCTTAGGGGGGGATATCTGTCACTTTGCTGGCGATTTACGACCATCTCCCGGGGTACCGTTCCCTACCTCCATTCCATCTGAGGTCTTAGACCGCAACTTCGTTCCCTCTCCATGCCCCTGTAGCTTGCTCGCCCACCAACACCCTAAGTCAGTGGCTGCTCATACCCCAATCGGTGATCCAGACCGAACTCCTTTCTATGAGCTCTCGACCCACCCATCTTCTGCATACCATGATGGCCCCACGGCCCAGCGATCTGTCAGCCAGCTTTCTGCCATTGACAAGTCTGCGTCGATTTTAATATGTCTGGCTCACGACACGGAGCTGCTACAGCATCTGCCAACGCTAAACAACTTGCCTTCGTCCGATTTGAATGAATGGTACGCTAAGGGCTGGAAGGAGAAGCTGCGGTGGGGGTGGGTGAACGAGCTCCCTCGCCAGGGGCTACCGGGACGACAGCCCCTGGTCGAGGGCTTCTGGCGTGATGGGAAAGTTTGGGAAAGTGCCAAAGAGGAATTGAAGGAAATGGGGGAACGAGTAAACACTTCAGGGAGTGGAATATGACTTGTTATATCCACTTTAAATATAAATAATGCGAACAATATCTATTACACTTTGTATCTTTCTTCACTATTTCTTCCTATCTGGCAGGAGGTAGTAATAATGAAAAACCAGAAGGTAACAAAAAAAAAAGATAGGATCCAAGGGAAACCAGCTTCTATAGACTCTAAATCTACACAGCCAACCGCCCCCCATCCACAGGAAGATTAACGCCACTGATGAACGCTGCTTCATCGCTGGCCAAATACACTGCTGCCATCGCAATATCCTTCGGCTCCGACATCCTCCCCAGTGGCACCGTCTTCCCGAACCTCTCCCTTTCCTCAGCACTATCCTTAACCCCGCTAAAGAGCTCTAGTAACCCCGTCGCACCACGCAGGGGACATATCGAATTCACCCTGACTCCACTAGGACCATATTCCGCAGCTAGGCCCTGCGTTACCTATCCATATACGCTTATACATCAGTGGCCAGTCCCATCGTTATCAACCCACAAAAGAAAGAAGGTAAGAAACGGAGCGGGAACGTACCGTATTCAAAAACCCTTTCGTACCTCCATAAAAGACCTGCCCAGCTCTTACCCTCGTCCCTGCCACCGACGACGTATTCAAAAACACCCCTCCCCCCCTCTCCACAAAATACGGCATCACAACCTTCACACTCAGATAGATACTCTTCACATTCACCGCGACTACCCGGTCGAATTCGTCCTCTGTAACCTCCACACTGGGTTTCTTGTGGTATGTTGTGCCTGCATTATTCACGACGATATCCAACTTGCCGAAAGTGTTAGTGGCTGTTTCGAGGGCGGACGTCCACTGCGCCGTGTTGGTGACGTCGAGGGAGACGAAGATGGCTGGTGCTTTTTTATCACTGTTATTGTTGTCGGTATGGGTAAAGCTATTTATCTCGTTGACGACTCGCGTGCCGTTTTCGTGAGCTATATCTGCTACGAGGACGTGGGCGCCTTCGAGGGCGAAGGCGTGGGCGATTGCTTCGCCGAAGCCTGAGGCGGCGCCGGTGATCAGGGCTACTTTTCCGCTGAGACGGGGCATTTTCCCCCTTCTTTTTCTTCTTTTGGCTTCTTTCTGTGAAGGTTTTATATCCGTATTTTCGGGGACAGGTAGATCGTGCAGAGAAGAGCAATCCAGTGAGAGGGGAATACTGGGGGAAGTGAAGATGATGGATACATATACAGACGGCATTTGGAGCTGCCTCGGTAATGTAGGCACCTTTACTTTCAGTTACATCAGTAATGCTACCTGTCCAAGAGATTCTCCAATGGATTCTCCAAGTGAGGGGAAGAGGGATCTACTTCATTGCATGCCGTTAAATTGGCCCGTAAATAGTCTACTCCAACCCCTCATCTACCGTCTATCAATCAGGGACTCAATAAAGAATCAGCATCGGAGATTGAAGCAGAAGGGGGTGGAATGGGTGTAGGATGTCGGCGATTAATTTATAGATGTTAGCTACAGCTCCAGTTTTAAAGTACAATAACTCGGGTGCCAGGACAAAGTTGGAATTGGTAAACTCTGTTGAGGACCGAATGGGGGGGGCTGACTCTGCTTGGAAATCACTATGAGGAAATGAAATACTCGGTTGGGGAGAACCAGTATAATAGGGGAAGAAGTTGGCTACTAGAGAAAGGTGAGGGTAAAATATTTGTTAATTAAAAAGCCGAAGGTCTATTTACCCCAAGTCGAGAAGCACCCCCATTCATGTGGCCATACAAGAAATAAGAATTCATACCCCTCCACGTCAATTCCCCTCATCTACTTGGTGTATACTCCTCACTCTACCTATGGTGATGATGGAATTCCCCTCCCGGCAATTCCACTGGCCTCGGCATATAAGATCCCTGCGCTGCGGCGCTGTTAACATTAACCCAGCTCAAACAAACAGAATCTATATTGCCTACTTATTCTCCCTGAGATCTCTATTTTTCTCTCTCTCCCAGCAAAGACATAGGAACCATGGGGGCTCCCATCCTCTGCAAGGATATCCCCTACACTGTATGCACTCCGCTAAGAATATAAATTTTTTTAAAAAAAAACTAAGAGAGAAGATAATAGTTCAAAGACCCCTCTCTACTTGAGAACCGCTCCTTTGTCGGTGGAGAATGGATTTATGCATCAGATTCAAGCACATTCCCCGTCTACTGTGCGTCCCCCACCCCTATCTATATCTAAAGAGAAAGATGGTAACTAATAACCCTTCCAGCCCCCGAAGACAATACCATAATCAGCCACATTACCAACCTCACCCCCACAGACATCCAATCCGCCATCGAATCCGCCCACGCTACCTTCCAAAGCTACCGTAAAACCACAGCCCGCGAACGCCGTTTCCTCATCCGCCGTTGGGCCGATCAGATCCGCGCAAACGCTCAGGATCTCGCCGCCATCTGTACCCTCGAGCTGGGCAAACCCTTCACTGAGTCCCTAGGCACAGTCCAGTATGGACTAGACTTCCTTGACTGGTTCGAGGGATGCATTGAGCACTGTAGCCGGGGGGACACGATCCCTGCCGCGAAGCCCGGGAATCGGATCTTCACGATCCTGCAGCCGCAGGGGGTTGTGGCGGCGATTACGCCGTGGAATTCGCCAATTGCCATGATCACGCGCAAAGTTGGGGCGGCTATTGCGGCGGGGAATACGGTGGTTTGTAAGCCTGCCCCGGAGACGCCGTTGTGTGCGACGGCACTAGGGAGGTTGTTTGAGCGAGCGGTGGGGGAGGGTGATAGTAAAAAGTGGGCGGGTGTATTGAATGTTGTGACGACGGAAAGGGCGGCAGAGTTTGGGAATGAGGTCTGTGGGAATCCGCTGGTGAGGCATGTGAGTTTTACGGGGTCGACAGAGGTGGGGAGGTTGTTGCATGTGGCGTGTGCGAGGACGTTTAAAAAGACCAGTATGGAGTTGGGAGGGAATGCGCCGTTTATTGTGTTTGGGGATGCGGGGATTGGGAAGGCCGTTGACGGTATATCTCCTCGTTCTATTCCTGTTTATATGTTCCAGTGGAATTATGATCGGATTTATACTGATGATGGATTTGCCAGGTCTGATTGCGTCCAAGTTCCGCTCCTCGGGGCAAACTTGTGTTTGTGCTAATCGCATATTCGTGCACTCAAGCATCATCCATGATTTCACGACGTTACTGTCAGCCCGTCTCGCTGCGACGTTCCGGTACGGCTCCATCTGGGACACGAAGGTCAATTACGGGCCGCTCTACTCAGGCAAGGCACTAGAGAAGCTCAAGATGCAGATGGAGGACGCTCTTGCTCGAGGTGCATCAGCGCATGTCAGCGATTGTCAGAGCTCAGCGGAGAAGGAAGAGGAAGAGAAGGCAGTTCTCGGCCCCAATTTCTACCCGCCGACTATCATTACCGGGGCGACGACAGATATGCTCTTCATGCAACAGGAGACATTTGGTCCGCTGGCGTTTCTGGTGCCATTTGAGACGGAGGAGGAGGTTATCGGGTTGGCTAACCGGACCAGTGCAGGTTTGGCGGCGTATGTATATACGGAGAATATCTCGAGAGTGTGGAGAGTGAGCGAAGCACTGGAGACGGGGATGGTGGGGGTTAGAGTTGGGTTGATCAGTGCCTGTGAGCAGCCGTTTGGTGGAGTGAAGGAGAGTGGCGTTGGAAGGGAGGGGGGAGTGAGGGCGTTGCAGGAATATATGGAGGTGAAGAGTGTTACTGTTGGGGTTTGATTGAGTTTCTTTCTAGACAGGTATCTATATAAGTCCTTGCCAATGGTCATGTTTGTAGGGTGCAACATTCAGGATATCGGTTAAGTTAAGCTAAGGTTACAAATAATTAGGAATCTCCGCAGAAGGATTTCCAGGCCTAGGCTGCTCCCCAGAAGCCTTAATATAAGATAAACTAAAATCAGCTGGGGGTGCATAGAGTAGGATTTCAAAAAGATATAGTGCCCAGCTTCGCCGGAGTATGATAAACCAGGTATAGCTAACTTTAATACTCTGAGTATGCGAAAACCTTGAGCCAAAAAAAAAGTTGACCCAGAGTATACATAGTAAGAAAAGCTTCTCTATCCTGGTCAATGCATGAAATAAGCATTGCCCTACCCGAGACATCGGTCATTTTCAACATGACCTGCAGCATATCCGTTCGATTGATAAAGCCTGACTCAATACACGCGTGATATACCTACAGGAAATGTCAAGCAATTCCAGAATCCTTCTAGACCTGAGCACATTTCCTGTTCCCATACCAACAATCCCCAAAACAACGTCATTCACTGTTGTATCGCGTAAACGCGTCTGATAACACACGTCTTCATTGGTCTTCCTAATCAATGTGGATTTTCGCGATTCTTTCGACATCCGGGTCATTTGGCTTCTGTGATTGGTTGGCCAACGAGATTCTGATCTAGACCTTGAGCTCAACACACATAGCAGCGATTCTCGTGACTTGTTCACGGAACCTAGTATCTACTTTAGCCATGATTCCCGTCCTAATGGGTATGATTGGTGGTAGGTAGGTTTTTATGCCCGAATATAGAACTTAATATAGCGTCTGATATGAGAGGGGGCTGGCGGTAGGTTGGTAATCTGCTTCGAACAGCTCTTGACTAATATAAACCCTTCTCTCTAAAGGTGGTTGGATGTTTCTTTGAGCCGATAAAACGTGGATTCATTGTCGGACGCTTATTCAATGGGAAAGGGGTAAAGAGAAGAAGAAAATGAATAAATCCTGAATAACAATTGGATATGTCTCTAGCTAGGTTTGTGTCAGAATGGATGGGATCAGAGCTACCTTAATTTAAATAAGGTACTGTCTCGAGTGAAGAGCACCTAGATTGAATCCAGGCTCACAACCAATCCAAAAGTGCAAAAAAAAGGCATTGTTATAGAATATGCATATAGAGAGGATTGATTCTTGAAGTTCCAAAAACCTGATATAAAAAATGCCAACAGCTGAACCGAGTACTTGGTACTACAGGAGCAGGTAGATGGTAGGAAGGCCGGGTATCATACCCCCAACCTAATCCCGGCTAGCGCGGTGCTCATCCAGTACACAGGTAAGGGTCATCCGAGAATCCGAGCCCGAAAGCAAAGAAGAACATTCGCTTCGAAGGGGCTACTAGCATTTGAAATTTTAGAGCTGGAACACTGCGGGATTACCCGCCCTCTTTTTTTTTTTTTCTTTTCTACGTCCGATTTCCGTTGAAACCGCGAAGATCGCCCTACTGACCATTTGGTGATTAGTGCCTGGGATGAATATGATGGGCAAGCTTGGTTCGAAGTGCCGGATTCCCGATTGTTTATTACTTTGTCGGGAAAATGGTGGCTAGATCACTTTATATCCGCAGGATTAATGTATTTGTTCTTTCTTTATTGGGAAGCCGGGCAGGACCGGCCTTTGGTTTTATAGTCGCTGGGTCCAGTCAGGTAAAAACACTGAATCAGCGTTTTTGGATAGGGGTTTACTTTCAACATATGTCGCCCTGGGACGAGGAAATAAATCAATAAAAAGAAATAAAATTTGATAGAGTAGGAAAGGATGCATTAATAATCCAACTTGTGCTGACCAAGCTGTCTCCGAATCCCAATCCGAAGTGAAGGATTTGGTGCCAGGAGTAGCACATGGGCAAAACAAAAAAAAAACACCACATTATTCTGACAAAAAAATATCAGTACGAGTGAAAGGCTAGAAAAGTCTCCGAAGTTCTAAATCTTTATTCGAGAGGCGGTTCGATCCATCCAACGACTTTCTTAGCTCCTGTTATTTTATTGGTATTCCGAGGCGGATGTATCGGACTCTGGTTCCACCGACTGCTTTAAAGGTATCAACTGACCTCATTCCCCAAATCCTCCCTTTACTGATAGTGGAGAGGTCGTCGAAAATTGCAAGGGTTCGACTCCTCGAATATTCAAGATATTATTGGATGGCGGGGGTCGTTGGTGAGATATCATAGTTCCTCGATATGTTGCTATTGTCAATCATTGCAGTCTGAAAGAAGATGAAACAAATTGTGCCTAATCGAGTCATACACACAGTCATCAGGCAGGGAAGAGAGATGAGGTACATCCCATCTCGTTTGGTGGGTTTTATTTTGAGTTCCTGAGAGGGAGCTAGGCATTGAGTCTTGGATATGACGAGGATTTGCTTCAGGTTTCTTGGGAATATTGCGGGGAATGTGTTTTTGCACTGAAATTAGAGATGATCGGTGCACAGGATTCCGATCAATTCCTTGCTCGTACACTCTATCAAAAACTGGAAACCTGGTCCAGTAACTGATGATGAGCGATGAGTCATGCTACTCTCCGGAGTTGAGTGGGACGAGAATGGGGCCAGGAAAAAGGGAAAAGGGAGAAAAGACCTCAAAATTGTAAGGTCCCTCGTGGTTGTTGCTTGTTCAATCAGGCTAGTACCTTCAGCAACCTTAGGAGTTACACGGATGTGGTTTCCTTCGTCCGAGGCGTGTATCCAGGAATGGTAGTGCGTGTGAATAAGCATTCCCGTGTTGATGTAGATTGAGGAGTTCATACGGAAGCCCGCGGATGTAGATGATTCCTTGACCCGTTCTGCTATCACCTAATCCTCCAACCAAGCCAAGCGAAGGATCGGCGGTTGGGTTGTCAGATGAGGACTGAGCGAAGAAGGGAAAAAAAAATTAAATCGAACAAAGAAGGCAGAGCTACGATCCTTGTTTCTCGGCTTGCTAGTTTGTCCCTTTCCCAACATACGAAGGGGGGGGGCGAGGCCTGCCAAGGGTACTAGGGTAGTGGGGTTTGGCTCCCGAGGAATGCGTGATGGGCACTAGAGGAAGAGATCGACGCTTGTGAGTGGCTGTCAGACAACTGATGGTGAGCCTGAAGGATAGACAGAGTGTACACTTGAGTTGGGTCTGTGTAACTCCTCCTCTTTGCTGTGTGTTACTGGTTTGGCTTGTGACTCTGGACAACGCGTTTGTCCTGAGTACTTGGCTCGCAAGTCCCCCGGGTAGTATATCATCAAGATAATATAAAAAACGGCGTATTTATAACTTCCTTGAGCCCTGGCCGATGTCATAAAATCCTGCGCCAGCATATCCCGCACGCCCTATCACCGGCTGATCATCAGCCTGCCCTCGGTTGGATGCAACAAGTTGTTGGTGGTCAGGCCAACGACGTCGCTCACCCAGTCTAAGAGTGTCGAAAAACTCGCTTCTCAAGCACGGCACATGCCGAGTAGGTAACGTATTTTGTTAAGTGGTCGTCGTAGTAGGGTATTCTGCCACCCGACATTTGCTTTACCCGAACCATTTTGCTTTTTATACGACTCTGCCACCGACTTTTTTTTTCCTTTCTGAAGATGAGATGGTCAATTTCCATGCAGAAGAGGGGTAAACCAAGGGACTCTGATAACGCATTTCCTTGACCTTCTAATTCTGTTTTTTCTCTGCTCTCAACACATGTTGTCAACGCTGAGCCACGTTCCACGACCTTAATTGCATGAAGTTTCCGCCCTCGTGCTGACTTCATCTGCCATACTCTCACCTAACCCAATACCGATGGCATCATGGACTTCCAGGCATGGGTTTTCCTGTTAGCACTGGCTCCACTTAGGAACCTTATATGTAAGGGGGCTCAAAGAGTCGTGATGACCTCAGCCCACAAAGGATCACAGCCACAACATCTCAACTTTTTGTTTTAGTGCTGGGGGTTGGTGTTTTGGTGTTGTAATGTTTTGAAGATCAACAGCCACCAATAGCCTGATATTAAGCACTACGTATCTTAATTCGGTTTCGCGGAGCGAGCAGAGTGCCAGAGTCCCTAAATAATGCGGTGTTCCTCCTCTTGACCAATCATCCTCATCCCATATAGAACATGTACACCGACACCAACATACCTAGACCTCTCTCTCTCTCTTACTACTAGTACCTCCCAGGGCGCCACAGGTCTCCCGAAAAAAAAGAAAAAATAACAAATCCAGAGCATTGGCCTATAGGTGATTTATTCCTAGGCAGTTCAGAGTGTAGGAGTACTAATAATCTAGTAATCAGCAGGTAAGAAGAATGGGACTCAAACATCGGGAGCGCCAGCAGTTAAACTTACCCGCCCACAGAAAACTGCGATTGTTTGTCAGCAGCACAGATCAATCAAGTTTTGATTTTCTGCGCTCCTCCGCTAACCTTTCGATAGTATTCGACAACTTCCTCCTCTTCATATTATTAATGATTCGATAATGAATACATTAGTAATGTTGTTTCCATCAAACTATACATCAAGAAAGAGACCCAAAAAAAAGAACAAAGATTTCCCCTTCCAGAATCTAAACTGTTTTTCTCTCTCTTAGGTTTATGGTCGATGCCAGGCTGATACCCACCAACCAGGCGCTAGAAGGGGCGGTACCTTGGAATGAGGTCATTATCCACGGCACTGTCAGCCTGTAGTGACCTGGATGTAAGTAACTTCCCGGATACTCCGAACTTCCGACCATCTTGCAGGCTTTTTTCTAGATTTTATTACATGGTCCAATACAGTGAGCAAGCAAGCGATCAAATTGAAATAGATATATATGAACAGATGAAATAATAGCAACATCTTTATATGCCTGTGACTGAGCTCGATGAATGATGATGGAACATATGGTCCGTTCCTGATTTTAAAAAAAATTAAAAGGGTTAAAAAAAAAAGGTGGAATATTTGAAGCGTATTAATAAGGTTCCAGACACAGTCCATGCTCCATCGCACCCAAAAGCCTCTTTCTAGTTCACCTCATGATGACAGCATCTTCTAGTCTGCTGATTCTACTCTCGTCCCTTTCTTCGTGTATGAGATCAGTTCACTGGCATAATATTGGTACAGAATAAAGGTAAAATTTTGGTATTCGAGGAGTGGTAGAGAATTTTATAGCAAAGAAAAATGGGAGGAATAAATCATAAGAAAAATAAAATAAAAATAAAAATAATATTGAATAAATTAGATTAATTACTAGCGGTTGTGAAAAAATCCCCACTTTCGGCACACGGAGCTTTGGAGCTTCAAGTTGTTTCCACGGCCCTCATCGCGTCTCTGGTGCATCCATCCATTATCCCCGCCTGCCTCCGAAAGTCACCTCGACTGGAAGACTTGAAGATGGAAAAAAATAAAAGGGCAAAAAATAAAAACAAAAAATGATTAAAAGACTTCCACTTCCCCTCCTCCCCTCGCCTCACTTCTCTTCTTTCTCTTATACCCCTTTCTATCACCTTTGACCAATTACCCTCTCCCTCCTAGGAGTATACTTCAGCCCTATAAGAGGGACACTATCCACCCATCCTGTTAGCGTATTCAATACGCTCACCCTCCACCAGCGATCGGCTTCCGAGCGCTCCAGCCATAGAGCGTCACAAGCAGTACTTCTTGCTTGCCTACAATATTTGGGCTCACTCCTAGGGTCCCGATATTTTTCCCTTCTCTTTTAGCTGCGGAGCTTCCCTTCGAGCTTTATAACCTCCTACACTCGCGATTATATTAGCTTGGGTCGTTTGCCCTCTTCCCATCCTGCTCTCCAATATTAAAAGAAACGATCAGGCGAAGCTTCCCTACGGCCCATGTGGCGCCAGATCCCGCACGCCGCCTTAGCGGCTTTCCTTTTCGCCTCGCTTGCGAGTGCTGTCGCTCATGGTGATGACCATGGAATGGACATGGATATGGGAATGAACACAAGTAGCTCCCGGCCGGCCTCACATACAGATGCGAATGACAACTCACCCATGAGTTATTTTGCATATGGGAAGCACACGGGTACCATTGTTGCGCACATCGGCCTGATGGTCGCCGCCTGGTGTTTCGTGTTACCGACAGGTAGTGCGCCCTTCTGCTTGTTCTTTTTATTTTTCTTTTCCCCCTATGAAACTTTCTGCAAGGGGACCAAGCTAATACAAGCAACCTCCAGCTGTCATGCTCAGCATCGCGCGCTCACGATATGCGCTCCTGTCGCAATTCTTCTTCTTGCTGCTAAACGCCTTTGGTTTGCTCCTTGGCATCGTTTACAATTCTCAGACTCCTGATCTCTACGAAAACAATGCGCACCACAAGATTGGCTGGATCGTGACATGGGTGATCAGCGCCCAAATCATCATGTCCTTGATCTTCGCATATGCGGGCAGAGGAGAAAGCGACGAAAAGGCCTCGTATGAACGCGCGCAGTTCCTCCCCGTGTCCACCGACGACATGGAAAGTCCGACCACATTTCCGGTTGGGACTCGTCATGAGTATCGTTGGTCGAGGGATAGCGGTCAGGGTACCGAAAGGAACACTTCATCGCTTCATAGCCGTCCTAACTCCCCGTCGTGCGCGTCACCTTCAGATGAATATGATGGTTTCGAGAAGCCTGAGGATGAACTTCAGGAGCAGCCCGTCCAGTCTCGCAGATGGCTGCAACACACTTTCATTGATAGTTTTCTTGCAAGCCGTGTCCCCCAAATGGTTTCGAGCCGAGCTCTCCGCATCATCAACCTTGTATACAACATCATTGATAGGGTCATCTTGCCTTTCGGTTTCATCGCTATTGTGACCGGTGCGGTGACGTATGGCGGTATCATGGTAAGGACCCCCCCTACCTCTCTGTCTTCACTGTTTTAATTGTCATTTTCGGGCAATTCTCGAGCTACGAGCGTTTTGCTAACAAGAACATCGTTTCAGCGAGAGAAAGAGATCTTCAATGGTCTTGCGCATTTCATCAAGGGTGGTATCTTCTTCTGGTATGGAATTCTCACACTTGGACGGATGCTCGGCTGCTGGGCCGATCTAGGCTGGGCCTGGAACGTGAAACCATCAAGCGCGATCGTCGGAAGCTGGAAGGCCAAGGTCCTCACCGGTGAATTCACCGAGTCGGCCGTAATATTTACATACGGAGCGACTAATGTATTCCTGGAGCATCTGAGTAGCTGGGGCGGCGCATGGACTGCCACGGATCTCGAGCACGTATCAATCTCTATCATGTTCTTCGGTGGTGGTCTATGCGGCATGCTTTTCGAGTCGAAACGTGTCAAGAGCTGGCTAAACAAGACGGTTGTACAATACCCATCTCATATGGAGGCCCATGATTCCGCGGACGCCGCTTGGGAAACCCCTGACACTCAAGAAGTATCGCTTAACCCCATGCCTGCATTGGTGATTCTCCTTTTGGGTATGATGATGGGATCGCACCATCAAACGAGCATGGTATCCACCATGGTCCACAAACAGTGGGGCAACATGCTGGTTGGCTTTGCGCTGGCCAGAGGTCTGACCTACGTTTTGATGTATATCAAGCCCCCAACCTCATATCTTCCATCGCGCCCGCCCACAGAGATTGTTGCCGCATTCTGTCTAATCTCCGGCGGCCTTATTTTTATGCTGAGTGTAAGTTTTACAAACAATTCTGACATACTTAAATAAATAGGTTTGGCTGACTCCGCACCAGACCCGAAATGTCATCGAAGCAATCGAATATTACGAGCTCGACGCCATGTTCACTTTCACAGTTGCTATGGGTTTCACTGCTTTCGTGATGGCATGCGAAATCATGGCGATTTCACTCAAAGCCTGGGCGGTCAAACGCGAGGCTCGTCCACAGCTGGCCCCGTATCGATTCCCAGCTTAAACAATCTCAAATGACCCTCTGCATATAAAACTTATACCTAATGCTCAAACTCGATTTTCAAGGGTATTTTCCCTTTACCTTCCAAATCGACATGTTACCCTTTGGGGTAGCCCGTATGGGATAAGTCAATCACGTTTTTCTCCCATACAAAAAACGGCCAAAAAAGAAACAACAAAAAAATTTTCTTGCGTGGCGCTTTTGGAACAGTATTATACCCCATTAAACTATTTGATTGCGTTTTAGGCCTGGTGTTGGATCCTTGGGGGTGTTTTCCCACTCGCCGAGTGAAAAGAGACATCAATCTACCCCATGCCTGCCTCTATATATACCAGGACGGATGATTTCCCCCCCCCTTTTTTTGACCATTTTCCTGTTATCGACTTGATGTGATGGATTTACTTTTTGCCAATTAATGATGCACCCGAATGATGGATAATGAGGTGGTTATGTAGTTATGATTGGTTCATTGAGATACAGTGGATCTATAGGGGTCATTTTGATCCTAGGGAACATATCATATGTTATTTATAAGTATTTTGATACATACTGTGCTAATGGGGCTCGTAAGATATTCACCGTATCCATCCCTACTAGTCGCTCAGGGATAAGGAGGGGGTTTCTTTTTTCCCTCTTTGGCTGCCGGGAACGAACAATTTCTGAAGCTACCCAAGGGAGGAACCATGGAGCTAGTCCCTTTTTCGTTTCTCGAACTAGTTAATTGGTACTAATCGCTAGTTTTCCCATATAGTCAAAAGGGAAATGCGAAGCACCCGGTTTAACTTAAAAAGAATTGGAGGACAGATGGATGAGCTCTATGCTTTGGTTACACAGAAGCTTTTTTGCCGTGTTTTTTTTTTTTGCCCGTTTTGGTTGATATTGGGTTTTGAGATGGCCTCGGATTGAGGATAGATAACTATGTACAAAGAATGGGAACGAATGTTTTAAGCAAAAACATGCTTCATGGCTTGACTCGCTCTCTCCTCACCCTGTGGGGAGAGGTGACATTTATAGGTGGTAGGGGAAAAGAATAACCAGTTACAGGCAGAATGGGTCTCCCTTGATCGCTCCGTCATGGCGTAGCCGGAGTGCTCAACTCTCTAGGTTATGTAATTGTTGCTTGAGAAACTAACTATGCGGCAGTGGTGGGAGTTCCAGTGGCAGTGATGGTGGAGCTCGACTGGGGGACGTTGGTAGCACCGGCGATCGGGGTGGGACCGGGGATAACATAACTGGGTAGGACAGTGTAGATGTTGAGGAGGATACCGGGATCAGTAGGGGTGTAGAGCTCCGTTCCCAAAACACCAGCCGGGGTGTCAGATCCGGAGCCAGTGATTGCGAGATTGAAGCACTGGGGGTAGGCCTGGGCACCGTTCTCACTTCCTGCGCCGTGGAGGGCGATTGTCTCGTGACGGAGAACGTAGTTTCCGGGGGCAATGTTGGGAGGGATCTGGACCAGCCAGGCGTTGTTGTTTTCAATCATCTGATCATCACCCCAGATGTTGGCTTCGGCGTCAACAAGACCGACTCCGTCGATCTTGAAGAACTCGAGGGAAGTCTTGTCGACGGTTTCGCAGCTCTCGCCGCAGGCGGCGAGGTAGTCGATCATTGGCCCCTTGTGGGAATCGGGCCAGGCAGTCCACTGAAGAAGAATACTATCACCGGCAGCAACGGTTGCGTGGCCTCGTGCGTTTGTGGCGTTGATGTGGCAGATTATGTCGTCTGAAGCGAAGGCATCAGGGGCAACGAAGCCGTTGGCGTTGTTGGGAGTTTGCCAGGCCACCTTGATTGGGGGATCAGGGTTGTAGGGATCGGAGCCAGTGTCCCATCCAGCGTAGTAGACGCCATTGATGACAATATTGCTAACGATACCGTGGCCGGCTACTTGGGAGGCGGCAGAGAGGAGAGAGCCCCAGAGGAGGGCAGACTGGCTACTACTCTTCATGGTGATATTGAAAGAAGAAGGAAGTCTTAGCTTTGGGGAAGTGAAGAAGAGTGTTGAGAAAGAGAGGGGAGAAAGAGGAACATGCTCAAAGGGAAGCTCGAGAATCCTCAGGGTTTTATGTCTTCTGGTTCCTCGTTTGCTTGTGACAACAGGCGTTTGACATTATCCGGTCTTCCACAGGAAGCTGATACCATATGAGTGCACTAGTGCGCTCTCGATACACCAAGTAGAATAACATCATTCACTGTCCAAGACGAGGGGAAATTTGACATCCTAAGCTCCGATGTCAATAACAACCAATCGAGGCTGCCCGGCAAAAGATGGATTGGAGAGACTCAATATCGGATGGCAGGAATCGGGGCGCCACTAGCGCCTGACCGCAGCCATGTTGCGCCTCGCGAGCCCTTCGGACAAGTGCTCACCCACATTTTTAATATCGCGAACGATCGTTGGTGGTGGAATCATTATGACAATGGGCAAAATGGGGGGGGAGGTGGAGACCACATCAACAATAAAGGCAGCGCCGCACCGCCGATTCGAGAGCGACAAAGAGCGAATCAAACGATTATACCCCCGTTTCAAACTCCAGGTGATGGAGGTTTCGATTAGGTGCTAGTCCAGTTTCCCCACGGGAAGACCCCTGCATCTGCGGATTTTAATTCTTCAGGAGTCTGGGATCTTGGGATCCGCAGATCATTGTCCTCTTATGGCACGGCAACGTTCCGAACAGATATCGCTCGGGTTGCAAGGACTACCAGCGACGTTTGACTTACGCCGGAACCTGCCCTTGTTTTACCAGGGTTATCTCGTGAATATCAGGGTGAGAGTGGTCAGTAATTATCCGAGGTTTTCTTAGGGCCCAGGTTCCCCACAGGTCTGAAGCCGGGCATCCAGGTATGTACCGCACAGGATCCAACTTGGCCAATTGCGTCCAGGGCGAGCCAAGGGCCCTTGTGCCCTAGGAAACAGGATCTCAGATGGTGAAGCACCGAAGTTCGAATCCCAGACGGATGTGCGGTCAGAATTTCCGAATATGTTAATGAGGGGAGCAACCCCGGTGCATCATCTGAGTGACGACATGTAGTCGGCATTGCCCCCAGCGATGTCCAAGACACCAGGAGACAGAGGAAAACACCAATTCGGACAGACCATGGAGGTTGGAGGAAATCCAGTGAAGAACAACATGAGGGATGCTTCCATACTCCAGTGAACCCGATTTGGGAAATTGGTCTCTCTGGCCCGGACAGCTTGCTAGAAGAGTTAAAGAAAATGCAATTTGAACCTCGAAATATTCTCTTGGCATCTCTCGGCAGTACATCGACGGTTGGCGAAAGCAAAAAGCGGGTGATGATGCTCATGATCGGTATTAAGACGGGGAGCATTGGAAGATGTACCCTGGATGAAGTTAGTTGCGATGTCTATGCTGGCCCGGGATGCCAGCATGACGGTCGATCAGCAGCCCATGAAAAGAATCTTTTTCCGTAGCCAAATACCATTCAGTCAGGAAATCCAACCGACATTCCCATTGTCGGAATTGGCAGCCACCATCGCTTCCGCTCCCCGCTCTACGCTGATTTCAA
This sequence comes from Aspergillus biplanus, assembly GCA_027569045.1. Taxonomy (NCBI): domain Eukaryota; kingdom Fungi; phylum Ascomycota; class Eurotiomycetes; order Eurotiales; family Aspergillaceae; genus Aspergillus; species Aspergillus biplanus. The sequence continues at coordinate 34,047 of JAPDEJ010000066.1, forward strand.
CATGGCCGCCCTGGTCGGACACAGCCTCTCCTGGCTTCTTCAAAACTATAAGGGCCACGATGCAGGCCTCTTCCACAAAACAGCCGCATTCTCGAAAACTACAGGCCGGAAATCCCTCTTTCGTGCAGTATTGGGCCTTCGAAGTCCGAGATTCCACCTGGACATAGCATTTTTGGACACGGAATCTTCTCGACACGGAGCTAGCGGAGGTAGCCAGACATCTCAGAATATCTCCCTATGATCGAGGATCCGGATGCTCCTCTTCCTAGCCTCGATGTGCATGGTGTGTACTATACGATCCCGCCTACCGTGACGAGGGTGACGCATGACGATCTAGACCGCATCGAAGGGGATGGATCCGGTTTTATGCCTTGCGGTGGGTTCAGGCATGGGATGAACCAGCGGGGGGCCGTTTATATGCCATCTCGTGGGTTGCTAGGACATGGGCCCCATCGGTACTTTTATCAATTGGTTGCGCTGGAGCAGCCGATTGATGATCGTGAGTTGAGTGATATTGCGCCGAAAGAGGAAATCCTAAAGCAGATCGAGGGCAAGGTTCTGAGCTTGAGTTGTTGGGGAGGAATATCGGAAAGACGGGGGTGAACGAAACTTTCCTTTTCGACATCGCCAGGTTTATTCCACGAATTATATACCTTACATACTGCACTGTTTGGAATTATGGTTTTTCCCTCGGGAGTTTGAGGCACCCCAGATGATTCTTTCACGGTGATTTGAAGGGCAAAAATGAGCCTTGATCTAGTTCCAATTCCAACACTTCGTTCAAGGATATTTTTAAGGTATGATAGGCCACAGGTTAAAGGATACCTACTATGTACCGCTGATTGGCACGCCCATCTTCTGCGCATAGACTACAGCCCCAACCCAGGAGAGCCAAGGGTAAAGCTTCGCCAGCATGGTTTTCTAGGATGACAAATTTCACAAAAGCCAAGTTTTGCGGCTTACGGTAGCCGTAAATCCCGCTTCTCTGTGTGTTTGGAGTTGAAGGCTTAAAGCTGGCTATAGACGATGCGTCATGCCTTCTGGCAAGAGAAGGCTAAAAAAAGCGGAGACAGCCACTGCGGGGAATTTTTGTGTTTCCCTGACATCCTTGAATATTCATTATACTAACAGACTCGCTTCACAGCACCAACTCGGAAGAACGGCAATCCTGCCTAGGAGTGTTGAAGACGTGCACAAAACGCTGATACCGACGGGGCAAATAGGTCCAGCTGAGGGGAGACGTATCTCCGATTCGCCGCAGATTAATGCAGATTGAAATGGAGGGGAAAGTCCTCTTAAAACCCGCAACGTTACAGGAAGAAGGGATGTTATCAATACCTAGCAGACTAGGTCCAGTCAGGCTCTGTTGTTGCTAGGCCTTGCATATCGCAACAAAGTCTTCATTGATTCCAAGGTCATTTAGATGAATGACTGATGATAGAGGGTACTGATAAGTCAAATTCTAGCCAGCAATGCTGATTGGTGGAAAAGAATAAAGTTTAGTCACTGGTACTGAACGAAACTGCAGGCAGTAACTTGAAGTATATCAAGGAAAGTTAGGGAAGTACTAAGAAGCCCAAGGTTTTTGCTGGGTAAAGGAACCTGGGGAGCGCACTAAGCTAAAATTCGGGCAAAATCACCTGACCCTACCAAGAGTCAAGACTCGGACACAGAAAGTAATTCCAGAAGGGGACTAGCGTTGTCGAAGCGAGCTGGTCCAAGCGCCCCGTCGGGAGAGGATGCACACAACGCATTTTCAACCCTAACCTTTTCGTATCGTCAATCCCTCAACGCCCAGCGACGACAAACCGCCTGCCAAACACCGTCAATCCCAGGTTTTCCTCGCCTCCATATTCAAGATGACTCACGAGTCTGTGTGGTTCAGCCGGCCCCGCAAGTAAGGATATCATTTTCAAAGAATTTCAAGTGTGTCGCAATCTGGACTAATGACTTCTTTCTGCTGGATAGGTACGGAAAGGGCTCCCGTGAATGGTGTGTGAATACCCAGAAGAAGCTTCCCCCGCTCCTCTCGGACGAAATGAATCGATGGACAATTGGAAAAAAGGATTAGACACCGAATTAGAATATTAACTGTTGCTTTCCTCGAAATAGCCGTGTTTGCTCCCACCGCGCTGGTCTTATCCGCAAGTACGGGGTATGAAGAACTCGATTCTCTGGATAGGCTCGCCATGTGCGAGTGGTGTTTGCTTGTATGACTAACTGGGAATTTCTTGCTTCTAGATGAACATCTGCCGTCAGTGCTTCCGTGAGAAGTCCTCCGATATTGGTTTCCACAAGGTTCGTTTTATTCCACACAGAAGACAAATATCCCTCGCAATATTGGACGATTTGGGAATGGGAAATCGACAATGTTTGCCTAGAAAAACAAGTTTCTTCGAATGGAAGGGACGGGACGCAGAGAAAAAAACAACCCCGCTAACCACCGTCTGCTTCCGCCGCTACAGTACCGATAAATTAATTCTCTCGATTTGTTTCTGTTCATGACGATCTCGTTACGTGCTCGGCGCTCGGTTCCAGCCCACTCGGGAATATGAAAGAAATCGACTCGATTTGACTTCCGACGGGGATATGAAAAAATAAAATCGGTGTTTAGAGCATGGAAACAAAATTGGGAAGGGGGGAAATTATGCGTGGATGTCGGTGTCGGCAATTTTAAGGGTGTCATGTCACGTCTAAACGTTATTTTCTTTCTTCAAATTTCATCTTCCATTTGAAATGAGGAAATCTTGCTGCAAAGCTTGTCTTCCCTGTGGTGACGCATTTGCGCTCGCTGCCTTGTATTTGCCTTACTTTTTCGGTTCTGGATATTTTCAAGATTGCGGTACGCCCTCCGTCTGTAGCGCGGTACTCTTATTCCCCATTGCAACTACGTCGTATTAGTTCGATCTTCTTAACAGCTCCGGCCCAAAACCCCCCATCCGTCCAGAAACGATACTGGTTCACATATGCAATACTTTAGAAGTATAATATTTGGGCGGGCTGTGGGTTATGTGGATAATATTTAGAGGTTGAATATTCGAAAAATTTTGGGAATGTAGTGTCTGACATGCAAGAATCATATCCACAGAGATCCAATATACAACCCACAAGTGGCTTCCAATTTCTAGCAAAAAAGCAATACCCATAACACAGTTCTTTTGCATCCCCCGAATGGATAGATGCTACCCAATAAAACCATAGCTCCCAATAGTCATGCAATAAGGGAGGAATGAACAGTATCCAACTCCAGACCATAAACTCCAGATCGCTGAAACGAAAAGACGGCGAACAGACTACCGTAAGCGGGAAATAAGATTATAATGACCCATGATAATGACCCCCCCCCATAGATTACTCAAACAGGAGACGCTAGGAAGGAGCAGATGCCAAAGACCGAAGGTTATAAAACAGTAGGTAAGCGTCCGCAGCAAGGACATCTGCTTCTAACACGGGTGTGACTTGGTCATCGTTGAAAAGCATCCACTGTATTGTTTTATTAGTTTTTATTCATAAATATTGTCTATAAGGTGGGGTGCCAAAAAAGCAGATATAGAATGAAAGACGGAGTATACCTGATCGCCTTGACGACAGTAGACATAGTAATGGCCTGCCTCAAGTTTTCCCTTATGGACCACAGCAGAGGATAGGTCATATATGAATCTCGTCTTATCGACTCGAGAATGCGGATTGGTCGTGTAAGGAAGCATATTGATCGATAGGGGGAAATCGATGCGGCCTTCGACTTTCTCCGACACCGAAAATGTATGCTCAAAGCGCTATAGACGAGATCAGTTTCCGCTTTTCTTTGATTCCTTTATGAGAAACAACTTGACTTACCTTAAGCTGCATACATAGGATCGCAGGTAATTTCTTGATCCGCAACTGCTTGGTGGCTTTTTGTGGGGTCCCTCCGCAACCACTGCAGTTATATACTCCGGCCATGAGCTTTTCTGGAGAGGTGAAGCTCTCCAAACATCCATTGAGGGTAGGGGTTGATGACGACCCAACGCCACCACCCATGGCCCGTTTCTTTGCCTGCACCTGGACATCAAGACTCAGATCCACCATTGGGTCTTCCGTTCGCGTGACATTGCCACATTTATCACAAGTGACGCTGCTTCGAAGCTTGCCGTAGAAAGTTTTGTGGAAAAAACACGTACAGCCCTTCCCATGGTCATCGTGGTGACCATCCGTGCTAGCGTGGAGCTTGTCAACAAGAAATTGGTAATATTCATGTGCGTCTTGCTGCTGGTAGCCCGCCAAAGCCTAGGACGCGGTCAGTATCGTGAAAAACGCATTATTGAAACAAGTATGATGACTCACGGGACTTGAACGCCACGAGGCCAAAAGCAGGGAAAGGGCAGCGAACCCCTCGGGCTTTTCTGTGCTGTTGAAATCGGCAAACGCTTCGGTGACAGCACAACCAACGCAATCAGGTGTCGTGCACTCATGCGACTGGTGCCCATTACCCAAAAAATATGTACTCAGAATTGGGTCATGCAGCAGCGTCTGCAAAATGACATTCAAGTAACAAGTTTGACCGAGGTTGAACAAACCCCTAACCCCCTGCTTTGCGCAGGCGCGTTTGTTGGCGTTGCTTCTGATAAAAAGCTCATCGACCGAGCTATCGCTGAACCGACGTTTCTTGACAACTACTAATAAATTCAGTTACCGCAAGGGTAGTTGTTTCGAGAGAAATATCACGCGAACCTTGTAGAGTGGTTTCAGACGTTGACGACCGAATCCGTTCCAAGTTGTGGTCATAGACAAAATCTCCACAACCCTGGCAGAATATTGAACGGGTCCTAGATTCCATATCTGATATATAAACAGATTAGAAACAACCCTCATACAATTAGAATGCGATCTTCTCACAAAACTGATGGCTAGTCCTCTCGGTATGACCTTTTCGATCGTCGCCCACGCAAGTCTCCGAGCAAGCCAGACAGGCATACTTTGGCTTCAGAAATTTGGAAGCTTGGAGTCCAGTCATTTTCTGCTTAGTGAATGTTTCTGTAGAGCTAGACTTGCGTCCCAATTCGTTATGTGTCTTGATAAAGGAGTTCTTTAACTGGTCGCTCGAGGACCCATCCTGCGTAAACTGCGTGGCAAGATGCTCTTGCGGACAAAGTCAGCCCCATACAAAAGTCCGACAAAAAATAATTTTCCATTGTGAGCACTCACCACAGCCATACTCAGCCTCCGAAAGGAGGGACACCGACACCGCACTCGCCATCATCAGATGTATAAGCCCACGAAGCGGCTCGGTCGCGAGAGAGAATTCCGGCAGCAGATAAGGTGCGGATTGTGTAGCACACGGTAAGGACCGGAAATAGACGATAGCCAGCAAGGATAATATACAGCGCCCAAGCAAATCGAGGGTGAAGGAAGGTCAATTGTTTCAGTTCATCCGCAAGTAACACAAAGAAGCCATGGGTCGAACCACCATTTCAGGAAGTCTAGCAGATTAAATTTGCATTGCGTTCCCGAGGGCCTGCTCCCAGTTTATCCAAATAAGCTGTTCAAAGTGCGTAGAAATCGTAGAACGAGCTAGAGGGTGAATTGTCGGCTGGTGGTGAACGGGAGTGTTCTCTCCGCGGCGACTGGAAGTTCCGTTGTCGGGGGTCGTGGCCGAAGGCTAGGAGGTACCTTAAGTACGTCAGGGCACGCTTCAACGCGGACAAACGGCCTCGTAAACTGACCAGCGACAGAAAAATGATACCCACCTGTATTTTAGTGAGCAACTCAGAGCCTTATTCAACGGGATTCTGGCACGATAGCGACCGGTTTTAAGTGTGCGTGTGAGATCGAAAGAGGCGCTAACAGAAGCCTGTCAGATCTTTTTCTCAAGGGTCGACCGCGGCTCTGTGCGATAAGAAGCCGGGAATGGATTTGACCCGAGAATGGCTTTAATAACAGTTACTGATGGCAATGAGCCGCTTCACCGGACGATTTCCTACAATATTTGATTTGATTCAAACCTCTGAGCTGCTTTGGAGGGAATGAACTTTTTTTTCGTATTGAAATTACGAGTTTTCTCCCAATGGTCCTGTTATTAGTTGGTGTTCAAAGTCGTGTGCATTCAGCCCAATTAAACTAGTAAGCACAGCAATAATACCTAACGTAATTGCCTTGCGATATGGGATTTAAACAGACATGCCGATTGAGTCCTCTCTGACAGGGAAAATCGAAAACAATGGATCCCATTTCTCCTTGAGCATGAAGACGTCTCCAGCCACACGGTAATAGAAGAACGTGCCGTGCAGGTTTCGAGTAAACTACTCGGCAGACCTCCTGCTAATAGTAGAATGTGCTCTGCAGGCAAAAGTTCTTCGGGGCGTCTGGCCACGCGTCACTGCTAGGGTGTCCGTTGAAGCAAACGAGGCCGCCCCTTCCTACAGCTACAGGAGTCCCTGCTAGCCATGCAAACACCAAATGTTCGGGACTGAGGAGCTCTACGACTCCGGTCGCATATATTCATCGAATCCCCTTTCCTCGAGGCAACGCACTCGGACGTCCACGACTATTTCCGGTTCCCCTAGTCGCGTGGCGGCCGCCGGTCGAGCCGCGTGTACTGGACCCTCTGCCAGCTCCACGAGTGGTCTTGGTAGTCTTAGGCGTAGGTTTGGAGGAGACTGTGCTGTGGGGATGTTCGACGAAAGAAGTATCCGTAGTCCTAAAAGAGGAGATCATGATTAGGACGAGGCCACGGCTGATAAGTCCGTATAAAATCTAAGCGGGACTTACATAAATGTCATATCACCGTCATGAGTAGGACGTGTCGATTCTATCTCAGCTTCTGGGGGTGCTTTTAGTTCACTAAACCCTAGCACTTGCAAATCGCGGGAGGGGGTAGCGGTGACGTACCTTTCTGTGTCTCAGTCTGCTTGGCCCTTCGAAACGATTCAGCAATCGGAGCCTGTAGTTCACAGTTAGTATAATCAAAGAAGAATAAACAATGTTCTCGTGTACGTAGTCTGCACCTCTGGGAAATCCACACAGAACGCGTTCATATTCAGCCCATACAAAAAGCTCGCAAAACTCTCACTGAACCGCGTCAAACTCTCATGCATGAGCTGGAGGTGCATGAAATTGGCCTCCAGATCTGCCATTGAATCGGCAAGCTCCGCAAACTGCGGCTCTAAGGCATTGATCGCGGGCTGGTTATAACCGGCGCTCCCGATACTGGCCCCATAGCCATGTGCTTCGCGGATTGATGATCGCGAGCTGGGACGCAACGGGGTAGTGGGCCGAGATGACGGGCGAGGTCGCGACGACGACCGGGGAACTGCAGCGCCAGCATCCATTGTGACCGTGGAGAAAAATTGAATGGTATAGAGAAGCCCGAGGTTGGATAAAAACAGAAGAAGATGCGAACAATATTGAGGGTCCAAGGCCGTTCGGAACGTATACGCAATTGAGAAGGTGGATAAGGCGACCAAAACAACCGTTAACCAGCCAGTTGCAGGAGCTGGGCGCCAGGATCGTGATTAATGTGGTCACGTTAGTCCCAAAGAAGGATGAAAAGAGCCAAGTACGTAGATTTGTGGGCTGATCCCCCGCCTTGTGTTTGTGGCAACTTGGAGAAGATGGTGACGGAATTTACTGTCCCAAACAACCCCCCAGCAATATGCCTGAGGCCTAGAGGTTATGAAACTTTTCTCTGTGTGCCTGTTTCGATCCACCCACAATCCCTCAACATCTAATAATAACTGGTTCACAATGGCTGGAACGGGCCAAGTTTGCCTCCGACTTTCCCCTCCACATCCTCCCCCGTGGCGCAAATCCAGGGCTTGTCCAGGTGGGTTATTAACAAGCTAGGCGCAAACTTACTGGCGATTGGCCGACCAGTGGGCGAAATTGCTCCCATTCCCGTTGGCTTAGCCTTTTGTTCCTTCGCCTCCCGCTGGATATCGCCTCGCGTTTTTTTCCCCGCATGTCTCTCTTAAAAACTTTTCTCTTTTCAGGGGGCCTTGACCTTCGATTTGGACATATCAGACCAGTTCCTATTATTTTCTGTGTGGCACGCGATTAATTAGCCGTGCATTCCATCCCTCCCTCACACCCCCTTTTCCCCTTTGACCGTCTCTCCCGTTCGTCACGGCCATTGCTCGCTTTTAAACGGCACATGCAAGCTTTCCTTTTTTTGCATCGCCGTCTCGCTTCTTCCTCGGCCAAATCCCTCCAATCTGCATCTTATCGCGTGCATTATTCCAAGCGTCCCCAGATCGTACCCCCGGTCCGTCCAGGTCTCAGCCCTTTGGCGTCGTCTTACTCACACCGGCGGCCCATCTCCACTTCCCCATTATCTTCATTTCAGGAACCGAGGAAAGCTTCGACTTTCTGGGCGATCACATTCACATTACTTCTCGTCGGCGGAGGAACCTGGCTTCAGAATAAATACCGCGCAATTGAAACCGACTCCCCTCCCCAATCGACCTTCTCTAACCCCCAACCTCAAGACCTCTTTCTCGGTGTAATTGAAACCCTCCAGACCATGTCTACCGACCCAGCACCCGGCACCGTGGGCAACCTCACCCCGGAACAGGAAGCCAAGCTCCAGGAGTTTTGGATTCTGATGTTCAAGGTGTGCGGTGTCCAGATGGAAGGCATCGAGTACGAACCCAGTGAACCCGCTGCCGCCCCCGCACCGAAGAAGCAGCCCAAGCGAAGGTTTGGTTTCTTCGGAGGAGGAGGCAGTGAGGAGAAAGACGATTCCGCCAGTATCAAATCGGCCAACGGGGCTGCGGACAGCCTTGCATCCCTCACCATTACCGACGGAGACGATAAATTCGGTCAATCGAAGGAATTCCAAAAGGCTTTGGTCGAAATGAAGCCGGAGGAAATTCGCGCCACGTTCTGGAACATGGTTAAGCAGGACAATCCCGACGGTTTGCTTCTGCGCTTCTTGCGTGCCCGTAAGTGGGACGTGAAGAAGGCGCTCATCATGTTGATATCTACAATCCGCTGGCGATTGCTGGAAGCAAAGGTGGATGATGACATTATGGTGAACGGTGAACATCTTGCCCTGGAACACGCCAAGGGTTCCAATGCCACCGAGAAAAAGGCCGCGGAAGAATTCCTGTTGCAATTCCGCATGGGCAAGAGCTATCTCCATGGTGTTGACAAACTTGGCCGACCAATCTGTGTGGTCCGAGTCCGGCTACACAAGGCAGCCGACCAGAGCACCGATGCCCTGGATCGGTTTACTGTGTTTACTATCGAATCGGCTCGGATGATGCTGGCACCGCCAGTCGAAACCGCGGTAAGTACTTTGCATGTCGATGGACCGGAAGAGTCTAACCGAACAACAGTGTATCATTTTCGACATGACCAACTTTTCCTTGGCAAACATGGTATTTAATTTCCCTGATAACCCTGAAAAAGAAAATATCCGCTCATCGTATCCCAGGACTATCACCCCGTGAAGTTCATGATCAAGTGCTTTGAGGCCAACTACCCTGAGTCCCTAGGCGTCGTCCTAATTCACAAGGCACCTTGGATCTTCTCGAGTACGTCCCAACTACCCTCGTTCACTATTTCCTCCAAACTTAGTATATGTATCCTCAACCACTGACTCTTCCCTAGGCATTTGGAACATTATCAAGGGCTGGCTCGACCCAGTGGTCGCTGCCAAGATTCGCTTCACCAAAAACCTCCAGGATCTCGAGGAATTCATTCCCAAGGACCGCATCGCCAAAGAACTTGATGGAGACGAGGAGTGGGAATATAAGTACGTCGAGGTCAGGCCCGGCGAGAACGAGGCGATGGCGAACACCGCCAAGCGAGACGAGATGTTGGCCGAGAGACAGCAACTCGCCCAACGTGTGCAAGATGCAACCGTCGAGTGGATCAAGGCCACTAAAGACAATGAGGAAGAAAATCTCAAGGCGGCCTTGGAGAAGAGAAAGGAGCTGATCGAGAAATTAAGGGTCCAGTACTGGGCCATGGACCCCTTCGTTCGCTGCACCACCCTATATGACAGACTAAACATCATCCAGGGCGGTGGTAAGATCGATTTCTATCCGCCCGCAGGCAAAGAAGAGATTCCGGAAACGACGAACAGCGAGTCTACCGAAAAGGCTGAGTGATTTATTCCAGATATCCGTGTGGGCTGTGTTTCTTTGTAGAGTTATTTTTCCTTTAGAATTTCGTTGATAGAGTGTATTTTCTATTTAATTTACTCACATGCATGTTTGTCTGTATACGGCGTGCTGCCCTTATAACGTTTTCAAGCTCCGCCCAAAGACAGATAACTACATCTTTAGATTTATAGATATCGTTTTTATATATTTAAAAAAAAAAAAAAGGCGGGGGACAATCTGGGACACAATGGCCTTTGATCTAAAAAAAAAACTGCCATGCAATAATGCAGTCCAACCCTCAGCACAAGGTCGAGAAACCCCGATACATACAAAACACAACCACTTTACATCTTAGCCTTGAGCTCCTCATGCAGAGCCTTGATTTTGTCCATATTAGTTTGCTGAGCAGGCCAGCCAACAACAAGGCCTTCCTTCTCATTGGGCTTAGGGATCTGGTAGGAATATTAATTAGCATTACACGCGACAAGAGTAGCTAAAATGAAAAATTATATGGGCAGCCAAATAAAGTAAATAAGAAACATACCATGTGGAAGTGAACCTATATGAGAGAGGAGGGACAAAAAATTAGTACGTGAAGGCTGCTAGGACGAAAGTGCAAAATCTTACATGGTCAACTTCCTGATGAGCAATCCGGCCGTTATTCTGGAGGATATTGAAATCGACAGCCCCGGTGACCTGGGCAAGTTTCTTAGCCACCGGCTACAATTTGGTGCATTGTAATTTGTTAGCTATCTGTCTTTTTCAAGGTGTACTTCGCATATGTCCTCTCATGATATGGGGTGGTGCGGGTAGTTTTTTTGAGTTTGTTCTATTATCTCCCCACCAAGATCCTCAGATAGGGAACACCTTATTAGAGCGGTGGAGCCCAGGGGTGGAGGAAAGGCATTTTCTTTTTTTTTTTTTTTGGCTCTTTTCTTGGGATTTCACATACCAAAATTTCCGTGAGATGGTCATCCGGGATATCGGTCAGCTTTGCGCCGTGGAACTTGGGAATCACCAACTATTTTTGGTTAACAATTCGTTTGCATTGTTAGCTTTTTGTTTATTTTCTGATGTTATTGAGGGATAAAACACGGATAGCTTCTCCATTGAATAAATAAGTATGAGAATATCGCGCATTTATGATGGAAAAGCCCGCCGGTAGGAGCGGAGCTAGAGCTATTCCCCCGTGCGGGGATGGAGTCGAGGTTTCTGCACCACAATGAGGAAAATAAAAAGAAAAACTCACAGCATGTCCACTACTCAGAGGCTGAATGTCAAGGAAAGCCAGGACCTTGTCGCTCTCAAAGAGCTTGAAGCAAGGGATATCGCCTGTTGTTGATGTACATCGTCAGCAGGCCGAAGACTTGTTTGTTTTGGAATTGGAAGAAAGCAGTCATTGAGAGAGGCGCAGGGAAAGGCTGTTACCCTTGACGATCTTGCAGAAAATGCAAGCAGCTGGGGTGGCCATTTTAGAGTATAGAGAGGAGCTATACGGACAGAGGCCGAGTTATGTGTAGGTGAATATCCTGACTCATTATTTTTATGGTAGTCGAAGTCATCGCGGGTATCCCATACGTAAATCCGAATGCGGGGTTGGTTGCCGGCAGAACACCGAAAACTCGGCCATATGCTGGCTCGAACCGCGGGCGGTCAGTAACCATATACTCTCCAGCTTCACTTTTTTTCACCTTCTGGGTGTCTTCACTTTTAATGGTGATGTATGGACTACCAAGAATCATTAAAGTCGGGGGTCATCAGGAGGAATTTCTCTAATAATCACGTCTCCAGAACTTCTGAATAAGAGTGGTCAAAAGTGCCATGATAACCTCTATACCTCACCGTTTGCGGCCTAGGATGTCAGGCATCAACAAGAACCTCATGCCTCTTTAGCTCCAGCGCCTCTTCAACCCCTGTCAGCTCCATGCATGCAATTGGTTTGCTGCATGGGAAAGTTGTCATGGAAGAATCCCATCGTGGATCCCGTTAATAATAAGAATAGTTAATAATGACCCCAATAACATAGCGGCGGAATTGAGCGATATTAGCCCCGCGTATTCTTTCGCGTTACGTATAAAATGTAGTCAATTCTTCTCCTGTCTGCCTACTGAGGACATGTCGGAGGCGGAAGGTTGAAAAACAATTAGATCCTCAGTGCTCCCTTGATGGGGGCTCCAACAACAAAATAATGAGATGAGGTTGTGAATCTACTTATTTCTCTCTTCTCTTCTCATCCACTCCGTAACTTTCCATTTTTTTAACTCATTTTTCCCTCTCTTAATTCACAAGCTCTCGAACTTCGATATGCTTCTTGAGGAATGAATATTACGTACATAGTTACTCCAACCCGAAGTTGGAGTCGCTGAGCTCCCCCCGTCTCTTATCACGCGATGGATTGACTTCCGCCGTCTTCTGATTCGCGGGCGACTCCGACTCCAAATCTCCAACCCCACTTCACCACAGGCTATCGGTATCTTATCGCCCGGTTTCCTGCGGCGGATTGCTGCTTCAGCACCTGACCTGGGGAGCATATAGGAAGCCTCTTCCCCAACTGAAAAGAAAAATGTCCTCCGCTTTAAGTTTCAGATTTACTGTGGCAGCTGCCATCAAAGAATCATCCAGACGTACCCCCTTCTTCGCCACAAGATCACCTTTTCTCCTACCTCGCCGTGCTTTTTCAGTCGCATACAAACACGCCATGCTGTCTACGGAGTTGACCGATGCCCAAATATCGGCTCTGAGAGCCAATAAAGAGCGTCTCGCTCAGGACCTTCATCACAGCTGCCAATGGGGGTACGGGATCCGATGGGGAGAGTGAGTTCCCACGTTTGCATTTGATCTTTCGCGTACTCATACTCTATCTACCCCTTGCACTCTATCATGGTTTCGCAAGCGCATTTAATCCAACCCTAGAAACGGCAGTACTAACCGATTAACTAGGGGACAGAATGACACAGGAATGCAGCGTCTAGCGTTGTCCGACGAGGATAAGCAAGTAAGGGATTGGTTCATCGAGACAACAAAATCGCTAGGCTGCAAGGTCACTGTCGATGCGATGGGTAATATCTTCGCTGTCCGACCCGGGCGTAGAGCCGACGTACCTGCAACCTTCATCGGCAGCCATCTGGATACTCAGCCCACCGGTGGTCGATATGATGGAATCCTTGGTGTCCTCTCAGGTATCGAGACCCTGAAGGTTCTAAACGACATGGGATTGGAAACGGAAGGTGGTGTTGGTGTAGTGAACTGGACTAAGTAAGTTTCTTCCCTTGCCGCATCAAAATTTCTTCAATGGAGCGGGTTAGCTAATATGCCCACAGTGAGGAAGGTGCTCGATTCCCCATTAGTATGATCTCCTCCGGCGTCTGGGCTGAATGTATTCCGCTTGCGCACGCTCATGCACTCAAGGAAGTTCCCACAGTTGCTTCCCTTCCTACAGCGGCCTCGGCGCCCGAGGATATGAAGGCGGCCCTGGAGAGGATCGGTTACCTCGGGACCGTCCCATGCTCCTACAAGGAAACGCCCATGGCTGCCCATTTCGAGCTGCACATTGAGCAAGGTCCCCACCTAGAACAAGCCTCCCAGCAGGTCGGTGTCGTGACCGCCGTCCAAGCATACAGGTGGTTCCGTCTCAACGTGATCGGCAGAGACACCCACACCGGGACCACAGCCTTTGAGCATCGTGCGGATGCGCTGTACGCATTCGCCCGTATGATGGTCCACGCCCGCGAAGTTGCCAAATCGCACGGCTGTCTAGCCAGTGTCGGCATCATTGAAGCAAAGCCCGGTAGCGTGAACACCGTTCCCGGCATAGTCAGCTTCAGTCTTGATATTCGCGGCCCCAAGACCGAATTGGTTGCCGAGGTGGAGGCCCAGTTGCGCAAGGACTTTGACGAGATCGCTTCGGAGGAAGGAAAGGGCATTGGCAAACCCTGCCGCGTGGAATGGACCCTCGACTTCGACTCCCCGGCCGTCAACTTCCACCCAGACTGCATCGAGTGCGTCCAGCAGTCGGCGGAAGCTGTCGCGGCCGATACCAACGCCGCAGAGCCCAAGTCTCTTGTGCGCACCATCATGAGCGGCGCTGGGCACGACAGCGTGTTTACATCCAAACGGGTTCCGACCAGCATGATCTTCGTCCCATGCAAGGATGGGCTAAGCCATCATCCTGAGGAGTTCTGCTCTGCAGTGGATTGTGCCCGAGGCACCTCCGTCATCCTGCAGGCGGTCATTCGCTACGACCGAAAGAGGTTTTCGGCGTAAAATGTCACGTCATCTTAACGAATCTTATAGCATAGTCATATAATACCAATTTGCATGTTCACCAGATGAATGCCGGCTACCACGACAGTAGTACTGTAGACAAAGCCGGTCCGAGAGGCAACCAGCCGAATCCCAATACAACGTTACCAAAACGATACACAAACTAAAAAAGTTTAAGTTTATGATGAGGATCATGTAATTTACCCTAGCTATACCGTATTAAAGAAACAAGAACATAGCCCAAGTGCACGACTCCCTTTTATATTTTTATTTTTTTTTATTTTTTGCTTCAAGATGCTGCTGAGACTCAGTATTTTCTAGCCCTTTAAAAAACAAAAGGCCTACTCAAACCGTCGCTAGCATACATCCGAGAAAAAATAAATCCCGTAGGAAGACCGGGCGACACCTTAAGAAGGAGGAGCACCAGCACCACCACGGCCACGGCCGAATCCACCACGGAAGTTAGGAGCGAACTCGCCGGGGGCACCACCCTCCTTGCCCTCCTGCTCGCGGCGGCGGTAACCACCCTCACGAGGAGCACGAGGGCGGCGCTCACGCTCCTCACCACCCAACATGCCGCGGGGGGGAGCGTGGGAACGCTGCTGCTTGATGTGGGTAGCAGGGACAACCTCAGCGGGGAGGTGGAGCCATTCGCGGAGGTAGTCAAGACCCTAGAGAACGAAAAAACATGTTAATTTCAAACTAAATCTCGGGAAAAATAAGGACGGGGTTTGGTAGTAGTGGACGTACCTCGGGGGTGAGGGTGTAGTAGTAGTACTGCCACGAGAACTGGGTCTTGACGAAGCCGCGGGAGTTCAGGGACTGGAGGGCCTTGATCACGTAGAGGTTCTTGGTGTCAATGTCGCCATGCTTGGGAAGGTTGTAGTCCTTCTTGGCCACGAGCACACCCTCTGTTCAATCGCAGATGTCAGTGATTTTGTCCTTTTTTATTCAGCACAAAGCAATGTCTTTTCCTCTCTCTCTCCCTCTCTCTATAGCATTCTTTTTCTTTCTTCTTCGTTCCTTTTATTTTTTTTTCTTTTTCTTTTTATCTCAAGTCTCTCATCTCCAATTCAATCCATGCAAAGAGAGAGGCATAGAACAGGGGGATTTGTGTTTTACATACCGCGAAAGAGGTACTCGTGGATCTTCTTGCGGTCTTCCTTGGGGATAAGCCTGCATTAGAATGTTAGCAAAGATGCAATATGAATCAACCCCAAACGGGCAATAATCATTTTACAACTCACATTGTCGCGAGTTCCTGTTGCTCTTCGGGGAATCGCTCTGACAACGCGAAGAGGTTTGGTTTAAATGTGAGGTGGAAGGAGAGTGGATCGGCAGCCGGCGAGTTAAAAGTGTGGTGATTCCTCATTCGGAGGCGCTTTCCAGGGCTTGGGCCCTAATCATCCCGCTAGCACTGATAAGGTTTAGTTCACGTGATTTCCTGGTCATGTGATTTAGCGTCATTTATTCATGCCTGAGGTATTCATTTCTTCCTTCCATCTTATCGCCAACCTCGCATCATTCTGAACAACCGCCACACTCTATCGCATCATCTCATCGCTTCACCGAGTGAGGCAGTAGATCCTTACAACGAGTTAAGACCACCATTCTCCAAAGCCAAAAATTAGCTGTATTCGCAAAGCAAAAAAACACGCCTGCCGTTTCGCTTCAAGCCAAAATGACACTTTCGCATGTGAACATCCTCCTCTCCTCCTTCCCAGGCCTTTCCCTGCCTTCTACAGTGTCGTTCTCGCTCCCCACGACATCAACCTACTCGGACCTTACCGAAGCGGTCTCCTCATATATCCCGACCTCTGTGCCACTCCAGTGCCTAGTTCTTACCACCACAAACAACAAAGCAATCCTCCCCTCATCAAAACGCATTCTTTCTTCCTTAATAGCCTCCAGCAATGGCGAAACAAACCTTCTCCCCCTGCGCCTCAGTGTGCCCTTGTGCGGAGGAAAAGGTGGTTTCGGTTCTCAGCTACGCGCCGCCGGAGGACGCATGTCCAGCAAACGCAAGCGCAATCAAGGCGACGACAATGGCTCCAGCCGGAATCTCGACGGCCGCCGTATCCGCACTGTTAACGAGGCCAAGGCCCTCGCCGAGTACCTGGCCGTGAAGCCCGAGATGGATAAGAAGGAAAAAGAAGAACGCCAACGACGGTGGCAAGCCGTTGTGGAGGCCGCAGAAAAGCGCCAAGAGGAGATCAAGAACGGCGGCGGGAAACAAAAGGTTGACGGGCAGTGGATGGAGGATAAGGATGAAATGAACGAAAAGGCAAGGGAAGCCGTTCTAGCTGCGATGAAGGATGGGACTTGGACGGATAATCTACGCGATGTCATTCTGGGAGGGTCTAGTACAAGTGCCAGTGAAGGAAGTGGTCAAGAAGCTTCGTCCGGTAGCTCTGGGGAAGAAAGCGACGAGGGAGAGGATATGGAGGATACGCCAGAGTCTTTGAGCGCTCCGTCGGCCCCTGCAGTGGCACCTCGGAGGTATATTGGATTCGACGAGGACGATGAGTTTATGAGTGATTCAGAAGAGGAAGGGGACGACGACGATAATATGGACGATACTAAAGGCAAAGGCAAGGCAAAGGCCTGAATTGGTCCATTGACTCATCGTTTACATGTTTTTACGAATATTTTCTGTATCCTTTCTTTCCTAACTAGTTAGCTAGGGAGCGCCTGATGCGGTGGCATAGTACCTGTAAATAATAGCCGATAATCCTCGGGCTTCACAGTCAAAAATATTCGTCCCAAATAATTGTAAAAGTTTTGACTATTTATCATACGAAAGCGTAGCTACCGCTGCTCGTTTGTCGCTTCCCTCCATGTTCACCACCTTTTGTACTTTTTACGGCTTTCGGAACGGACCACCGATGCTTCGGACAATTTAATGAGATGTCCGCCGCAGTTGCTCCTGTTTCCTCCCACACAACCTACAATTCCTCATCGTCATGTCGCTTGCTCTTAGGCGCATTATCTCGAGGATCTCTCTAATAAGACAGAACTCCTTACTACTTCGCCAACCCTCCCCACTTTCCTACAGGCAAGACTGCTCAATCCCGTCGGAGTTTATTCCTGGCCGAAAGCACACAAGCTCGATTGCCAGCACGCAAAAACGTGGTATAGCCTCCAGCCTACCACGATGCGCCAGATCTTCGGAACCTATTAACAATGCCCTTCCCCTCTGCTGTCCCGGATGTGGTGCGTACGCGCAAACTATAGAACCCAGTGAGCCAGGATTCTACAACAAAACCAGAAAACAGACACGGAAAGCTTTGTCGGAGGCGCAAAATGCGGAGTCGGAGGGTTCTGAAATGGAGCAAGCAGTTGCTACGATTCAGCAAGTGGTCCAGGAATCGGAAACTGTCCCTCAGCCGGCTCGTATGTTAATTTGGGCTCCGTTCGTCCAAGCGTCCTTATGCTAATTAAACAACTATCAAACAACTAGATGGTGCCTTGCTAGAAAGTGTAACGGATACGCTGAGCCAATATCTCGAGAAATCCAAACAGCCTGTACAGATCTGCGACAGGTGTCACGATCTATTACATCACAACAAAGCAGTCCCTGCCATCTCACCGTCGATATGCTCCATTCGCGCCTATCTCGACGAGACACCTTACAAGTATAACCGGGTCTACCATTTGATTGACGCGGCAGATTTTCCCATGGCGCTCGTTGATAACATTTATGAGGAGCTTTCGATTCAGGATCAGCGTTCACGGAATCGACGCTCGCCAACGGAAAAATACAGGCATGGCAGAAAACTACCCACCATCTCGTTTGTGATAACACGGTCTGATCTTCTGGCTCCGACCAAGGAGCTCGTTGACTCAAAAATGGAGTATGTGCGCACCGTCCTGCGTGAGAAGCTGAAACTATCCCCCGATGAGTTTCGCATGGGCAATGTCCATATGATCAGCGCCCATCGCGGTTGGTGGACGAAGAAGCTCAAGGAGGAAATCCGCGAGCATGGCGGGGGCATTTGGATTGTCGGCAAGGCCAACGTCGGAAAGAGCAGCTTTGTCGAGGCCTGCCTCCCAAAGGA
Source organism: Aspergillus biplanus (assembly GCA_027569045.1). NCBI lineage: Eukaryota > Fungi > Ascomycota > Eurotiomycetes > Eurotiales > Aspergillaceae > Aspergillus > Aspergillus biplanus. The sequence continues at coordinate 52,453 of JAPDEJ010000066.1, forward strand.
TTCAAGGAACCTAGAGAAGATGGCAGAACTCATTGAATGTCGTCAGGCAGAATCTGATGGCCCCAATTCCTCTGACGCCACAACCCTCATTTCCGATAGCCTTCTGCCGCCTGCCCCAAAGGAGGACCTTTACCCCGTCCTTCCGGTGGTCTCATCGCTCTCTGGCACCACAGTCTCCCCAATCCGGATCCCATTCGGTCGTGGCAAAGGGGAGGTGATTGATCTTCCGGGGCTGAATCGCGGCGAGTTAGCCAACCACCTACTTGACGAGCACAAACGCGACCTGACCATGACTAAACGAACGAAGCCCGAACGTCACACCGTCAAACCAGGCCAGTCCTTACTTCTCGGTGGTGGCCTTGTGCGAATCACACCCGTGAATACTGAAGCCATATTCATGGCTGCGTGTTTCCTTCCCCTTGAAACGCATCTGACAAGAACCGAAAAGGCTATCGAGATGCAGGCTCAGGAACGGCCGTATCCCGGAACAAACATCATGAAGGAAGGTACAGCTGAAACAATTGGTTCCGCGGGGACCTTCGATCTGAAATGGGACGTCACACAATCCCACCTCCCGGCCTCCATCGCGAAGGCCGTGCAGGATAAGGGAATCCGGCCTCCACCCTTGCCGTACCGAGTGATGTCCGCCGATATCCTGATTGAGGGATGTGGATGGGTCGAGCTAACAGCTCAGGTTCGAGCCAAATCTCTACAGGTTGACGATGCATCGGCGGTCCCTTTCCCGCAAGTGGAGATCTTCACCCCTGATGGGAAGCACGTCGAGTCACGACGGCCTATCGAGTGCTGGAAATTCACCGAGAAAAAACAGACCTCTGATCGGCGGAGGCGGGGCTTTCGTGGACGGCAAAATGTTGGGCAGAAAAAACGGGTTCTAAATTCCATGTAACTTACTATAGGACGATTTCCCTTTTCATACACTATGTATGGTTTGTGGTTGTCTGGCAATTGCCTATCGTGTACATTATTCTATTGCATAGCGAGTGGTGTTTTCGTGGACTGGGCCGGAGTGACTTTTTTTTATTGTACTCTACTCCTTTTTCCCTTTCATTTCCTTTTTTTGTCTTCGGGCTTACTAAACCCTTGATATACTCTCTGGTCCCTAGGTATGATATTCCGATAGATCCAGTGAGGGGGAGAGGGAAGGGCTATGCGGTCATTTCCTTCTTGTCGCTTCGCTTCTGTCTTCAAGGGTCCTCACCTCTTTCTCTTACCCTCTTTCCCTCCATCCTCTGATTATTTTGACAAATGGACCAGTATATTACTATCTTTCCACTCCAACAATGCTCTCATCGCGCGGGAACAAGAATATAGCTCTCCTTGACATTCCATGGCGATATGCTGTCCAGGAAACCTACGACCCTAAAACCAACCCTGCCGGGGTCATCTCCTTCGCACTCGCAAAGCATGTATGATCTCCTATTGCACAGGCGACATCAGTTTCCCAATACCCCTAACCATTTTTCAAGGCTCCGATGCGAAATGAAATCGCTGACTACATTAACAACAAGGTAAATCCGCCGCCCAGTTCTCCTCACTTTCTACAATATCAACCCCCGCCAACCTTTCCCCTTGCAGGTTTCGTTTGACGTCGATTCAATCTGCTATCGTTCTCGCTCAAAGTCTACCGCTCGTCTTCCAAAAGCTCTGGCGGCTCATCTAAACAATCTTTTGAGCCCAAACGTGCCCATTGAGCCCGAGAATGTGGTTGAAGCTAGTAGCGCTACTGCCATTGGGAGCATGCTTGCCTTTATCCTAGCTGAGCCAGGGGAAGGGATCATGGTTAACAGACCAATCTATGGTCGATTCGAGCTTGACTACGGAATAGAATCCGGGGTTCAAATGGTTTATGCAGATACAGACCCCGAGGATGCATTCTCTCCGACTTGCGTGCAAAAGTATGAAATGGCGCTCAGAGCTGCAGAGGCAAATGGGGTCAAAATCAGGGCACTATTGATTGTAAACCCAAATAATCCTACCGATAAGCATGCCCCGTTTAGACTACCCTCGCGCCCATGCCGAGTGTTAACACGACATAGGCCGCTGTTATCCACCGGAAACACTGGGAGAGATAGTCAAGTTTTGCAACAAATACCAACTCCATTTGATTAGTAATGAGATATATGCACTCTACATCTTTGATTCGGGGAGCTTGAACGCAGTTCCATTTAGATCGGTCCCTGTTGCTACCGCGGAGTTAATTGACCCTAATCTAGTGCATTTATTATATGGGTTCAGCAAGGTATGAAATCCAGTCGTGAATGTATCTCTACTTCATATGTTGAACTAACCTCCTCAATTCAAGGACTTTGCCTCTGGAGGCCTTCATCTTGGCTTTTTGGTCTCCCAAAATGTAGCCCTTCGTACAGCCTGCAAAGCAATGGGGTAAGTGCCGGGACGTTCTATCCATTGAACCCTCCAGTTCTAACACGTAAAAGGAGATTTCATGATCCCTCAGGGGTAGCAGTGACAATTGGGTCGGCAATTCTTGAGGATCATGAATTCATCGCCAAATTTACACAAAAGTCGCGACAAAATCTCGCCTTCTCATATCAGATAGCTACGTCAATTCTTGACCATGCAGGAATTAACTATATCAGAGGAGGGTAAGATTCACACCCCATGAAGAAACAAACCAAAAGCTGCGTGGTCACCAGCAACAGATCACATTTTGACTGAAAAATTATCTAGAAGCGCGGGCTTTTTTGTTTATATAGACCTTTCTCCATATCTACCAGACCCTTCTCTTGAACCCAAGGAGCGTGAATTCCTTCTCGCGCAGAAGCTACTTGATGACGGGGTTTTCCTACACCCTGGTGAGGAGCATGCAAAGGAATCCGGCTGGTTCAGATTTGTGTTCACACAAGAAGAGGAAGTATTGCGTGAGGGTCTCAGAAGGTATGAGTATGAGTACTATAAGGTCATCCTTTGCTTACACCTACTAATGGCCCGCCTAGTTAATGCCGTAAAGAGCCTATGCTAAATTAAACTCGAGCCGATTTATGATATCAAGGACATCTCATTTCCTTTGCCCGAAATGGCCATGGAGAAATAATACATAAATATTAAGGTCTATATTCTCCTATTAATACAATTTGTTGGCTTCATAAAAAGAGATGGGAGAAAAAGAGAAAGAAGCATAAAAATCATTCGAGTCGTTTCATTTCCACTGTCCTGCATCCTCCACGCCCTTAGCAACCCTGTTCACCCCATCTTCAATCCCCGTCCCCGCGCTCCCCAGCGCATCCCCAACCGGTCTTCCAGCGCTGCCCGTTGCACTTGTGATAGTATTACCAACCCCCCTTGTGGCAGCACCAGTCACCCCGCCAACAGTGCGGGAAACACCCCCAACCGTATTTCCAAGAGTAGAGGTAACAAATTTGGCTGCTCCGGTGACTCCCTTGTCTTGGTCGGAGGAGAACGCGTTGTTGGGCATGGTTGTGGTGGTCACGATTGGATACTTATTTATAAATATATGTCTGCAAACGTTCGTGAGGAACGAGTGAATAGATTCTTTCGGAGGCGGTGGAGGTTATACGTTTATGAGGACAGTAACAGTGTGTATATTAGTCTAGAGTGATATCAAAAGGCAGAGATTCACCATTACTTTTATATATCTATGAGATTTAAGCCCTGACGTCATCGCCAGAAACCCGTTTTCCCTCATTCCTCCACCCCCTTGGCCGCGATTATTACAGAATTGCGTTTTACTCTTGCTACAGAGGATGCTATTGGCGTGTGGCCTTTGACGCTAAATATAATTATGAAGTCATGAATTCCATGGTACGTATTGGGGGTGCCTGGACTCTAATTGAATAACCTTACCTGTGAGCATTCATTCTTTGATTCTGTTAGCTTATTCAATGAAACAAGGGAAAAAGGTAAGACAAAATGACGAATTATTTTAATAAAGGAGAGTAAATAAAATTTTTCGTCTTTATATTTTAGTCAACGCGAGTTTTCAAATTGACCTTTATAATATACATCCTGTCGGGCCCGGCCTTGATCAAAGTGGGACGGGTCTTGCTGCGCATGGGCTGTCCTCTGAGTGTGGGCGATAACTCTATCTGGACCGGTACATACATGGAAGACAATTAGCGCTTTTGCCACAAGACGTCATTTTCCATCATTATACTAGTATATATGAGCAAATGCCTAGTTCCAATGTATTATGAACTGTGGAATAGGATGAATCAGTAGATCAATAGCTCATATATTATCCTTAAGACATTGACTAAAAGGACAAATTTGACGATTTAACCTAGTTAAAATAAAGCCTACGGCGGTTGCAAGTGTAAAGTAAATTTGGACTGATAGAATTAAAATATCTGGGCGTAGCAAAAATATCATTTCATTGCATGGTCTTTCTTTTTTTTTTTCTGGTTCACTTGTAGATCTTTGAGTGCAGGATATAAATCTAGATATCTAGATCTGTAAAGGGATACGATAGGTCCCCGAATCTACTTACTCGGCAACGTTAACAAGGTTAAATGTGGGCTGTCCAGGAACAGCATTTTCGGCCTGAAGACCCTCTCGCGTCTCTCCTGTGCCTACGACCTCCCCCGTCTTGCCACCCTCGTTCACAGCAATGATTTCAAGTTCTTTGCATCCAGTTGTCTTCTGCAGGTTGACAGTCATCTCCTTGAGGACGGCGAATTCATCGAAAGGTAGTTTCCGTTCGAAAACAATCTGGGGAGCCTCCTTGCCCTGGATGAGACGCTTTTTCAAACCCTGGATGAATGGCATAGCCTTCTTCATTTCGCCTAGTTTGCCGACCTTGGCGTTGAGCTCCTTATCGTTAATGGAGAGGCTCACGGCATTGAATGCCTCCCGGACCAAGTCAATGTACTTTTCTTGCCATTCGGGGAACTTCTTAGCAGCGTAGATAGTGAGTTTCTTGGGCTTACGGGGATCAAAAGCGCTTGCCTTGCCCTTGGAAAGCTTCTTGGCGTACTGGCCTTCGAAAGACAAAATGTTAGAGGCCGTGTTGCGGACATACGCCGTTGCAGCGGAGAGCTCTGGTGACGGCTCCGCCACTTCGGGGAATTGCGCACGGTGGATCGTCGCGGGCTACGTAAGTGAGAGTATTAGATTGCAGGGTCAGACACGAAAGGAAGTTTCAAAAATGACGTACCTTCTTGAGAATCTCAAGCCAGATATACTCAGCCCAGTGAGGGGCAATGGGGGACATCATGAGGGCCTGCAGCTCAACATAGCGCATGATCATGTCCCGGTGCATCCCAATACCTGCAACTGTAGTAGCTTCACGATAAGCATCACGAGCACTAGTCATGTCGTACAAACTGGACTTCAAGGCAAGCTTGAAGTTGGTGCTGGACAAAGGTTAGCAATCATAGGGAGCAGAAAAATTAACTCCATAATAGGGAATAAGACAAACTTACTCCTGGTAGTGCTTGGTTCCCTCGCGCACCAGCGTGTTAAGCTCGTTGTCGAAAACCTTATCCCAGAATGTATCCGCAGGCCCTGTGCGTAGGTTTCCATCCTTCACAACCTCCTCGATCCAGTCCTTGAGAGTGTACAGACGCAGAATGTTGCTGTTAGCCACGGACTCATCGAAGTTGGCATCCTCAATGCCATCACCCGCATCAGCGAATGCAATACGAGTAGCATCCGCGCCGAATTTGTCAACAGAATCCTTCAAGGTGAGGAAATTTCCTGTGCTTTTGCTCATTTTCTCACCGTTGAGGAGCAAATGGCCGTTGGCACGGACACCACGAGGCCAATACTCCGGTGGGAAGAGCGCAATGTGGATGTAAAGGAAGAAAGTCAAGTGATTTTGGATAAGGTCCTTTCCAGAAACTCGGACGTCCAAAGGATACCAGTATTCAAATTCCCTACGCATCTGCAGCAACTTGTCCTTGCTGATTCCACTCTTTGCGACGAGTTCGTCGCTAATTTCCCTTCGTGTAAATACGTAATCCCAAACCTCGTCGATCATTTGGTCTGCCGTGATATCCAAAGGACCGGCAGTTTTACCATAGCGGTCACCATGGAGGAGCTGAGCAATTGTGTAATAGGCCATGTAGACTGTGCTGTCACTCAAACTTTCAACGAGGAACTGAGGATCCCATGGCAACTTCGAGCCCAAACCATAGGTTCTCGCACAAGCCCAGCGATTAAGCCAGTTAAGGTTTTTCTCAAATCCATGCTTAGTTTCGTTGGCGTATGAGTTGAGGGTGTTCACAACGTGGTTCAAGGTAGCCTCCTGCCATTTCGCATCATTCTCGCCATAGTTCAAGAACCATTGGCCAAGGTATGCGACAACACAATCATCCCCACTTCGGCTAACAACCTTGCCCATCGGGTCGGCGAAAGCGAAGGCATCTCCGCTATCAAAAAGTGCTTTACGGATCTTATCTTTGACTTTGCTCACGGGCTCACCCTTAAATTCTCCGACAAGCATAGTACCCTTGTAAAAAGCCTCGTTATAAGCCAACTCCTTGGCTTGAGCCAATTGATTCACATCCTTGGGGGAATTAATCTTCAGCTCCTTGACCAGGGCGGGAGCGGTAAGGTTGCCATATGCTGGAGTATTGATGAGAGGGTGGATTTCCAATTCAGCCCACTCCTTTTTGATGCCGTAATAGTCAGGCTTCTTTGCAAGGTCGAGCAAGGTGGCGTAGTCGTCAGGACTGTCTGAAGGCACAGAGGTGACGACACCAGTTCCTTTGGTAGCGGAAACACCCTCCATAGGCAGAATCCGCACGCCCTCTGTGTGGAATGAGAGCGGGGCATGGACAAGTGTCCCAACAAATGCAGATCCCGGAGCCGACAAAACGAGAGGCAGCTGATCCTGGGTTTTGGGGAAATTATCGCTGTCGAAGAAAAATCCCTGGAAGGCCATGTTCCACGCGGCTCTCTTGGTGGCAACGAAGTACTCCTTCTCCTTCACTTTGAAGAGCCCATATTCAATTTTGGGACCAACAAAACAGCAGGTTTGACCGTACATGGTCTCTGGGCGTAGAGTAGCTGGGACGAAATAAACATTGGCGTCATCCTCGATTTTGCCCTTAACCAGCTCGGCCACTTCGGGCGCCCACTCCTTCACCCTCAATTTCATCGCTGTATATTCCTGAGGCCCGATACCTTCACCTTCGGTTCGGTCGTGGTCCATGCAAGGTTGGCCGTCTTTAGGAGAGTAGATGGTGTACCGGTTACCGTACATAATCTTACCCAGCTCATGGAGGCGGTTCATCTGCCAGCGAACAAAGGCATCGTAGTAGGGGTTTGCATCAGTGGTGACGAATTGCCGGCGCCAATCAATTCCAGCACCCAGGCTGTCGAGATCGCGAATGGCAAGAGGGGGGAAATGCTGAAGCCAGTAAGAAGCATCGGCAAACTTGTAGATTTCCTCAAGGGGAATACCAATTGCCAACATGATTTGGAATTGATACTTCATCTTCACGGTTTTAGCGGCGGCCTTGCTCTTCTTTCCCGAAAACTTTTCTTGCTGTTCACTCTTGGCCCCCTGTGCAGGCGCCGCAGCGGGTGCCTTATCATCTTCTCCTTCTTCCTTATAACCTTCGAAATTTTGTCCGAACTTCTTCACTTCATCGGCGAGCTTATCCGCACAGGCTTTGATAGGCATACCGGTACAGTGGAATCCGAGAGGGAAAAGAGCCCTTTTACCCTCCATACGGGCCACGGCTGCCATGAATTCGACTTTACTAGCCGTAAAACTATGGCCAGCATGTAGAGTACCATTCATGTAGGGATATGCCATAGTTCCGAAAAATTTAGGGTACTTCTCACGAAGCTCCGCAGCGGACATGGTACCGGCCGGCACTTCGGAGAGAGTGGGAGCGTCGACCTCAAAAACCTTGTTCTCCTTCCATTGTGCCTGGTATTTCTTCTCAATAGTGATGAGCGCATCTCTTTTTTCGGTCTATATGGACAAAAATTATTAGCTCTCCCTAGGGAGTTCGGCGGTATTGTGAGTCAAAGGAGGGGCAGAGATACATTTTCGAGTTTCAGAGTGTTCTTAGAGCTGTTGCCCGCATCGAGTGCGGCGGCGGCGGCAGCGGCTGCCATGGCTCTTTGATTAAAAGTTTGCTTCTTGCAAACCAAATAGAAAGAGCCTTTAGGCGTGCTAGAGGAGAATCTCAAGAGAAAGGATATATCCACCGCGGGGCTAGTCTTGCTCAATAATGCCCATGAAAAGTGCGAGTCCCTCCCAACTCACCGCCTGCCCGACAGAGCCCAATTTCCAGCCTCATCACGTGCTCGTATATCGGGCTTCGTTTCTTTCCGCCGACATCTACAAAATTAGTGAAAAAGCGTCAAGCCTAATATATTTCAATCAATCCCATTTCGCGTCGATAGGAAGGGCCCGTTTTCAGAATTTATCATTTACCTTTCTCTTTTTAATTGCCCGTTCCAAGTGATACACCGCTGCGCGCCTTCGCCATTCACCATGGTGAACCTATTCAAGCGGATGCGGAAGCTGAAATCTGTATGTTTCTACCGATTTTCAATAGATTGTCCCTGATGTTGAATACGAATTTAACCCGAACTTTTTATAGAGGGTATTTTAATCCATGTCCCCATTTCAAATCCCTCCGGAAGCTCCACTTGAGTTCATTAAGATCATGATACAAATCCTGTGCTGCCGTCGGACGGACCCGTACTCCCCAGGCGAGCCATGCTAGGAAGCCTTCAAAACCGCTAACTTGATAATTGGACTACAGATCCTTCATGTCCGTGTAGGAACAGGCGCTGCAATCTTCCCTTCTCCCATCTCCGCAACCAAGGAATTCCCAGCCATCACCCGACTGCACCTCACATACGCCCGCAAAATCTACGATGGCCATCAAGGCGCACGGCATTTCTGGCGCAACTGCCTCCCTCGCCTCAAATACCATAACCCCGGTATCCCAATGACCGTTAAGCAGACAGAAGATCAACAAGGCCCGGCTGCCTTGACGATATATTTCGCGGAGAAGCTCAGCAATTCGGCAGCGCTCAACACCACCCAATTAAACGATCAGCACGCTCCGGCGCCGTCCGAGGCGGAGAAGGCCACAGTCGTGGACCTGAAGAACCTCGACTACAAGGAGATCTGGAACAAGGTTAAAACAATGACCGGGGCGCAGGATATCACCGCAACTGCGGAGGAAGAAGCTGAACTCCGGAAGTTGGAACAGATTCGACAACAGTCAGAGAAGGATCGGGTGCGAGTAAGCAATATTCGACAGGCGAAGAAGGACCAAGAGCGGATGTTACAAGAGGCGAGGGGAGAGGTTGAGAGGCTGAAACAAATGTAAATGCCTTCTTGCTTCGTTTCACTTCTGGCAATGGTTGTATTTTCAGCGGTCTGGGTCCTTAGGAAATATGCCCTTGTCATGAGATTGAATTGGGATGGTGGAAGAGCAATATGAATATGGCCATTGTAGTATAGCATTTTCTTACCTTTTATAGTTTATGTAGTTTTAGGGCTTTTTTTTTCCTATGATTGGCACCCCGCCCGTTTTCTTCCTGTTGTACCACAGACATTAAAGTACGTGTATCATAAAGGCGAGCCATAAAAAGGGTCCTAGCCAAAGATGTGTGCTGTGTAAATTAATGTAGGCTAGAGAGGATGGATTCTAAGTCAACAACAATACATAAATTCATGCTTCAATCAATATCATATCAAATAATGCAAAATGGGGCTCCATTAACGGCACCGTACATGGGTATTTTGAAAAGTCATGTCAACAGGAAAAAATTATGCATAAATATAAGAAGAAGAAAAGAAAAGAAAGAGCACGAGTATATACTAGAGTCACAATTAGCGCCCGCTTCAAGAACCCTGTGTCATTCGAAGCAAAAGAAAGCAGAAAAAAAAAAGCTCTTCTTCCGTTCCAACAAATAAGAAAGAAAAAGGAAAGGGGATCGATAGGCTCCTCTTCCTGCTTCCTATGCATTTGTTTATATCCCAAACAATACCTATCCAAACTCCTTAATCACAGGATGCAATTTCGCATAGCCTACGCATGGTCTGGTGTATAGTTGGTCTCTCCCAACATACCCTGTCCGGCTGAGACTGCTGGTGTTGCCGTCTGGGTTTGGCTAGGACCCTGCTGGTTCAGTGAGGACGGGTGGGACTGGGTTCTTCCAGCCACGGCCGCCTGAAGTCGCTGGTCCAAGGCCTTAAGAGCCACCGCTCGCCTCCGTTCAGCTTCCTCGCGCTTTGCCATCGACCTCGCGCCACCTCTATGGCTGCCGAGGAGACTAGGGAGACCAGCCTCTCCTCTCGCAAGAACTTGTTGATTCCCCGAGGCAATCTCCTCTGCAGAGAATGGTGTACATATTTTCAATGTAACAAGAGCGGAGTAAACCAAATCGGAAACAAATGCAATCGGTGTTTGAATCACGTCCGGAAACAGGCATGCGAATGCAAAGGTTTCGCTAGCATCCCCCTTAATCCCTAGGCCGTCGGTGGTAGTGCCAGTGAGATCCGGTTGTCGTTTAAAAAAGCGTAGGTATGTCCAACTCGTTAACAAACCAAACCAAGAGAGAGCCGCGGCCACATGTGTTCCGAGAACTACACCGCCGACAACATTGAGGAGTAGGAAGACGGCCGGGAAATGCTTCACCCGAATCTTGACGAGGCCTTTGAAAATCGTAACCGTATGCTCGGGAACCAGCTGTTTAAAAGCGACAAGGAAGGACGCTTGAATCGATATACCACCACATATTTGTAAAACACTTATAGAAGAAGGGTCAGTAGGGACGCAAGAAGTTGTACATTCCTCATGGGCATAAACGGCGTACCCGCTGTTCGAAGGGCCCCTAACGGCAGCCCAAATAAGATACAACGGCACAATCACCGCATTAGGGATCACGGAGATGGTCACAATAAATTTGGCAAACTCCCGAGAACCCCATGCGCGCTCCAAATACTTCCCGCCGTAAAAGAGGGTGGCTGCGTTGAGGAGGACTGTAAATATATTATATTCAACAAAGGTTGCAGTGAGAAGAGTCCAGGGATAAAAGATGAAGACTGATGGAACGAGAGCTAGGTACGGGACAACAGGAGAAACGGCTGGTGTCCCCCCGGTGCTGTCAATCTGTCGCCATCGAGCGATGTTGTAAAGCAAGGAGAGGGTAAGGAGACTGATGAGGCAGACACGAGTCGCCGGAGGGATGTTGATTCGAAGCGCCATCGTAAGAAAGCTTTGCGACTGCTATAGCGCGCAGGCCGCAGGCTATTGACTTTGCCCAACTGCCAGTATTCGGAAGGAGGTTGAAAGGTGGTGTGTCGAGAGTAATATTTGGCAGGTTTGAACCCAGCAAAAGTTTGGAACGACCGGCTTGGACTGGTGTGACACCAACCACTGAGTCCTGGGACTGCAGGTTCCGAGTCGGGTGTTCCGATGTGATTGGACACTTTTCCTGACTAAGGAAAACGAGCTGTCATAAACCCATGATGGCCTCAGTCTCGTGTGACAAAGGAGACTGGAGTCCTTTCCACTTCAATCAAATAGCATAATTTTCTTTCTATTTCAGTTCTATGGATTGATTACCATACGGTAGAAAAAACATCCCTCGGTCTATAAGTATATATTCCAAAAAGCCTCTATTCAGCTTCCTCGAGCAGTTCACTCGAGCCTCATATGGGTGGTCTCGCCTAAAACAAGTCATCAACCACAGGAATTTATTTACATGAATCTTCTAGGGTATGTCAAGTGGGCTGACTATACGGAGCATGCCTTCCTCAATATCTGTGGAATATTTGCGCTGGTGAGGTCGGGACCCCGATGGAAGCTGGGCTTGGCATTTGCAAGATGAATGGATTCCCCAGCCAACCATGTATAAATTTTGGGACAGAGGGCAATGGAAGTTCCTTCCCGCGTGGAGATTATTGGATCCCCAAGAGATTAGTACCGCGGATTAATAATAATACAGCTAATCTAATGCGTCAACAGGGTCGAAGGGACACTTTCTGTTCAGGTGATGAGCAGGATCATCGTTCCAACAGCCGATTTTAATTGTGGAGGATCTTACCTGGTCGGAAGAAGCCTATTATATCTGACCTGAAAATTTGAGTACGGAGCATTTTCTTGATCCAAAAGAAAAAGAAAAGAAAAGCTAAAACCCCAACTGAATTCCTCCCACAGAGATGGAAAAAGGGGGGGAAGGGATGATAGTCACAATAATGCTAATAAATAATAATAAGTAACATTTGAGTAATAGTTAATGTGTGCATTGACAATGAGGAAAACCACCAGGCCCTTTTTAATTTAAATTTCTTCCTGGCGAGGTTGATAGACAAAATAATAAGAGGGCTTATAATTAAAGAAAGAAAGGGCCTATCAGAATATTCTGTAATAATTCTGTGAAATAATCATCATCAGCATCTCCAAAATGCGCACAAGATCCAATCCTCCTCATGGGCAGGTCCACTGACGCTAAACCGCAAATGGACAAGCTCCATGGCCGATCCTTTGGCCGTCAGAACCGCACAAGGACAAGGGCCCGGTGGATTTCCCACCTGCACGCTAGCCGTGGGCTAGACGCCACAAGGAGACAAGCCCAAAAGGTCCAAGTCAAGAAAAGTCCACTCTGGAGCGCCAACGCCTGAAACAGTATCCCAGAGCCGCCTGGAGAAATTCCAGCTTTTCTTAGCCTGGTTGGTGGTGACTTGATCAGAACGCTGTCTGTCGCTTGCTCACTCTTGTTCCTACCTAGGTACCTGCCAGTGGCTCCATACCAGCTCAACCTTACTATCACATCTCGCAGTTCGCAGCTTGCAACGTTCTGGAGTTCTTTCTTTTCCCCTTCCCCATCCACTTATCGTCCATCGCACTTCCAGGTTCTTCCTCCATCCCAACCCCCCTCCAGACCCAACGGGAGTGCCGACTTCAGCCTTTTTGCAGTTCGCTAGCGGGTCTTGCTATCTGAAAGCCACACGTTGGTGTCGATTTCGTCCCGTCCCGACTTTTTATTATTATTCTTATTATTATTCAGTCATTCTTCACCTTTCTCCCAACCAGTTCAACTTCACCCATTTTCATTATCTTCCTTCAATCACTTCCAGAAGGGGTGTGGAGGATGTTTAGAAGCTCCTAGCCCTTCGTCCGTCTCTCAATATCCCCCACTTTGGCTTTGTTTTACATTTCCTCTACGATCTTCAGCAAATCCCATTTCGCCTCTTCGGCCACAACCCTGAAACTGCATCCTTTCGATCATTCCTTCCCTTCCACAACTCCCCTTCCTCCCAAAAAACTTATTGTTACTGTTCGGGTTTTTTCTTAAGTGGAATCTTGCGGGCAGAGTTTTTCTCTACCTTCCTGGGATTCGGAGGCCAATTCCCTTCACCTTTTCATTTCTTAACCTTCGAGTTTCCATTTTTATCTTACTCATCTGGTTGAGCGGGAAGGCCATCTTTTCTGGCATGCTAGCTGATCTTCTTCCACCTTCCTCGTTTTCATATATGTAACAATAACAATGGCACATCCTGATCTCACATCGCATCACGTCAACTACCTGATATGGAGGTACGTGTTCTCGGGCCCTTTCTTACCCAAATAGCTACTCATTACAACTCCCGCCCCTCGATCTTTTGGCACATCAACCACTGACATCTCCTAGATATCTTCAAGAGTCAGGTTGGTGCAACCTTTCGCTTTGCCTTTAGCTCTCTCCCTTTTATGCAAAACAAATGAGCAGGAATAAATATATTTTCCTCGAGAGCACGGATGTCTTTAAACTCTCTTACTTACTTTTGCAGGTCATGGCGAAGCTGCAGTCACCCTACAACGCGCTTGGAATCATGATCCACAGAGTTTACCCTTTGCTCCGTACATTCGAACTCATGCGCTAGTATCCCTGGTTCAAAAAGGTTTGCAGTACTACGAACTCGAGCAATCACTCGACAAGGCATGTTCTTTATTTTTTCTTCTTCTTCTTTTCCCTTTTGGCCACTTTTCTCGCCCGCCAAATTTCACTTTAATTTCTTTCCCCTTCTCACCCACCCGATAAAACTTAACCTCTAATTCGATTTTTTTTTGGCCAAAAAAAAATTTCCCCCCTCTTGTCCCGTCGGGGGAAAAAAAAAGAAGAGAGAAAAGAAACAAAATTACAGTGGGACTAACCTATTTATACAGGAGGGGAACCAAGCGACTTTTTCGCCATCAGATTATTTTTTTGGGCCAGTGCCACTTGAATCGGAGACGCAAAAGGGTCCAAATGAAGCAGGCACTGGTACAGACCAAGCGCCTGTCTCGCCTACGAACAAAGTCGCCCAAGATGGTGGTCTGACTAATGGGCATTTGACGTTGGATGGACCCGTTCCCCAAATTACCCCCAGCGTCAAAAAAGCTCGCAAGGCGGATCGCGGAGAAACTAATGGAGATGAAACGCCAATGGATGTGGATTCTAATGGCATCGCTAATGAGACCAAATTATCTGCAACAACTGTGTCACCGTCGTTAGGCGAAACAACCCTGGATGGCGATGGAGATGTGAACATGGGTATCCGACCGGATTTACACGACCAGGAACCAACCGCGGCACCGACCTTCACTCTGATCACCGGACACAGCGTTGGCGTTCAGATCACCCCCGCCAAGGCTACTGACCTTAGCCCCAACACCGCCATTCTTGATGTGGCTGGTGATGATCACGTGAACAGGGCCCTTTGGCGACCAGGTGATCCATCTGCCATTGTTGCGGCCGGCGATACCTTCTGCAGTTTATATAAGTTGTCTTCGTCATTGGCTCCAGTACAAGAGAAGCTTGTTGAGAACAAAGGGGATGGTACCTGTGTTTCAGCGGTGGCGTGGGATCCTTTAGGCCACAAACTGGCCGTTGCAACCTACAACGACATGAGGGGCTCCATCACCATGTATGACGTCGCCGGAAATGCTGTTGATCTTTTACCCGAGGTACCTCGAATGATAACCGGTCTACACTGGGCAGAAGGCGGCTCGCACCTAATCGTTGTCGCCTCGGATACGAAAATATCTGAGTTGGCGGTCTGGGATGACTCTTTAAGGCCAGACGAATTTCCCTCCCCGGAAGTGATTAACGGGTCAATATACGACCTTTGCTGGTTGGGCCGTAACCATGCTTATGCTTGTGGAGGAAAATCAGTATATGAATGTGATATTGATTCAACCATCCGTATCTCCAAAACATTCACCAGCGGTGACCCCGATAAGCCTTGGAGTTTTATCCGCTGTACTAGTGCAGGCTCTTCGGCGATTGCTGTGGCTGCCTCCTCCTCTAGTGCTTCGTTCTGGATTCCAACCCATGATATTCATATGAACAGTGCCCATCATGGTGAAATCACGACAATCGAGCTCAAGCCAAACACCCCCGAACCATCCGACACCAATCACCCTTTAATTCTTGTTTCCTCGTCCACCGATGATACTGTCAAGATTTGGCATATTGACCTATATTCGAAGAGGTTTGAATGCGTCCACCGTCTTTCCCTTGGGCCATCCGCCCCAATTCTCGCGAGCTCTTTCTCCCCTGATGGTTTTGCCCTTGCTGCTGCCAGTAAGGACAACTTACTTATCTGGAATTCGCAGCGGGGAGGCACCGCCATAGCGTCCTGGAAAGCTCCAATTGTCAAAAAGCCAAAAAAGGAGGAGGGCAACAGCCCAGTTCTTAACGGGCACAATGGGAACGTAGAAACCGGACAAGATCGCCCTCTAAGTTGGGACATTGACGGTAAAAAGCTCGCCTTTGGGTTCGGCAATCAGGTGTGTTACAAATTCTCTTCTTCCTTACCACCTCATCATCAAAATAAAATACTAAATTTAGGAAAATAGCTTGCAATAATCAACATGCAGCGGTGACATACTTGCGATATCCAGAGAAACACAAAATCTGGCATCATAACGGCCCGTTGAGCGGTGAAATCTTCTTTATAATACGATAATACATCTATCTAATACGAGCCAAACCCTTTATTGCAGAGCAATAAATGCACTCCGTCTCAACTTCATAAGCCGGCCCTGGTGGTTGGTGGACAGGCGTGTGCCCGTCACCATCCCAATGCACCTCTACTCCTGGCTATCCCAGTGCGGCCAGGCTTGAATGAAACTGTGAGAACATCTGCATATAAAATTGTCTCGCATTTCCATAATCTTGTTTACATTCACCCTTCCATATATACGTTTGGATTAGACGACACAAAACGGCGCAAACTATTTGAATTAGGCAAAAAGGGCGGTTGGCGAATAACTTGGGGTTACGGGTGGATCCATTGGCATCTTTCTTCTTGATTTTCCCCTTCTTTTTCATCGAGCTGTAACAATCTGTTTCTTGGTAACTATGATTCCCAAATGTCAGAAAAGCTCCATTTCAATCCCGCACGGCGTCGGCCCTTTGCCAGCATCGCAATCCTCATGCTGCCAGATGATGATGTTTTCTGCGGATGGTTTCCGTCCGAAGCTGGTGGCGCCGTCCTCCTCCATTATTACTTCTTAAGTTGTGAAGGATTCTCTACCATTATCGGCTGTTTGCGTTCTTCGCTGCCTTCCATCCCTTTTCAATTTGCGGGCCGCTTCTCGGCTACGAAATCCTTCCTCAGCATCCTTCCATCCACGCATCCATGCCGAAATCCCGTCAAGGAGAGCGCCTATATCGGAATCATCAACCATTTCTGGTTTACGTTTAGACCACCATCCCTTTCCGCCCCGTGGAGAAGCCCCCTTTGATTTCCTCATTAAGTTCAAATCGTGTTGTACCTGCCATCCATCAATCCAGGTTTCTAAACCACAAACTGTTCCCTCCAGTGCTTCACGCTCCGCCGAATCTTCTAGCATGTCGATTTGTCTGCAATATAAGAGAGTGAGTTGGTTCAGCTCTGGAACTGAAATACAGGAATTAGGTTCAATTCTAGGGATATAAACTCACAGCTCGTTGATTTCATCCCCTAATTCAGAGTTCTTCCGGGCTAACTCTTGGCGTTCTTGGGCGAAGAGCTGATATATGTGAAAAGATTCCATTCGACGCTGGTCGAGTTCCACGCTAATGGCCACAATATCGTCATGGAGCCCTGCGAGATGAGAAACTGAGGCTTTTGTGGAGGCAAGTTTTTGATTTGCTGAGATGGACTGAATTGAAGATAGAGAGGCGGTAGGCCTTATTGGGGGTCCCGAATGGACGTTTTGAGGGCGATGTCGAACGATTTCTTTCGTCAGGCTGAAGCGGGGATCCAGTAAGGATTCTACCGTATCAAGGCAATGGTGTAGAGCCTTTAAGTCACTTTCTCGGATTTCTATATCTTGCGATGCCAAGTGTACTAGTCGTGCGAGGCGCTCTCGGATATCCTGGCTGTCTCCCATTCGAGGGGCCCCAGTCAGATCACTAGGATTCGGGAAGGTCTTCTCAGAAGCCTCATGATCTGCAACGGAGTGAGGGGGCGAAAACTGGTTATATCGAGGCGGACGGTGATGCTCCATAGCTGGCTAGCCTAGTAAATCGAGTTCTTCTTCTTCTTCTTATTATTATTATTAGTTTCTCCGGTTCATGCCACTGTCGTAGAGTTACTATTTTGGGATCTTACATAAAACTATTGGCCGAACTAGTTGGGTGAGATTATCTGCAAGTGTGAACCACTGGGAATTTCTTTTGGATGGAACTCGCCCTGCAGAGGCGAAGCAGATTGGTGGGCACTTCTCATGTGAGAGATCACGAGGTAAAAGTGATACTTGGCTGTCGCTCTGCTTCTGGTGTAATACCTAATATTAAGCATGCGCATCGGGGTCAGAAGGCCCAACCACCCGGAACAATTATTTGGCCCTTCTGCTGGATGCTAATAACGGCGTGAAATAAGACGGCGATTGCTCCTAGTATTTCTTTTTCTCTCTCTCTCTCATTTTTCCCCCAAGTGATGATGAGTCGGGAAGGGGTTAGGTATGTGACAGTGGCTCAAAGGACTCTCCTTCCATGACAAGATCCAAATGACTGGCGGCTTCGGCTACGCAAAATGCACGCAATGGCGTCTCATTCCATTCCCCTTCCTCTGATGATGATTGAATTTTTGTCAGCCTCCCAAAACAAAAAGACGGTCAGTTATCGATACGTAGTTATCGATCATCAGCGCTAGTCTGTATTGGGGCTTGTCGCTCTCAGGATGTTCACAATATTATTA
Organism: Aspergillus biplanus; assembly: GCA_027569045.1. Lineage (NCBI taxonomy): Eukaryota > Fungi > Ascomycota > Eurotiomycetes > Eurotiales > Aspergillaceae > Aspergillus > Aspergillus biplanus. Next base: position 70,586 of record JAPDEJ010000066.1, read on the forward strand.
GCCTAGCGGTCACCAAAAATTGACCATTAGTTATTGATTGCCTAGCACAAGGGTATATAATTATGAGTAGCAACCTATAAGACTGAGACTCAGCCGTCGGACGGGTTGAACCAAGCTCTGAAGTTCTTTATTTTTCCTCCCATTTTCGGCACCCTCCAGTCATTTATCTATTGGCGCAGGAGCTTAGTTAGCGATCTGCCAGCGGTGAATCATCCCTCCACCAAATTTCACCCTCCCAAATAACCCCCGCACCAGAGGGTTCTTTTCGAACCCCATTGCCATAATATCTGAAGAAATGGCGCCTCCTGTGAGTAATCACCTCTAGTCTGGCTCAATTATCTACCCAGTGTTATGTTTTCCAGAGCGAGATTCCGCCCGGAGAGCACACTCTATCTTCTCAATGCTAACGTCAGCTTTTTTTTATGACTCAATCAGATTACCGTTGTGCCGTCCATTGAGACCGCCAGAGATGTGATCGATCAATCGAAGAACTCGAAATATCCTCCCAATCTACTTCCGCTTACCGCATCCATTCCTGCCGATCTTTTGACACCCACATTAGCATACCTGAAGCTTGCTGAAAAGTGAGTTGCCTTCCCGGGACCACTACAGGACTAAGATACTCAACCCACCTATTCTTCCAACAGGTCTAAATTGTCTTTTCTGTACGAGAGCGCTGCAACTACGGAGACAATCGGAAGATATAGCTTCGTTGGAGCCGGTATGTCGTCATACATTCGCGCAAACGTGCTGCATCCTGGACTAACCCTTGCGATTTCGGCTTGAATTAGATCCCCACAAAATTCTCAAGACCGGACCCGACCACGGTCCCGAGTGCGATCCTCTCCCAATTCTAGAAGATGAGATATCAGGTTTCCGTGTTGCGACAGTGCCCGGGCTGGTCCTACCTCCACTCACTGGTGGTGCCATTGGCTACGTCGGCTACGATTGCGTGAAATACTTTGAGCCCAAAACAGCTCGACCGCTCAAGGATATCCTCGGTATCCCAGAGTCACTCTTCATGCTCTTCAATACTATTGTTGCCTTCGATCATTTCTTCCAAGTCGTCAAAGTCGTCACATATATCCCTATTTTCAATACTCATTCGGAGCTGGAGACCAACTACAGCAAGGGGGAAGCCGCAATCCAGCGCATCATCGACACTCTCTTGCGACCGGATATCCCATTGCCTCCACAAGGGCCCATTATTCCGAACCAAGAGTACACATCAAATATCGGCCAAGAAGGATACGAACGACATGTGACCAGGCTCAAGGAGCATATCTCCAAAGGTGATATCTTCCAGACTGTGCCGTCGCAGCGGTTATCTCGACCAACATCACTTCACCCGTTCAACCTATTCCGCCATCTCCGTACTGTCAATCCATCCCCTTATCTGTTCTACATAGACTGTCAGGATTTCCAGCTAGTGGGTGCCAGTCCAGAGCTTCTAGTCAAGGAGGAAAAGGGTCGCATCATTACCCACCCTATTGCCGGAACTGTGAAGCGCGGAAAGACTGTGAGCGAAGATGAGGAACTTGCGGAAGAGCTGCGAGGTAGTCTGAAAGATCGCGCTGAGCACGTCATGTTGGTAGACTTGGCCCGCAATGATGTCAATCGGGTGTGTGACCCTTCATCAACGCAAGTAGATCGATTGATGGTCGTGGAGAAATTCTCGCACGTTCAGCACTTGGTGTCGCAGGTATCCGGTATCCTGCGTCCGGAAAAGACCCGTTTCGATGCTTTCCGGTCTATTTTCCCCGCGGGAACGGTCTCTGGAGCTCCCAAGGTGCGGGCAATGCAGTTGATCGCGGAGCTAGAGGGCGAGAAGCGAGGGGTTTATGCAGGAGCGGTAGGCTACTTTGGATTTAACATCGCGGCGACCGATGGATCCACTGAAGTTCCGGGGGCCATGGACACCTGCATTGCGCTACGAACTATGCTCGTTAAGGATGGAGTAGCGTACCTTCAGGCGGGCGGTGGTATCGTCTTCGACTCCGATCCATATGATGAGTATGTGGAGACGTTGAACAAGCTAGGCGCAAATATCGCATGTATCAAGGGAGCGGAAGCGAAGTATTTGAGCATGGAGACGCAGTAAAAAAGAACTGTTATTCCCTTTTTACTTTCTCTTCGCTTTTCCATCTTTCATCTTCAATTTTTCTGCTTTCTGTTTTCTTTTTTTTATTTCTTGGCCAATATTTCCCTGCTCCTTTATTTCGGTACAATTTCGGGAACGATGTCTCTTATGGAGAAATACGAATGAATGATGGATATAAGCTGTTTATATTAAACTGATCAGCACACAGTCGTTGAGCTGGTGCAAACGCATTTGCAAGCAGAGCCTTCGCAATATCAACCTGTACATTGATTTCCTCGTAATTCCAGGCCAAATCGGAAATCCCGCGGTGCTTGAGGTACCCAATATCCAAACCGGTCACCACGGGCTAAGAACCTCTTATACTTCGAGAAGACTCGAAAAACCCCAGTCCACTGACAAGTTCTGCCGGCAAATTAAAAAAGGCTCGTGCTAGACCTATCTACACTAATGGTATTAGGATAAAAGATGCCGATCTTTCCGAAAAAGTAACAATAAGTTGCACAGAGGGTCAAATTCAGACCTCGGAAAGTTGTTTTCCTACTCGAGGTGTCTTGAAAAGTAAACGCCCTTGTTGACCGCCTCCCGAGAGGAGTTTTAAAGTTTTAGTCTTTGGTTTCGAAGCGTCGTCTGGACAGCTTCGTCACCCCGCCGCATACGAGATAGTATCGTATGTAGAAAGATGGCTACACCTGTTAGGGCCCTATGGCGCCACTCATTCAACCCTTTAAACTGAGGGAATATCAAGTAGACCTCTGAAAAATTATCTCGGTTTTATGTCAATGATTTTAGCTCGAATCACGGAGAACTCTGCAAAGCGTTTCATTTATCCTAGCGTGCGCTTATCTGCATTAGCGGCGGGCCGCTCGAATCACACATGGCATGCTTTTTTTTGATCAGAGATAGTACAAGGTTCATGATGAGAAGTCCTACCAGTCGTTCACAGCAATATGGCCTGCTGGCCCAATGGCAAGGCGCTTGACTACGAATCAAGAGATTGCAGGTTCGATCCCTGCGTAGGTCATTTTTTGGCTTTTGATTGGTCGAAACAATTCATGAAAGGGCTTGTGGCCCTGTGGGTCACCATCCGAGGTCATGTTTTTGATAAACTTCCAAGAAAATCAAAACAAGGTTCGCTTAATAGAAACATTATCTCCTTGCTGGAATTTCAGGCATAATTTGGCTCTCGCTACTAATTGCTGGGTGCCATTAAGGAAGTTGGAGGCTCCGGTCATTGAATTGCCTGTAAATATGTCCTTTCTGAAGGTCTGGGTTGAATGGTCGGGTGTCTAGGCCTGCCATGGGATTTGGCGCTTAAAGACCCAAGCCCGTCTGGCTAGAGGGGCCTGAACCATCTTGATTGGTCAAAAAATAGAGGTATAAGAATTTCAAATTCCAAAAAAAAAATGACCTACGCAGGGATCGAACCTGCAATCTCTTGATTCGTAGTCAAGCGCCTTGCCATTGGGCCAGCAGGCCAGATCTATAGTTCATGTGTAAAATTTTTGACATTATAGGCCAGGAAATTCCAATATCTATATTGTCCCTTATGCTTCCACATCATGGAGCCACCGAACTGACAATTCCCCCCTCCTTCCCCTCGCTTGTTTATTGTTATTTAGAGACATCACTATGCAGAATTTAAACATAACCTATTTTAAATATATGCAAGCGATAATGGGTTTCAACTAGGCCTTTACCTGAATTATAGTGTTACATCATGGTGGTTATATATACTCATACCCGCACCCGGCGTGGGTGCTACTACCAACATATCGGAAATATAAAATCAATCCAAAACCTCGTACCGCAATGAATACCACGAGAACTCAGGTTGTACTCGCCATATGATTGAATCGCCAAGGTCCCAAACCGCTCCCTAGAGCCTACGCCAACTCCCCATAGCTTAATGCAAACGGCCAACCCTGCCTTCTATAACATCGGCCCAGTATTGTCTCAAGCCCATGACCCGAAACGTAGCTTCCAAATGGCCCCTGTCCACAGTAGTCATGAACAGGGATGGTAGTATATGGCAAGGTATGGTCGATCGAGGAACCTGCGAGTACATGACCTTGGGCGCCAGGACCGTGGCCGGAACCGAGCGCAAGAAAAAACTCCAGCAATTCATCATATTATCCACGCTCAAGACGTTTTGTCCCGAGAGCTAGCCACCCCAATTCGGCAGCTTTCTCTAAGCCTACCTGGGACGGGGACGTGCTGCACCCCCTAGACATATTGCCATACCACCTGGACGGGTATCTACTAAGCGGCATCAAAAATATATGAGCAGGATGGCCAGTAGTATCCCGCCTGGATTCACTCTCCGGGGAGTAGAGGAGAGAGTTTAAAAACCAAAAAGGGACCGACACAGGGATCACCTGCAATCTCTTGATTCGTACCTAGGCCACCAAACGCCTTGCCATTGGGCCAGCCAGCCTCTGATTGGTTGCAATGAGCCGAGACTCAGAACACTATCAGCGCTTGCTGAAGGAGGTCGGCGGCCTTGATTGGTGTCACCTACCTGCGCCTTGAAAAGGGCTCTCTGTTGATACCACGGATCGTAAGCCGTTGATATCGGATGATATTTGTGGACTTTGGAATGGTGCCGATTTGATTGAGGATTTGTTTTTAGGGTGCACGAGGATCCCTGGAAATCTTCTTCCCCATACTATGCTTGCTGAGGCCCGTGGGTCTCCCAGTGGGTGCTGTTAAGGTAGATGCGGTTGATCACCATGTGGTTGATTGGTAGCATAAGTATCCAGTCCGTCACGCTTCCCCGGGGTGTTTCTCATCATTATCGGGGGATCTACCTGAGCCTCGAAGGGAAGAGGCTGATAAATGATCTTTTTCGGGAAGGGGTTTTGTTGGTACAAGCCAGAGCGAAAGTAAATTTGAAAATAACCAAATATATACTTAGCCCTATTGCAGTAGACCATCGTGCGTTGGAACATTGGAAAGGAATGAAGATTAAATAGCTTGATTAATAACAAGCATCCTTGACTGAAGCCTGTCGTTAGTTCGAAAGCTCGTAATAGAATGTAGGATAAGCTTGTCGACTGTTCTTCGAAAAATGGTAGAAGCTTTGGACTCCTCGGGCAGCAGTGGAAACGCCACAGTTTCAAATGCAAAGCCCACGCGCAATGTCGTCACACGCCAAGAGTTACTCCATTTTATATCGTCTGCCAACTGAAGGAGGTTGGGAGAATGAGTCTTGGCCTTCCATTTCGTCATGTATGGAGAGATGCTCTTGATCAACGGGGTTGATAATGATAATATCAGCATTAATCTAATTTATACCCAATTGACCTGCAGATGATCAACTCCACCTGCTATCCATTTTGATGATTCTGACGGGAGAAAACGTACCCTTTTATCCGGCCTCTATTGATCCTTCTAGGCAACATCTATCCAGAATTTCGGGAATCCCATTGCCATCATCTTTTTCTTTTTCTTTTTTCTTTTTGTCTTTCGCCTCTCGAAATCTTTTACGAAGGCATTTTCTGATTCTTCATCTTCGTTTGGTTGGCGTCGTAAGCCTCCCGGTGCCACCAACCAGACCCCGTTATTAATTTCAAGACACCAGCCCCAAGCAGAACAGTCTCTCCCTCTGCTTCCCTCTCTCGCTGTCTTTTCTTTTTCCCTTTTCCCTTTTACTATTTTTTATCTCCCCTTTTTCTTCTGGTGCTCCAACTCTCATCCCCTCTCCTTGGAATTAATTTGCCCTGTCTCGAATCACTTCATCTGCGTCGGGCCCCCTCTTTCACCAGGTCTGAGACAAGACCAGACCATTCCGAACACGGCTTACATATACGCCACTGCGGCTGGTTGCTGTCATTATCATCATCCTTATACAACCGAACCTACTCGACACGACAGACCTGCTACCACCCTCCCCGACGGCTTGACCTGACCTTCTGCCACTCCCACCTCGGTCGCAGCCGTGACAGGGTGCCCCGATCGCACCGTTCACCTTGACTCTCCGCACACACCTCCCTCTCCGCTTCCCAAGGACGACTGAGAAAGTAGCGCTTCTCTTGGGTCTCCAATTACCCCCTCCCCCTACGCCCCTCCCCGGTCTTCTGCGGAAACCCCCCCTTTCCCCCCCTTTGACTTCCTTCCATCGTTATCGCCATGTCAAAAGTCGTACGCAGCGTAAAAAATGTCACCAAAGGCTACTCTGCGGTGCAGGTGAAAGTCCGAAATGGTATGCTCCGTCCCTTCTTCTCCTATTTCTCCCAACCCCCGCTCCGATTGCTAGCGATCATTCAGCCTCTCCTACACGCCCGATTGATATCTGCTGACACTCCTAACCTATGCAGCCACAAGTAATGACCATTGGGGTCCAACAGGGACCGAAATGTCAGAGATCGCCGCCTTGACGTTCGGAAGGTATGTACTCGTGCCCAATGACGCCCGGTTCGTTCCATGGAACGCATACTAATGATAACATGCAGCCCGACCGATTTCTACGAAATTATGGATATGTTGGATAAGCGACTAAACGACAAGGGCAAGAATTGGCGCCACGTTCTCAAATCTTTGAAGGTTCTGGATTACTCTCTCCACGAAGGCTCCGAGCTAGTCGTCACCTGGGCACGGAAGAACGTCTACATCATCAAGACCCTACGTGAATTCCAGTATGTCGACGAAGATGGAAGGGACGTTGGTCAGGATGGTAAGTTTGATTTTCCCTTTACGTATCTTCTTTTTATCAGTCTCCACCATCTAACTTGTCTACTTACTCTCTCGCGTCTAGTCCGTATCGCGGCAAAGGAACTTACTGCCCTCGTTATGGATGAGGACCGACTGCGCAGCGAGAGATCTGACCGCAAACTCTGGAAATCACGAGTGAGTGGACTTGATGATTATCAGAGTCAGGGCAACAATCCGACGTCACCGCGCCGGGCTGACCGGCGGGAGCGCCGGCGCCAGCACGCAGACGAGGATGATACCGAGTATCGCTTGGCAATTGAAGCGAGTAAACATGAAGCGGAGGAGGAGCGCAAACGACGAGAGCGACAAGCTTTTAACGGGGATGATGATGAGGATTTAGCCAAGGCGATCAAACTAAGTAAGGAGGAGGAAGAGCTTCGCAAGCGCGAGTTGGAGGAGAGCAACGCTCAGTCTTTGTTCGACGATACCCCCACCCAGCCCCAACCCACAGGATACAACCAGGGCTACCAACAGCAAAGTGCCGTTGACTGGTTTGGCAACCCGATTAACCCCCAACAGCCTTTGACCACAGGCTTCTTGAACAATCAATATGCCAACCCCACTGGATTCCAGGGACAGGTCACTGGAATGCCCAATGGGTACACCAACGGCTTCCAGGCGCAACCTGGCTTTGACCAGAACCCGTACGGCCAGAACAATTTCTTGCAGCCCCAGGCCACTCTCCAACAACAACACACCGCTTTCAGCAACAATAATCCTTATGGAGCGGATGCCTTCTCGCAGCAGCAGCAACAGCAGCAGCAGTTTCAGCAGGAGAATATGCTATCTGCAGGGACCAACAATCCGTGGGCTCAGAACCAACCAAGTGCAGACGCTTTGAAGCCTATGCCTACAGGATCCAATAATCCATTCGCGACCCGTACCCAGTTCCAAGCCCGGCCTGCGACGACCGGCCCCCCAACGCTGAACACCCTGTCAGAAGAACGAGTGACCAATCAATTCTCGGCCTCATCTCCGATGAACCCCATCGCAAACTACCAAACACCCCAGACCCTTGCGCCACCGAAGAGTACCCCGCCGCAAATGGATCCACATGCCGCTCGTCTCAACGCCCTCCTTGCTTCTGGAGAGGGACAGGATACCTTTGGTAATACCGGTGATTTGCGTATACCCGCACAACATACTGCGCCTGGTACCTTTGTCAACTCCGCTGGCCAAGGCTTAGACCGTTTACGAGCCACTCGGACGGGAAATAACCCTTTCTACGGCCAGCCGCAGCAACAATTTGTTCCGCAACAGACCGGCTTTACTCAACCTAATAGTAACCCTTGGGGAGGCCAGCAATCGTACCAGCAGCCTCAACAGGGAGGTAGTTTGATAGATTTGTAGCGGCGAGTTGACAGTTGACATGCCAAACTTCTAGAACGCTTGAATTTCTTCTTTCTCTCTCTTTTTTTTTTTTTTTTTGGCTTCCTCAGCTTACAGGAGCGTTAGTCCGGAACCTAACCCAGATACCAACATTTTCTTTTCCAATTTCCGCAGCATATACAACGTTCTCCTTTTCTCTCCAATCTCTCCCACTCCCGCCGCCTCTCTCTTTTCCTATGGCTTTTCTTTGTGCTTATTTACTATGATATTGGCTGGGTGTTTTGCTCTGCATTGAGAAACTTAGGGAATTAGGTCGTTGCAGTTATTTTCATGTACTCCTTTGCCTGTTTAGTTTGTTCCTGGCTTGATTGATTTCCCCCCTTTCATATTCACTGGCTCATTGTGGAATCTCCTACCACTACCTCTCTTTCTCTCTCACCTTTTTTCTTGATTGTGAATGATTGATATCTATTATTTCCTTTGTGATGTATCCTACCACTTTTCCTCTCCGTTCTACCCGACATCGTATCTACTTTACCTACCTTATTACCATTCCCCCTTTCCTTCTCTCCGGCTTATATCAACCTCTCTATTTGTTCCCCCCTGCTTCCTCCCTTTCCCTCGAAAACTACTCTGAAACCCAAACCTGTAGTTCTAGAACTGGTAGTGGACATCGAATGGTCCTCATTGTATCTATACCCTTTTAATATGCCACTGTTAAGCATGACCGATATTGTTGGGAATGGTGGGGAATACCCTCTTTCTTCTTGCGCACAAAAAAGAGTTACTCAGAGGTAAAGTGCATGCAATGCATGATTAAAACCCTATTCATTCATGTGCTTATCTCTACAAGACCGCCCTCCCTGCCTAAGGATCATGCAAGTTGTTTAAAAGACGCCGACAAAACAAACTCCAACCCCGAGCCCTAGGAAGGAACATTCCAGCATCTAACGGGAAAGAAAAAAAAGGGCGACGAGAGTAAGAGGGAAAGAAAAAACCCAGCGAACCAGTCCATAATCCAGAATGCAACCTGAGCCCAATTCCAAGCCGAGTAAGAAATAAAGAAAAATAAATGGAACCAACGTAAACCCCTATGTCATCCCGTGTTATGCATACCGTACCGGCTCGCCCTAGACCAACCCATATCGCCTTTTAATCCATTTCAATCCAGTTGAACGCAAAACAGGGGGAGGCGAGAACAAAAAGTTAAAGAAATAGAAAAAGAAAAAGAAAAGAAGGGAAGAAAGGGGATCTAGCCCCCCCGTTCCCCGAATTGCCGGGCCCAATCTTCGTACTCGCGCAGCCCCTCTTTACTCACACTAGGTCTTATGGAGAGGAGACTTGCTTCGAAGTCCTGGGAACGGATAGGTCTGATTTGATCCATAGGGGTGTGGAGAAGGGCTTCGCCTAGATTTCGGAGGGGGCCCATCGCCGCGTCTTTGGCGAGCGCGGTTATATCGGATCCAGAGAAGCCTGCTATAGGTTAATAAATATTATTTCCGAGAGATGGGGAAGGGGGAAGAAAGGTGTGTTTACCATCCGTAACTTCGACTAAAACTTCGATATCCTCATCATTTAGTTCATGGACCTGATGACTTAGTAACCTACGGATCTGTTGCTCCCGAACATGATGTTCAGGTAGAGGGATGTATTGACGGCGGACGAATCGGCGACGGGCTGCCTCGTCGATATCCCACGGCATATTTGTGGCGGCTAGCACTAGGACCCGGCTTGCGTCACCGGTTTTGCCTGGCTGTTCGCGGCCCGCAGCGGCGCGCTGTAGGTCAGACCATTGGATGAGGAACTCGGTCTTTGAGCGGCGCGAGGCTTCGTTTTCCGTTCCCGACGATCGGGCCGAGAGAAGGGAGTCGATCTCGTCGACAAAGATAATGGATGGTGCGAGGGATTTGGCGAGACCGAAGAGCGCGCGGACGAGCTTCTCGCTTTCGCCGTGCCATTTAGAGGTGAGGGTCGAGGCGGATACGGAGAAGAACGTCGATTTGGACTCAGTAGCAACAGCACGTGCCAGCATGGTCTTCCCTGTTCCTGGAGGCCCAAAGAGAAGCATACCTCGGGCGGGCTCGCGGAGCCCTGAGAACAGGTCTGGGCGTAGGAATGGATAAACAACAGCTTCCTTGAGAGCCTTTTTAGCGGCTTCGAGCCCGGCGATGTCATCCCAATGGACTTCGTCGCCACGAACGACAATGTCGTTGATTACTTGCCGGGCAGCGTTCACATCTACTCCCCTGGGAAGCTTTTTTAAGACTTCCATAATGGAGTCGTCCTCAAAGGCATTGCCCTCTCGGTCATCCATTTCGACATCGTCTACGTCCGTCGATCTAAACCCAGACGATTCCGGGTCACGCGGTGGTGGGGTAATGGTCCGCCTACGATTGGGGCGTTGTCGAGCCGGGCTTTGCGGCGAGATGGACATTTTATCCATGCCCGGGACTACGACCTTCTCTTCTGTAGGGGCACGTGAGGTCCGCGGCCGTGAAATGGGCTTGGGTTGGGTCGGTTTGCTGGGCCCGTCGATAGCGCCGGCCCTTGCCCCCGTGGACGAGAGCGGTTGCGGTTGGGGTTGGGGCGTTCTGAGAGATACAGGCTTAGGTTTGATCATTGGTTTCGGGGAAATACCTGAAGGAGTCGAGTCTCTCGACAGCGGGACCCCGCTAGGAGCCATAGGTATGTGGGTTCTGCTCCCCGACTGCTGCTGAATCCTAGCCGGAGTACGGTGCTTGGGACTTGGGGTGGCTGGGGTTGACGACGAAGTAGGCTTCGCGGGAGACCTTTTAATAACAACGGGCTGGTCGGCCTCCGTCTGGCGCCTTCGCCCCTCCCGAGCATCATCAGTTTCCCGAGTCGGACAGTGGAGTCTCCTGGGAAGAATATCGTCTGCAGAGGCAGTCCGGACGGGCTCCGGCTCCTTACGAGCACTTAGGTCGTTCGAGAGGCTATGACGCGAGGACGCTATGGCGACATCGTTGACTGTCCTGTCAGACGATGAGGGAGAGCGATAAATACTACCCCACGCTAGTCCTGCCGCCTGTGAGGCGGCAGCGGGTCGTGCATCCTTCCGCTTCGCGCCATCCTTCTTCTTGTTCTTCTTCAAAGTAACATTTCGTAGCGTGGAGGGCATCATCTTCCGCCGGTCTGGGCTGGAACTGCGGGCATCGAGCTTGGGAGAAGGCCGCGATTCTAAACGTGTAGGTGCGGGGCGGGAAGAGGTAGGTTCTGGTGCGGGTGCAGGAGAGAAATTCGGGTTTCCGGGGATGAGGGGTGGCTTGGAGAGGTCTGTATAGCCGACGGCGGGAACAGTGCCGTCCCCAATCCAACCGGGAGTAGTGGTGCTGGAAGTGCTGGTTCGAGGCGGGGATTTCCCGGAGATTGAATCCTTCCTACTCTCCCGAAGGGCGTCGAGGAGGTCGACTCGCTCACGGCATTGAAGCTCCAGCTGGCGGATAGATTCCTGTAGCGCTCTTTCGGTTTCGGAATTGGGGGTGTATTTGGCAGGGAGGCGATAAGCGTTGTGATAGTAGATGGCTTCAAGAGCGGAGCGCCAAGATTTCAAGGCTTCTTCTTCATTATTCTATAAATTGGGGGAAACGGAAAGATGTCGCGGGAATTAGCTAAAAATTCAAAATCGGATGGAAATGAGATTGAAGCGACGAAGATAACGCACTTGGCCTTCAAAATAGACGGCAGTCGAGCACATCAAATAGCAGTCGTCGTACGTCTTCTGCAACGACGAGACCGGTTTAGGGCGCATCATTCATAAAGTGGATAGGTTCACGGTAAGCGGAGTAATGCAGGGCCAGCCCGCCACACCGCCATGCGAGAGGAGAAGGAGGGAAGGAATTGGGCGGCTGATGGAAGGGAGAGGGATATATTGAGAACGATCAACAACAAAAAGCGTGTGCCTGATGGGAAAGGGTGATGGACGTGACTGATGGATGAGGAATTGAGGAGATGAGGTGAAGTTGGAGTGACGACTGAATAATTCGGAGGGGCGGCACTTTTTTTTCCCTCGTGACGTCGTTGGATCCAAAACTGTTGGAAGACCCACGACATGGCGAATTTCGACGAGTTTTAAAGGTTTAAACAGCCAATAACACGCGGATAATCATATTCTTCTACAGAACGACCAGGGCTGCATCCGCCCAGTCTCTTCGTCTGTAGGGAAGTATTATAATTCGGATTTTATTATCCTGTTTCTGGCCGGGTGGCCAGCCATCTCGTTGGTCTATCGGTACATGTTCACAAAAATGCGCAGTGTATCAGCATCAGAGAAAAGAAAAGAAGATGAAAATGAAATCAACAGAAATGAAGAAAATGTAAACCCCTGGAGAGTTTCCCTGCATCCTAACGCCAGTACGATATGGATATATCGAGCCAGAACCGGCTCCGATCCAACAAGGGAAAAAAAAAGCTCAGGGTAGCCGCAACAAGCAGATGGCAGTCAATCAATACCAAAAAAATAGAAGCATCTCCAAACCAGCCCGTTATACCCCGTCCGAAAATATATCAAGATTATACAAATGGTGAGAACGGAAGATGAGCATCGGAGTCGGGGAGTTTGCCTTTCTCCTTCCTGGCTCTCGACTGAGGGCTTGCCTCGTTAACCTTTTTGTTTCTTTCTTTATAAAAATTTTCCTGTCTTCTTTTCTTTTCTCCCAGTGGAGGCTACGAGGCTCCCTCTCTGTAATTATTTCATTTTGATGGGGTTTTTTTTTTTTTCAAGTGTAGTTGAAGCTGGTAGGATCTCAAAGAAGCGTGGCTCATGGTGAAACTGAGCGGGATTCCTGCGATCGGGTTTGAGGGGGCGAATGAAGATGGTACTATTTGTCTGTCTGGCCCTTGAAATAAGCCTTGGCCATCTCGTACGAGGTCCTGTCGCGGCATTAGAAATATTCAAAAACCATTTATTGTAAAAAAAAAAAAAAAAAAAAAAAAAAAAAAATAAATGAAATTAGGGGGCCAACTCACCAGCAAATGGCGGTGCTGGGCATGGTGGAAATAATGCGGGGGCGAGCACCACGCAGGAAACCCCTCCAGCCAAACTGCCGCTTGATGATGGCTGCGGCATTAAACAGGCCCTTAGCCGAGCGGATTTCCTCGCTTTCTGCCATACCGCGAGTCTGCAAAAGGGTCTTCACGACATCAAGTGGGGTGGTGATCCCGGCGGCCACAGCTCCCGCCAGACCACCCGCCATACAATGTGTGAAGGGATCGTAATCCTGCGAGGGGTTCATAACCTTGGAAATGGACTCGTATGCAACAAATTGGGTGGCGGTGAATGGAACGGTCATGCAGAGAGTAGTGGGATAGGAGACGTAGAAAGCCTGGAGACCCTCCGTCCTGTAGACTGATCTCGCGCACTGAAGAAGTGTCTTGTGTACGGAGCCATGAACCTGCATCCGCTGTTTGATCACTGTTCACATCAGGTCAGAGCGGAACAGTGGCATATTTTTACAGTAGGTTGCGGAGGACTTACCATCGAATGGATTCATCAAGGCGTCGCTGGCAATCGTCGCGGCAGCGCCACTCGTGGCTTTTCACACTGTCAGTAATGGGCGGATCCCGAAGTCCGAAGTGGGAGAACTCACCTGCTGCCAACGGGTGGTGCCCATCGTCCACATTTCCGCCAGCTAGGTCTTTAACAACCTCGTATGTACCGAAATACACAGCATGAGCGGGGCCTGATCATCAGAGACAAAAAGAAAAAATGTCAGTCTTCACGCTATTCCGAGTTGCTCGTCCAACGCCAAGATAATTGCTCACCGGCGCCAACAATCACGCTCGAGACACCCTTCCATAGTGTTCGCCAGCCCTCAATCCTGTAAATTGTAGAGACCGCATTGGTCAATCCAGTGTAGAGTCCGCCAGTAGTGGGATGCAATATTTGCATGCGAGTCTATCCAGGAAGACCCATTCAGTGGTTAGCGCGGTCCTGGGAACGATCACAGACGTAGAACACGTCGGTAGTAGGGTTGCCATGGCCATCAAAGGCCAATTGACATACCTTTAGAAGATCCACTGGGTACATGACCGCATGCTCCTAATTCTCCCGTCAGCATCAATCTACAGGATCGTGTCCGATTTCGTAGAGTCCAATTCCACATACTGCTATCCCTGCAAAGGCACCAGCTAACATGTTCGCGCCGAGACCATAGTTGGAGGGGAGGGCTTCATAGCTGTAACAATCCCAAAAATTGAGTTAGCTTTTTCAGGTACACAACGGGAAAGCTTTTTTTCTGCTGGGTACCGGTCTCCGGAACAATATGCGCGACTATAGTTCCAAAGGGAGCGAAGGCAGCAAATTTCCATCAAGCAAGCTCAATAATCGCGGGCGAGGAAAATTTGTCGGAAAATGAAGAAAGCCGGTAGAGGAATGAGAAACCGAGGACCGCACAGAAGACATACTCATATTCTTGCCCAGGTATCTGCTCGGGGGCCGCCATCGAGCTAGGGGAGCTCAAGATGCAGCCGTAGCCGCACGAGAAAGGACGGAGGAGGGAGGAGGGAGTTGAGGAAGGGGGTGAAAGAGGTCGTGGTTGTGGTTTTGAATGGCCGTGAGTTGAAAATGCCGAAGAAAAACTGACTTTGCGGAGTGGAGAGAAAGGCCGAAACCGACAAAACGCGAGTGAGAAGTATGTATGGATAGAGATGAAGGGGGAATGTACAGGACAATTAAAAGAAAGAAGCAAGCTGAAAAAAAGAGGAAGAAAAAAATGGAAGAGGAGAAAAACGGAAGAAGAGAAAAGTGAAAATGACTATGGGTGCTGAGTTGGAAAATAATTTTGTGAAGGAGTTTTGATTGACAAGAGTTTCTCAGTCTGAGTCTTGGGTCCGATAGAGTGGATGATTTTAGTCGGAGAACCACCACAGCGGCAATAAAACACTTCTCCTAGGTCCAACTGTACACTTTCCTTAGGTAGGAAAGTATATTCTTAGTAAAGAATATAATTAACTGTAATCATTCTTTCTAGATTATTCTTGAATTTCTTGAATTATTTAGCCCGGTTATATTAAATTCTCTTTTTTCCCTGGTCCTGATTAAGTTATCTGATCTCTCCCCAATATCTGATTGACACCAACACCACCATCATCTGGAGTACAGGAGATGCAAGAAGACAATACATATCACAATCGTGCTCTCTTTTTACTTTATTGTAGTTATATTTACTCTACAGATGTCCTCTTCTCCATACACTTCAAATATAAACCTAATACCCTGTTAAATAACCCTCTCCCCCCCTTCTCTCC
This sequence comes from Aspergillus biplanus, assembly GCA_027569045.1. NCBI lineage: Eukaryota > Fungi > Ascomycota > Eurotiomycetes > Eurotiales > Aspergillaceae > Aspergillus > Aspergillus biplanus. The sequence continues at coordinate 85,992 of JAPDEJ010000066.1, forward strand.
TTGCTGAATCAGCCCCCCCAGCCTAGACACTAACCGGCGAACTTCACAACTAAAACACTGACTAACCAACCGGTTCTTGGGTCCGGTCCAGATAAAATAGTCAGAAGAATACTTAAATAATTCTGCGAGTCCTTCTCTTCCCCCCATCCCGTCCTGTCCTGGATACACCGAGGTTCCCGTCCGATGACGGAGTCCCGGTCCCTAATGTTGGATAATAGCCGTTCCTTTCACCTGTCAGGGTCTGCTACCTGTTAAACCGCCGAACCGCGGAGGAAACCTGAGTTCCTTCCGCGGAGCTCTCCAACTACGACTTTAATACGAATAGCTAATACCAAGACTAATAAGACAGAAAAAAAAAGGCCGCTACGACGGAGTGGGTTGGATTGCCGAGCTTCCTTATCTGATTTTTTTTTGGTCTTCCTTCTGGATAATAAATAATTGCATAAAAATAAAAAATACTCTTGGATAATAATACGAAAAATAATCACGGCTAATAATATCTTCCATGATTACAAGTGCTCTGGATATATTTTCCCTCTTTTCTTCTTTGTTCCTTCTGGCCGTAATTTTTTGGGAGAGGGACTGACTGACTGGGTTACCTCGGGACCTGGTGGGTTGCCTATCCCTGGAAAAACGACCGTTGAGTATTGACTCTTGCGGTTGGGTCTTCAAAACGACCTCAGGAAACCCAAAAACAACCCACCCAAGGGGTGATCCTGGGGTGGTGATGATGGGGATTGAAGGAAAATCATACTCCTGACAATTTCATCATTAGAATGAGCATTCTTACTTTTCCGGAGCTCCCGCGGAAAAAAAATGTTTCAGAGAAGAGAATAAAATGACCATTTCCCATGACCAAAATGAGGTGATCTGAACATTTGTCTCAGAAACATAGTAAAGAAGGAAAGAGAGGAAATGATTTGAATATCTTGCTATGTCCATAGGTAGATGGTAGTGGTTAAGATATCAGGGCTCTATCACTCCCAGTAATAGTTGATACATGCAATAAATCAATGTGAGGTGGTAGTCAACACTCCCATGAACAGTCCTCACTAATCTCAAGATCATAGAACGCCATCGATGAAATAGAATCAGATCCGCTATAGTCATGTACGTCGTGAAACCTCGTCCACCTAGCCCGAACGGGGCGATATATCCTTCCTCCTTGTCAACGGCTCACTATGACCAACCATTCTATACACTCTAGATAAATCTACCAGTCCACATTGAATGACCATTCCCCTGCGAAATAATATGTCAGAATCATCTACACATGTCAAGGAGTAAGAAAAGAGAATAGGGAACGAACCGTTTTTCAAATTTTCGGCTGTGTCGCTCAACAGAATCACACGTCGCTTGTTGCAGTACGCCGTCTTATCCAAGATGTCTACCTTCAGTCCAGCTAGCTCGGGAACCGGTTTCTCAAACATCTCACTCAGGCTCTCCACCGCCAATTCCAGATCTTTTTGGTTATCCTCGAAAATCTCCGTCAGATTGTTCCGAGCAAGGTAGTAGGCGAAAGCATACGTCCATTTCAGAGTCTGTCGACATTGCTGGAGTGCCTGGGACGCGGTGTCGAGGAACTGCACCTCAATCCAGGAGAGACCGGACTGCGACTGCAAACTTGTCATTTTCTTCTCTGTCTTCAGGTACAGGTCCTTATCAAGTTTAGCCGACTGCTCGTGGTTGGCATATCGATTATAGTAGTGCAGGTATCGCTCTAGGGACGCTCGAGATTTTGCCTGGGCAGTTCGGGCTTCTGACCCCGACTTCTCTTCGTATCGATTGCAGTTATACCAGCTCGTGCCATGCTCCGACCATAAGCCCATACACATCCAACAGAACTCGTGCTTGCATTTGCGGCATGTCATATGGTTGCAGCCTCCATTTTTCTCGATCGTGGACTGGCATTTAGGGCACTCCTTCGTATTGGCGGAGATCCAATTCGCCGTTTCCGAATCATCTTCACATTTCTGAAGCCACATCTTGACCAGCTTACAAGGTGAGGGTTGGTGGTCGTTCAATGTACAGCCGAAGCAAAAGAAATGTTTACAATCGCACTGCACCGTGGGCACAATCCGGGTCAGGTCACGTTGCTTGATGGGGCAATCAATAGCAAACTCGCAGTCCGGTCCCGGACACCACTTGAGGTTTTCTTTGTCATCGACGTAGGTCCTCGTAAGGAGCGTTTGATATCTACCAACAAAATGTGGTTAGCAACGTATAAGAATCATAGATCACGCAAGTAAAGAACATTCAAAATTAACAGGTAGCAAGAGAGCGGGTGTTTTACCTCTCCTTGAGATCATCCGTGACCAGCAGGCTCAAGGTTTTGGCATCGACAATCATATGGCAGCCGTCTCCGGGGCATTCTATTCGAGCAGCCTCTCCCTCTTCTCGAATCTTTTGAGCGAGATAATGTCGGTAGCAGTCAACGCAGAAACGATGCCCGCAGCGCATAGCATATGTTTGGAGATCGTCTCCATCTTCACAGCAGATGTCACACATAAACCCGGGCACAACTTCAGTTTTAGGAATAGCTTCAAAATTTGTGCCTAGTCCCGCATCCTCTAAGGTTTTCTCAGGATGATCCATGTAAGATTCTATCAGCTTTTCCCGCTTCCACCGTCCGTATCGCAGTAGAATAGCCGACGACTCTGGTGGCAAGCCTAGAATCGACGAAACCTCGTTAATCTGCATATTTTGCTCCCGCTCAATATCCTTTGGGCTTAAAACTTTGAAATCGACTTCGTAAGGTTTCCGTGCCGTTGTGACAATATCCTTGTCTTGAGAGAATCCACCGTCGAACTCATCTCCGAAATCTTCATCGTGGAGGGAAAAAAAGGTCAGTAAATGTTGATAAGGACGGAACAAAGAACCCCCCGAACGATTAATTTCACTCACCTTCGCCCAAACTCTCATCATCACTGCCCTGGGTTCCTAGGAAGTCATCGGGACTGGAAGCGACGCTCATAAAATCGTCATCCGACTCCATACTGGTTGACGCCGGTGTAACAAGGTCGGGCACCTTCTTTCCCACGGGTTCGGAAATGCGCGTGGAGGAACCGGAAGTGGAATCCGTACCAGGGTCCTGTTCTTCGATCTTCTGCTTTTTGCGAGCGGTAATATCGTTATCGTTACTACTGTCCAAGGGGTTTGTGGTGGCGGCTCGTGAGCGGGCGGCAGAAGACTTGGTGGCGGCTGGAGTGGTTAACTCGTTTTCTGCATTCGCCGCCAGGGCCGCCTTTCTCTTCCTCGTGATAGGAGGCGTGGTGAAGAGTTTTATTTTTCAGGACAGGCCGGGGGTGTGTTGATGCAGGAAAGAGTAAATAAAAAAGAAAGTTAAAAAAAAAAGAATGGGTTAGGCCAGTGTTTGAGACCCTGTCCTTTCTTCCTTTCTTTTTTTCCTTCCCAAGACAACACACGTCACAACCTACCAGTAATAATAACGGGCGGGAGTTGCAGCCTAGTAAAGATGGCCAGGTATGATGGGATTGAGGCGGATGGGAGGGACTATGCAGCGCACTAGCTCTCAGCCGATCGCTGCGTCGACTCCCTTGTACCTTATCGACCTTGGGGCCTCTGGGCAGGAGAGAAGGAGGGGGGGTGTCACAGTCAGGCGTTAGTCACGGGCAGGCAGACGTCACGGGAGGAGGAAGTGTGGGGAAAGGTTTTGGGGAGGGAAACAAAAGCCTCGATCCAACCCGGCGGGGAGAGATGGAGTCAGAAGTGAGTCATCCGGATGAGAGCTGTGGGAATGAAAAAGGAAATCAAAAAGATATGGGGAAATAATAAGAAAAAAAAATAAATTAGAAGAATTATAACCCGAGCTGAAGGGCGGAAATGGGTGTGTAGCGTGTCCTAAGGTAGGAGTCATAGAAACCTGGAGTCGCAGTCGCAGCCTCACTCAAAGGATCGGCAATAAATAGCAAGAACAAATAATGATAATCATTAATATTGGGGAAAGCCAGGTAACAAGGAGGTTTGGTCCAATTATACCAGGCACTACTGGTCCAAAAAGGGCATCGGCAGTCTGGGGATCTTTTCTTCGAACACCACAGCTTCCTCATAGCCAGTAGCTGTATCAAGAGAGATCTGACACAGACCCATCAATGAATGATGTCAGAGGCTCCAAGGGTCGAGCTGCCTTTCCACAAGCATGTCAAGAAAAAGAAGAACGCCATGATTCTACGAGGATGTCTCATAGCTAACAATGACAGTAGTAAATAAAGATGCATGACACTCTAATCAATCACAGCAATAATAGTCGCCTGTATTTATTGTTGTTGTCAACAACTTGAAGATGTCAATTGAATAAATAAGTTATTTAAGTTACTTCGTACTCTAAATACTACTGCTCGTGACCAGAAGACCAAACGATGGCCCCAGGCACCAAGGCTAGTTTCCAACGAGTCACTCTGCCCAACATTGAAATGATTGACATAAGTCATGTCGCATAATCTCTTTGAATTTTTGTTTCTCTCTAATGGGGCCAAAGAACCCTTAATGGAGCGACAGTAGTGTTTGAAATCAATCAGTCCTCCTCCTCGCTCTCCTCTTCACTACTCTCCTCTTCTTCTGCGTTTGCCAGCCAGTCAACAAATTGTTGCGCTTGGCTGCGCACCTTCCGCATCTCTTCGCTGCTGCTAGACCGCTCATCCGCCCACCACTGCTCGTAAGCCTCTTCCTCAACAACCTCCAGGTCATATAGCTCCTTTGCCGCGAACAGAAGAACTGTATCGCCTCGGCTCCGATGGACAAGATCCAGCTGGAGTAGGACCAATAGGTCAACTTGGTCCGTCTTCGCACTACTTTCCCGGTCGAACAATGCTCGTTCAATAATCTCATGGTATTTTCCAAAGATATCCCGGACAGCGTCTCCGGCTCCTTGACCCCCCTCCATCAACTGCTGGATGCGCTTCATAAAGGCTGTCACGACAGCTCGCCGGACCTGGTGGTCGGAAGCATTGGCAGTCATACGCAAACTGACGAGTTCCAACTGCACAACATCTGATGAAACACCATCCCGCAAGCTATCGTAGACACTGGTGGCCGCGTCATGCACGAAATGATGGTCCTGGTCTTCATCGTCTGAGTATGAAGTTCCGAAACTTCCAGAACGAGACCTAGCATAGTCCGATATCTCGGAAGACAGGGTGGAGATAGATTCTGTAGAGAGCGAAAGGCTCGCCATGTTGTATACTGTAGGACGAAAGTTAGTTTCTTTTCGTAAATGCGAACTCGACGGCAGAAAAGGAGAAGGAAGGAGGGGGGGTCGCATACTTAAGCCCGACGATGCATTGCTGGCAGTGTCGTCCTCATCCTCATCTTCATATGGGACATATTCATAGCCCTGACCACCCTCACCCACAACCTCGGGCTCGCTTGTAGGCGCAACCCCATCTTCCTCTCTAGGGGCGTTCGTTATCCGCCTTCCTTCACTGACATTTACATTGTCGGCGATCTTCACCCCGAATGAAAGAAGGGCTCCAGGCTCGATTGTGCAATTGTTGCCCACCACAACATCATCCGCAATAATAGCCTGGCAAACAGTTGTTCCGTCACCAACCACAGCGTTATCCCAAATATATGCCCCGTCGAGAGTGACATTCTTGCCGATCTTGCAGTTTCTTCCAAGAACCGTGTTTTTTACCGTAGTCTTGCTTCCGATGCTAGTATCCTGTCCAATTACTGTCCTTCGGCCAATGATGCACGAACGAGCCAATGTAACACCCTGTTCTTGATAGATATTTCCCTTGCGAAGGTCGTAGTTGTGTCCAGGAAGTAAGTTTGTGTCCGGGCATAGAGGATATGCCCACCTTGAGATAACATCCTTGCTGACCGCGTCGTACGCTTTTAGATTCCTCACGCGAGCTGCATAGTGGTCTTTGATGATGTGTGTGTGTATCGTCTTACCGTTGAGCTCGTAATCCTTTAAGATGCCGTAAAGAAACTGTTTTCGCGGAGTCTGGTAGTCGAAGCTATCAGACCACAAACTCAAAACGTCAGGGGTACAGATATCAACCATGCAGTCGACCAGGTCTTGGCGGATGTCAATCTCCGCGTGTGTAGTGATGATCTCGGTGTCTATATTAAGCCGGGAGGATTCGGGGGAACGATGATCAATCTCCTCGTAGTGGAGACATCGGTCCTTAGTCGGATCAACAACGAAGACAGGAGAGAAAGACGAGGATTTCGTTCGGTGGTTCCTGCCGGCTTCCCGCAAGATCATGGTCATGATCGCGTTCTTGTCGGTTTGCCGGCGAGTCCGATGCTTGGTTAATGCGCCCTCAATGGGCAAGTTGCTGATTACGTCGCCACTGACGACAAGGAAATCGCCGGTAATCAAATGCTTGCCGTCGAGATCGCGCATAACATCTCCGACCGACGTCGATGTCGACTTGAGAAAAGTCAACTGCTTGAACGGTGAGGAGGGCATCCTCCATTTCGATCCACTTTGAGTATCCTAGTTAGCTCCATATATATCCAATTGCCCAGTGAACATGCGATATTCAAACATACTTGATATATTTCTCCAGCTGATCGGAATGAGCCCCACCATACAGGAATACATCCTCGACGCCAGCGTTCGCGAGGAACTCGAATGTGTATTCAATCAATGGAGTGTTTGCAAGCGGCAATAAGCACTAAGTTGCAAATGCGTCAGTCTCAAACCCCAAAGAGCTCGTCCCCGCCCATCTGCCATTCAATGCTCTGGCCGCAAATTTCAATTCCGGGATGGCGCTGCACATACTCGAGGCTTGTCAAGGGTGAATGGTTCAAATCTTGTCTCGAAAGTATCCGCAAGCACCTAAGCCAGCAAGGATTATCAGCACACAGTATTTCACCCCACCTCCGATTTTCATAGATTCAGAATCAACATACAACCGCCTGGAGTGTCTCTTCCACCTCCTCAGTTGCATTCCCCCGCGGCTTACTCGAGCCGCTGCCCTTTTTCGGTCCCATTTACTAGTCGGAAAAGACAGGAGTTAGTTTGGTGTCCATCATCAGATAAAGGATCAACAAAAAACACTCACATTGAATTTCCACTGCTTTCGACCCCACTAAGGACGCGAAGAGCCACAAGGGAGAATGCGTATCCGGGAGACCAAAATGTTGATAGACGGGAAATCACAAGCTCCGCCGCGAGATCAAGGAGGGAGAAAAAGGCACAGGAGTCAAATGCGCCAGAAAAGCTGCCACCCGCAATCCTGATTTGTTTGCGAAAAGCTGCTCTCACTCAGGCATCGGAGGAGTCATGCCACTTTCTCCGCCCGGCAGTTTTATTTTCTCTGTTTGCTTGATTTGCACATAAGGATTTACCACGTGATCTCATGATGGGCACCGCCACACTGTCAACAGATGTCGTTCAGCCCCGAAGAGTCCAGAACTCCCCGCAAGGCCTGGGCCCTCCTGGACTCAAAGGGGAGAGATATCCCTGAACAAGGGACCGCTGGTCTAGAACTCGATCTCAATCCTCAATGGTACGAACCTCTAGACCTGGCTGCCTGGGGTTGGGCTGACAGAGCTTGGTCGCCGATCTCCGATCGATAGGAGTTCCTTGCTCTGGTGGTTTGGCATTTGAGATGACCCAGTGTATCCAGGACCCCTATGCCATTTTCCACTCGAGAATGCAGCAACTGTGGCAGTATGGGGTTAGAGAAACGGCATTTAATGCAACTTAAAAATAATCCAATTTGTACAGTTAGCTTGAGGGATAAAATCTCCTATTTTCAAGACGAGAACAAGTAAAAAAGTCTAAGCGCGTCCCAAGAAAAGAAAGAAAAACAGAAGCGTGGAACGAAAATACGCCCACGCAAAGGGGGATAAAGGGAAGAGACCACAAGAAAGAATCACGCAAGATTAAAAATACGACACCCCGATTCAAACCAAGCCATTGATAAATACGACATGCTGCCAGTCCAAGTTCCAGATTTCCAGAGCTAAAAAGGTGTCTAGGCATCTCAATTCCCAAAATGATATCAAAAATTCCAAGGCAATCCGAGAAAAAAAAAGGGGGATAAACAATTTGCCTATGTATGTGCAGTTGTGATGAATGCGAAAAAAAGTGTCCCACAACGCCCCAATGTATCGCACAAGAGCCCGAGTAAAACGAAAGCCAACCTTCCCGGTCACAAAATGGAATAATCAAAATGAATAATATCAAAAAAAGAACGAAGGTAAATATCGTACGGCTAAATATTCATTAAATCACACAAAAAAGGCGGTCGTCAATCGAGGTGTGGTACCTAGGAGATTAAAGTTTCGAGAAGCTGGGGGGATCGGAGCAACTGTCGCCGGTTTATAGAGAGGAGAATATACAAAAATGTCGCACTCAAAAGAGGTGTTCAACCTGTCCGTGCGGCCTGCATCGGGTTGACCATCGGCTGAGGGTGGGCGTACATACGTGGTCGTTTTGCAAGGTTCGAATTCTCAGCCGCACCCGACATCTCGGAGACTTGGCGCCGTTGTTGTGGGCGTGCTGCAGAGAGTGCGACCGCCGGCGCTGGATACTGTACCCCATTTTGGTCTACCGCGTAAGCGGCAGCGGCGGGTGTGGCAGGAACATATTGGCCTTGTACCTGCTGGAGGTTTGGGGGCACCGCTGGCATGCCCTGAAATTGGCCAGGAGACTGCCAGGTATTCATAGATGTTGCAGGTGATTGGCCAGGAGAGCTGTCTTCCTTGACCGATTGGGCGGCGGAATTCTGAGCAGCCATGGTGACTGTGGATGCAGATTGGGTCGCCTCCATGCCTTGCGGAATAGGTTTAAGGTGAACCAAGTGTTTCTCCAGCATATCCAAGAGACTTTTTCGAGTAAAAGGTTTAGGGAGCACATCATCCATTCCTAGAATTAACAAAGTTAGCACCATAAACACTGGAGTAAGCGGCGGGGACGAAAAAAGTACATACCATGCTGGAAATAAAGCTGAATGTCGTCACTTCGAATGTTAGAAGTCATAGCAATAATAGGGGTTCGGTCGAATTGACGAATGAGATGGCAAGCAGAAACGCCATCCAAGTTCGGCATAATGATATCCATCAAAATAAGATCATACTTAGAGCCCTCTTGGACCTTATTCACGGCCTCCAAGCCATCAAACTGCACCAGAGTTAGGTGAGGGGCAAAACAGCCAGGTGGAAAGAGAGCTTACTGCTGTATCTATTTCGCAGGAGAAAGAATAAAGGAACTTCCCTCCGATTTGGCGACAAGTCGGGTCATCTTCCACAAGCAAAATATGTGGACTGCGTGCCCATCCCGGGTCAACGTTTGTGCTTTTCTTTCGGTTTTCTGGAAATTGTCTTCGATTCTCGTCCATCTCAGGCTTGGGGGGAATAGAGTAAGGAACATTATTGACGTGTTCGCTATACATGGGGTCGATTCCGTTGGTTGCACCAACCGGGTAAACAACAGGCTCCATATCACCACTCATCTTAGGATAGACCAGGGCAGGGTTGGCGCCAGCTGCAGTTGGCGGGCGTGGTACCCCATTACGAGCAGCTGTGTCGAGGGTAGGCGTGGAAACCACGGCAGCGGTCTTTGGCTCACCCACCGACTCAAGGCCAGTTAGATTAAACTGAATCTCCGCGTTCATATCGTTTAATAGCTTCGAGGCTTGTTGCAGAGGCGAAGAAGGTTCGTCGTCCATGGACGGGACTTGGGAAGGGCTCAAATTAGATCCCTGAGGCTGGAAAGGACCGGTTTTGCTGTCGCGCTTTTGCCGCGCGTCCACAGAAAGCAAATAGTTCATCACCTGATGAATGACATGTTCATGGTTCAGGACCGTTTTCTGGACCCTCATGACCTCCTGAAGCATGAGTTGGTGATCGACGGTTAACTGTGCATAGCGATCGGAAAGGTGCTGGATCTGCTGCTGTTGCGCAACAATTTGTTGATTCAAGAGGTCGATCTGCTGCGTAGGAACCGAATCATCGTGGGTCTGAGTTTGTTTGCGCGGAGCAGGTGCCTTCCGTCGAATATTGTCGAGCGAGTCCTTGCTGTTTGCCCGGAACTCAGGATGCTTAAATTCCCATGCCTAGGATACCCGTTAGAAGAGCCGATTGATCTACTACTCTGCTGTGAGCCCTTACATTTTGTCCGTAAGGTGACTGCCCATTCTCCTCGTTGTTCTGCCTGACTTTGTGAAAATCATATTTGTTCAACTGTCGTACAAAACTAGCGAAGTTGCTATGTTTAAAATGCTTCGGCAGGATGGTTTTGGTGAATTTCTCGCACTAAAAACAGGCGCTCACAATTAGCCAGGAATTTTTTGCGATCGCGGAGTCTCGTCGCAGACGGGGGTACATTACCTCTAGGACCACAAAGCTGTCCCCTTCGTCACCCCACCGTACAATTTCCGCGTACGACGGGTCCTCCAGCATCCTTGTACAACAAGGTCAGTCAAAGATCTTTCGCTAGCGAGGCGATGCATTTTGCCCCGGATGAAAGAAGAGCAAACATTGGAGGGAAGGTACGAGGAGAAAGCGGAGATACAGGGGGGAGCTGGATCAGGCGAGAGAGAGGGGTGGGAATGAATGGTTACAGAGGAGCCAAAAGAAAAAGGAAAAAAAAAGGAGGAGACTCACTTATAGAGTTTCCGTACCTATACATTATGGTTAGCAACCAGGTTGATTGTAGCACAATAATATCGTATTCATAAAATAAAATCGAAAAGCATCAACAATCAGGCTAATACTTACAAAATCGCTGGAGTTGCCCGCCGGGGCGGTGGTGGTGGTGGTCTGGCCACTGTCCATCGTGGGCTAGATGGGTCGCGACCGATCGAACAAGCAACAGACTTCAGCACTCTGCAGAACTTCAAGAACGATGGAAGCGGAAGAAAGGAAAAGCGGAAGTTATGTACCGTGAGCGGGTTGAGATTATTGCAATGAAGAGAAGAACGACAGAAGAAGAAAAAGACGCACTCCCCACAGTGGTAGTGAGTAGGAGAAGGAGGAGTAGCCCAAGTAGTAGTTGGTGGGACGGGCGCACTGAGCTGGTGTGGATGGAGGCGTTGAATAATTATTCTTCCGTTCTCTCTTTTTTTTTTTGTCTTTTTTTATCATAAGGCAGGACGGAGCCTACGGTCGGGGTGGGTTCCTTAAGTACGTGGTCACTAGCCACAGCCGTTGGTTCCTCTTTTTATTGTCTTTATTATTTATTGCTTTTATTTTTATTTTCTTTCACTTCTTTCCTTCTCTCTCATTATTTCTTCTATATCCAAATACAAGCATATATAATTAGGGTTGTTGTTCCCTCTCGACTCTCTCTTGTTCTGGAGCTCAAGCAAGGAGGGGAAAGAAAGAATTTTAACGCCAGTCTCAGACCTCGGAGAAAGGGAGAGGGGAGGTACTAGGTACTAGGCTGTTTTCATTGACTGCAGATGAGATTTGCAACAGAAAATAATAAACCCAGAAGAGAAAAAAAAGACGATGAAAAAGAGGAAATGCATCAAGAAGCCTCCTCCGATTTCTTACTGCGGGAAAGCAGGCCGAGAATTGTCAATGCGTCTGACGATGCAGACGATATGCACGAAAAGGATGGAGGGGAAGACACTAAGATAGGCTGCTGAGGGCGGAGGGGCCATCACCCTCTGCATGGATTAACAAGTGTTGGGAGGTTTGAGGCGTTGACAGGGCAGAAGTATCATTCTTGTGCAGGTTTTGACTGTAGGAGGTGACCTAGTTACTACTAATTCATCTCCTTTAAGATAGAGCCCTTCTAGGCCCCATTACATACTTACCCACAGGCCACCACACAAGGAGAAAAAGGAAAAAATTACAGAGATCAGAAGAGGGAGTACTGGAACTCTGAGATCACATGTTACACACCTCCATTCCTGACTGATTCAACCTGGGGTTGTCACTTTTCAGTAACTTCCTTAGTACGTCCGCTGGACAACTCCAAACAAACTCCATCGTTCCAGACGAGTTGCTGAAAGCCCTCTGAATCGGCTTCATTGGATGCAATTAGACATTAAATTCAACCACCACTGCAGATCTTTTGCTGAATAACCAAAACTTTGCAGATGATGACTTCATCGGAAGGAACAAATAGGCAAAGATAAACAGAAGACGTGAAGACCCCGTCGGGCAGACCCTGCGCAATGGGATTCGCTACGAACTTCTTCCTGAGGTAAGGATACCAAGTTATTTTACCACCAACGCCACCGATGATCGCCATGGAAGTCCACGAGGAGACCAAAGGAGGAGTTCTTGAGGAGAACCTAATCTCATGCTTCAATGGAAACTCATGAACCCCCAAACATTTCTCTATGTTTAAATTAAAAATTTTCTTTACCCCAAAACACGATTCCAGTACCTGGTCGGCCCATGACCCAATACCAAGGCAGTGACCGCTTGAGCACAGGTAGGAGTAGTATTTGGTGGATCAACAATGCATGACTTGGGAGAAGACAAGGTTCCAAGATTCTTTTCAAGCTGGTCCATGGTCAAAGACGCATATCTCAGGTATTGACAACAACCAATTTTTTTTTCGCGCCTCCAAAATCGACGTAATGCTTTTTAAAAAGTAGTTTCAGAGATTTTGATAGTTGATAACTGGGGCTATGCCTTTATCCCTTAGACTCAGGACAACAAAAGGACCCTGGATGTGAACCTTGAGATGTATAACTTAACAAAACATAACCCCAACACTAGAAAATATAGAGAGAGCAAGCCAATTGGACTGATAGAGACGCATACAAATTTATAGTACAAAAATTCTCAAGTTTTCGCTTGTTATTTCGAGAGAAACAAAGATAGCACAGTCCAAGAAACAATAAAGAAGCCGTGGTAATGATGTTCCGAGCTTACGGTCCACCAACCACCAGGAACAACGTCACCACCAGCTTCTTCCCACGTAATTCAACTATCCGCTCTCAGGGACGGTACCTGAAATTGCAACCCGACTGCCCTTTGGCCGACCACCATTTTCTCAAATCACCTTAAACCAATCACCCAGCACTAGACAACATGTTCACCCAGTCTACCCGCCGTCTTGCCACTGGCGTTCCCCGCGTCTTCCGCCAAAGAGCGCTATTCCACAACACCGCCCCAGCCTTTGTCCAGAAGGGCGACCCTATCCCGGATCTCGAGGTTCTGGTTGAGAACTCCCCGGGCAACAAAGTTAATCTCGCCAAAGAAATTAGGGGAAAGGGAGTCATCGTCGGAGTTCCCGCCGCGTTTAGTAGGCCTTTCTATCTTTCCTTGCGCCGACCTTGAGCTCTTTTTAGTTTTGGTTCCGAATATAGGTAAATCCTACTCGCATCCGCCTAACTCGCTCTCCTATAGGCCCCGCATGCTCTAGCACCCATGTCCCGGGTTATATCAGCCACCCGAAGCTCAAGCAGGCTGGTCAAGTCTTTGTAGTTGCTGTCAATGACCCTTTTGTGTAAGTACTTTAGTCTGCCGGGCCAATTTGACCTCCTCGGGGCCCTACTCGCGGTATATTAGCGGGACTAATCCTGGAAACAGAACCAAGGCATGGGGCGCGTCCCTTGACCCAGAGGGCAAGAGTGGTGTAAGTTAGCCCGTTCATCCCTTTGTCGTATAATTCTAATATTCATTATAACATAGATCCGCTTCTTGGGCGATCCTACTGGCAAGTTCTCGGAAGCGCTAGATGTAACTTTTAACAGCACGGCTATCTTTGGGAACAACCGAAGCAAGCGCTACGCGCTTGTGGTTGAAGATGGGAAGGTCAAGGAAGCTTATGTGGAGCCTGACAACACCGGGGTTGATGGTACGGTTCTAGCCTTTCTACTATATGATACACCAACCACGTTTAAGTACCAGTATGCTGATAATGGTACCAACAGTTTCCGCTGCCGAGAAAGTTATTGGCTAAGCGACGAGAGGGTTGTCAATAAGAAACTCTGTCACTGTCTACCGCATCATCCATAGGGGAAAAATTACTACATTATTTTTTATATCCAACCAACATAGCCAATGGTATATATCTAGAATATCTCATTGCCAAAATCCGTAATAAAATGTACACAATCCAACCATTCAACGCCTGACTGCATGCGGCGAGGCCGCAATGCCAAACCCGGGATATATATCAGTCTTCAGCTCTACTCTTATGCTCCGTACGTCGGGTAAAAAAAAAGCACTAAGAAGAGCCCTGCTGCAATGCCTGCCACTGCTCGGGGGTGTAACACTTGGGTGTCCAGGCGTGAATAGCAGCAATCTCCGTCTTCAAAGCCGAGTTCACCAACCGATGGCGAGCGAGCATGGTTTTCTTTTCAAACTGCGGGGAAACGATGATCGCCTGGAAAGCCTGTCCACAACCACCTATACATGCTTCCGGTTATTCCCATGTTCCATCATCGAGCAACCAGCCACGAACGTGGTGTTCACGGGGAGGGGGAGGAGGGGGAGGAGAGCCCATTGTTCCATACCTGACAAATCTTCAATCTCAACGTGCTGCGCCTGCAGTTGCTCCACCAATTTGTTCTTCAACAGATCCGCCGTAACACCGCCGGAGTTTACATCCGCCATTGCTGCGTTAACGGCCGCGAAGGAGCGTGCGGAGATTGAGAAGGTTGCTTTCTGTGGAATGGGGGTGCGCAGGAGGTATCGGCAGCTTCTGCTCAACACGGTGGCGGTGCGGAAGTACATCAAGCGCAGATCTTCAACAACCGAGTCAGAGGAGGAAGCGAGAGATGGTAGCTGGCAGTTTTTGAAATGATTTGCCAGGTGGTAGAGAAGAGTACGCGCAGCTCGAGAATGGTAATGCTGTCCAACAACCTCGGAGTTTTGCTTTTTCGGCCAAGGTCGAATGACGGAATTAATCATCCATTTCTGTACGTAACTTTACGAGGGGCTGACCATTAATTTACCATATTGTGGTTGGTCAGCTCGATGTGGCTGGTTTAAACTGTGCCTCAGGAATCATACTGTGGCGCCAGCTTCCCCTCCACGTTGGGTTTAAATGCGACCGAATTCAATTCTATGTTTGACACCTCTGTCATCACAGGAAATTGGTCGATCAAGGGTCTTTATATGAATATTTTATCCCGCTTCCCGCTTCGCTCGGTCTCCACCATGTCTGCCTCCTTGCCTGCCGCCTCATCGCCTTTTACACGGGCAGTGGTGAGCTCCATGAAGAAGCTGTATGCTCCATTTTGCTTTTTGTGGACGAAAATCCTCTGACCCCTTAAACTCGAGCTAATTCTTGTCTGAAGCTACCCAGAGTCGTTGGCAGAGAAGAGCTGGGACAATACAGGCCGTAAGCGTTCCCCAGAACCTGCTCACACGATGTCCAACTTTTAAAGTCTAATGATCATTGGTGAAGTGCTGCTCGAAGCACCTTTTAATCCAGCCCGGAGGCAGAGGAACTCTGCCCTCCTGGCAATTGACCTGACGAAAGCTGTCGCCGACGAAGCCATTGAACGGGGAGATTCGGTGGTGGTAGCCTACCGTATGCATTCATTCCATCCTCGCCGTTTATGCCTCAGATTCCCAAGCCATAAACTGACTTCTCAATCTCCTCGCTCTCTGCAAACTAGACCCTATTATTTTCCGCGGCCTTAAGTCCCTCACCTTCAACGACCCCCAGCAGCAATCTCTCCTCCGACTAGCTCAAGAAGGTATCAGCGTCTACTCGCCGCACACAGCCGTCGACGCAACCCCAGGCGGAATGGGCGACTGGCTTTGCGACATCGTCACAGGAGCAATCACCCCTTCAGCCGAAGTAATCCCCACCCCGCAGAAGTCCTGCTCCCAGCGCTACTCCAAACCTACATATCCGCTGCCCGGCCCCGCCTCACCAACACCCTCCTCCGCCCTTCCCCACGCCCGCACCACAATCCATCCCTCCCCTCCGCCTCTTCCAGAAGGCATGGAGTCGGCCGGTATGGGCCGTCTCGTCACCTTCGACACCCCCCAGCCTCTCAATGCCCTTATTGATCGGATCGCGAAGGGCGTGGGATACCCCAACGGCATCCCGATCGCCATCCCCCAGGCCTTGTCGGTAGATACAATGATGATTCGTACAGTGGGCGTCTGCCCCGGTTCCGGCGCGGGGGTTCTGCTGAAGGTTCCCGGTGGCAAGACCCCGGATCTCCTCTTTACAGGCGAGATGAGCCACCACGAAGCGTTGGCTGCAATTGAGCGCGGCTCAGCGGTGGTTGCGTTGGCGCATTCAAATACAGAGAGGGGTTACCTACGGGCCGTTATGCGGCAGAAGTTAAGTGAAGCCTTGAAGCCGGAATGGGAGAATCTGCGGACGACGGAACTGGCTTCTTTGGCGGCAGATGCTACCGTTTCCGAGGAATTGAAGGCTGCTTATATGGACCAAGAGATTAGTATAGGTGTTAGTGAGCAGGATCGTGACCCATACGGAATTATGATTCGACAAGCGTAAATTCCAGGAAGTCCCAGGGAAATCTAAATCACCTCCCCTAGCACTGGTCGAGAGGATGATAATTTATGACGTGCTAGATACAGCAATCTAGGGGGGTGTAACTACGTAAGACAGCGCGTCCCAAAAAGGAAACATAAAAGGGCACTGAGGCGAAAACTTGAGTCAAATAACGCATACATGGCATGATATTATATACCAGAATAAGCATAAGATACGGAGTCTAATGTGATACTCGTTTCATCAGCTCAACAACACCCGGATCTCACCCGTTGTACGCGGGAAGAGCCTCCGCAGGCTTCGGTCCTGCTGCTCCTCTTCCTCAGCTTCTTCATCTCCCTCATCGGAGCCCCTTTCACTACCATCCTCTTGACCGGGTTGGGAAATCTCAACTTTACCCCTCGCCTCATCCGCCCCGATGACCATACCCTCGACGAACTCAAAATCACGACAGAAGGCCTCGACCGCCTCCTCAGTGACACTTTTGACAAAAGCTGCACTCTGCAAGCGCTTGAGGTTATCCGTTGCATCCATCAATGCGGACGGGAGGAAGTCATCGAGCTGCTGACTGATTGCGATCAAAATGGCGGGCTGGAAGGCAGGGAGGTTGGCGATGTCCGCGATGTCGGGCAGTTGGTCTGCGACTTCTGTGGAGGTAGTTGGGGTGATCTTCGCTGGGGATGGGGAGAAAGGTTCGAGGGCCGCCAGTAAGACTTGGAGGCCTGATGCGTTGAGGAGGTAACGGTGTTGGATGCCGAGGAGGTCGACACGGAGATTCGAGAGAGCGGTTGAGATAGGGGCTAGGTGCGTTGCGCTGGCGAAGGGGAAATGGAAGATGACTGAGCGTGTTGTGATGTGGACGTTCGTAAGGTAGATTGCGCGGGCGGTCGGGTTTGGTAGCTCGTCTGCGCACGATTTGGCAAGATTGAAGAAAGAATCCAAAGCCGCGTGGAGGACAGGTGTGAAACGGTTTTCCTTGCCTTCGGAGGTGGCGTCGATGTCTTCCATGCCAATAGAGGCCTCGTGGGTTTTCATGACGGATGTTAAAACCTCCAATGCATCGAGAAGGAACTGCGGAGCAGAGAGATCTTTTGGTAGGGTAAGGGCAGACTGGTCTGCTGATAGGCTGCTGACCTCGTCGCGCATAATCGTCTCAAAGTGAGATAAGGTAAACCTTTCGAGGTTCTGGAGCAGATCCGCAAGGCTAGACTGAGGCCCAAGAAGTTTGGAAAAGGTAGCCTGGTAGAAGGAGAGTAGGTTGCCGACCTTGTAACAGGTAACCGGGTCATCGTGGCCCTGAATGACGAGTTCAACCCGCTGTCGCAGGGAGCGGGAAACTCCGATAAGATCGCGATTAACAAGGTCACTCAGCGCCTTGTGCCCATCAAAAGTCATCTCCTCATCTTCATTGATGCGAGACCAGGGCTCACTGCTGAGACCGGCTTGGATCCCCCTGGCAATTTCCTCCCCATCCGCAACAAAAAGCGCTTCCAGTGCCTCTTTTTCTGAAACTGTGGTGGAATGAGCCCAGGCGAGCATATCTCCGATATACCTCAAGGGGTCATGGGCAGAAAACTCAATAGGCTTCACGCTGCGATCACCGGCATTTCCGGTGACCGCATCCGTGAGAGCATAGTGAAAGGCATCTGATAAAACATAGTCCCGGGCTTCAGCGAAAAAGTCCAGGCAGCTATGGAACAAGCTTGGTCGCTCGGCCAACACACGTAATGCTCGTCGAATTGAGCTGCTGATCCGCGGGTCTTCGAGGTTCAGAGATTTGAACTCCTTTTGGACCCACCGGTATAGCTTCTGGTAGGCAGAGTTGAGACTCCGGGAGGATTTTTCCATGAGCTCCAGCCCGAGTCTCTCGTTCTCTCCACCCAAGAGAGCCTCGCAATCGCGATGTACCTGCTTCACCCGAGAGAGGACATCGAAGAACTCATCGTTGATAGGATCCTCCACAGAGGTCAAGACCAATAGCTCCTCATCAGATATTATAAAATGTTTTGTGAATGCATCGAGTAGTCGTTGCTTAGTCTCAACCTCTTGTTTCTGGTTCATCAAGGCCGATGCTTCCTCCAGTACAGGTGTCGTATCCTGCTTCGCCATCACGATGTGTTTTCGCATCTCCTCGCACGTCTGGTTCAAATTTGAAATCACAGTCCCAATGCGTTTCAATTGCTGTGGGTTTCTCAACGTTACCAAAAAGACGCTCTCTCCAGCTTCTCCCCGTGGTGTAGAGACTTACCTCTGCAACCTTACCAAAATCCCTCACAATCTCAGCATTGCAATCGACCACCTCCTTATGGACATCCAGTCGCAGTTGTCTCCGCACTTCCGCCGTGTTATGTACCCCCCGCAGGCTGAGGGTTTCTAGCGCATCCCGTATGTCCGAGTCCACATAGGAGGCCGAAAGTACATTTGTCAACCGATTGGACAAGGCATTGGAGCGCTGCTGCAGAGGGGGGGAGAGAGGCGATGAAGCCGGGGAAGAAGAACGGGGCGATGCATAGCTTGATGCAGCCCCAGAAGGGGGGAAATAACTCGCCATCGAAGGTGCAGCGAACTGGAGATGGTCGTGTTAACAAGTGGTTGATAAATCATGAGGCGGAGGCGGCAGGAAATGGCGGGCCCAACGCAACTCCGTCAACCACAAGAATAACAGCCCATCGCATCAATCTCCTCTCCACCCGAAATTTGAGGAAGACTTCAAATTATACCGACTTCGATTATGGTATTCCACCTTTCCAACCTCTAGTCTTTTCAGTACCCTTTAAGACGGATTCCAAGGGGCAAAAATTGCTCAATAAATAAATAAAAGCCCAGCCCTACCAATGGACAGCCCACTGTTCTCGCCCGCCAAAGCACGTCAGGCCGCCATCCAGGCCAAAGACTGGGCCTACGTGAACTCCTGGTTGAATCGCCACTACGGTCCAAACCCTGTTCCAAAATTCGAGCGAAATGAGGACACTCTACGAACGCTTCTAGCCTTAGCCGCGGCCAACGATGCCGCAGACGAGGAGGCAGCTCTGCTCCATCATACGCGGGAGCAAACAATTCAGGGGTTCAAAGCCCGTGAAAATACGGAGGAGAAACAGAAAAACGAGATTCTAGAAGAAATTGAGCATTGTCTGGACGACAACGGCCAACGGGATCTTGAGGATTGGGCAGAGACCGCAATGGCTCTTGGGGCGCTGAGCACAAGTGTCAAAGACGTGGGTCAGTCTATCATCGAACTGACAAGGGAAGAATTCAATGTCCAAGAGCAGATGGCAAGAGTAGGAACACTACATGATTACCTTAAGCGGGAACTGGAGGTTTTACGTGGCCAGCTTGAGGAACTCACCTCAAACCCAGCATTTGAAACCCCCGCCAATCTCCCGACTCTCACGGCCGAATGGGCACGAAGTACAAAATTGCTTACCGCAAAGGTCAGCGAGTACCAGGATAGGGCCATATCCCTAGAGCGCAATAAGATTGGAGGGCCTTCACTCGAAGAGGTGATCGCGGAAGAAGAGAGTGTCAGCCAACTGATCGAATCGATTAAGTCGTTAGAGACGAGTGTCAGGATGTTTCATGGCCTTCCCAAAAACGTAACCGGCGCCCGTGCGAAGTATAAAGAGCTAGAAGACGAACTCAGCGGCCTGATCCAGCAACGGGACTCCATGTTTGAGAATCTAATCAAGAAGTAATACGACCGTCAAATACCAGATAAGTAGACCTTGCAATATTCAATGTAGATATATAAAATTTATTTAACACTAGTATACAGGCGGAGAGACTACCGGTATAATGGTATCGTCAAATCATAACACAATCATCATAACACAGTCGTGAAAACGAATCATATCAGATTACGCCCTCATCCCACCAGGTTCGTGGTGATACGGCAGTCAATTAGTGGTCACCAAGGCCCATGGCATTCTTGATCTTATCACCACTACAAAGTACGGTCAGAACATGGATTGCAAGTCATGGAATCAATCACCATTGGGCTCTTACATGGACTGGGGAGCACCTCCATGGGCATTATTGTCATGCATGCGAGAAGTCTTGTCAGCGGCATCTTGGAAGGCACCCTTGTCTTGGTCAGGCTGCAGACCACGGGACATCTTGTCAGTCGTGTCGGTAAACGTCTCCTTAACCTTGTCTTGAGTCGACTTGGCAGAGTCCGGCATCATAGCCTCCTTAGCCTCTGTATCTTGGTTAGCACGAATGTTTCACATCCTGACAGACGGCGATAGGGAAATCGGAGAATTGACTGACTTGTGGAGAAATCCTTGCGGCCGGTGTCAGACATTTTAGTGGAAGTAGTGTCTGAAATGAGGATAAGGTGATATAGACGGAGCTGTGATTGGGACTTTGTTTAAGAAAAGAGATGGGTTGCTTGACTTCTGAACTGGAATGATCAACTCCAAAGCGAGATTGGAAGGGGTTTATATATCTTTCATTTCCCTAGAAATTCACCATCCTATGTCATTCCATGACGTCGATGCAGCTGCTTTGAGAGCTGGATGCGTACACCCACCCCAGTCTCCAATGGAGTGAGCCAGGCCATGAATGCTGAACATTGACGCCATAGGTGCCAACCCACTAATCGGCATCGTTGCCGCGCTCCGAGCCCGGCCTTCTCTGGGTCTGCCGTCATGAATGGGATCCCCAATTAGATCATTGTCGTCAACAGGCTCAATTGTTCTCCACGTTCTCAAATCTGGGTCGAAACTATGGTTCTTGACAACTAATGACGTCGCGATGACAGCCGTCATGCTGAACGCGGTTTAGCGGTATTTTTGACCAAGGCCTGGAAGTCTTCGGGTTATTGTGATACCGTGTTCCGGACAGCCACGCGCCATACTGTATATAGATGTTTATGAGGGCGGTGTAACTGGTGAGGAGCAGTGCCTCACCGCCAACATGTGCCCAAGAGTCATTGCCTTGTCCTCGATGAACTACAGATATATCGAAAGAGTCGGTGTCGTTGCTATCATTCTTAGGTCTTAGGACCTTCATCATGTTAAATCTCTCTATTTTATTCATCGCACTCTCTTCTTTCAATCATTACGCGCCCTAATAGTAGTTGTATTTTGCCTTCACAGTCTATCTGTTTTATCTTTCCCCGCCACCCTCATTCAAGTCATTCAAGGCATTTAATCCCACATCGGCTACCAACGCCCGTGATCCTCGAGAGCCTCTTTGGTATATCCGTCAATGCCATCATCGTCCGCTTCAGCTTCGAACTGGGATTTCACTCCGGTGATTAACCTCATTCGGTCACCCACATATGAAGGTGGAGAACAATCTATCCACAAGAACCGCCTTCATCTTCATTCATCCCCTGTCTCGCAAAAGACCGCGGAATATGACGTCAAGAATTTGAATAACGAGGTACCACCCCTAAAAGATGCAAGCAGAAACTCTCCGGTGCTTGGGGATTTTGGGGTTCTTTGGGAGGCTCTGGGTAACTCCAATATCACGCCTCCCACGACTCCCAAGTCCAAACCCCACATCGACGTTCACGCAACGCCCTTGGAACAGCTCCCGCAGCCAACCAAACCGATCGTAATCCTTAAACGGCCTTCAACCAAAGACACTGGGGTTGAAAAGCCCGGGACATCTGATCAAACATCGAAAAAGCCCATACCGACTTTAAACATTTCCTTGTCCTGTCACTCGCCTCCGCGGAGTGCAGCTACCTTTACGCCTCGCATACTACATCGCCATGACCAGCAAAACAGACCCGGCCGCGAACCTAGCACGTCAGAAAGCAATACTGGTGCAGAGTCCGACGTGTGCCCTAATGTGTTCGACCGTCCGCTACTGGTTTCGTCCATGATTCCTTCGCAAATCGGGGTTGCAGAGTCGATACCCAAAATAGCCGAAACGCCTCCTTCCTCTTTTGATGAACCGGATGAGCTCTTCCCTTCTACCGCCATCCAGACCCAGCCAGGGAACGGTACACTGCGTGTCCAACCCCTTTCATATAAATCTGCAACTGATCAAAGAGTTGGGGTTCTAGCCAAACTTCTCAAGAATTTCCCAGATTATGCAGATTTGGTCACGAAACTTGGGCGGGCCGTGACATCTAAGAAACAAGATGTAGCATCCCGCCCAATCCACGTTTTTGTCGATATGTCAAATGTAAGTTTAAATATTTAATTCCAAACCATCGCCAACGTTGATTAACAATTTTCCAGATTATGTGTGGATTTCACGACGCGATGAAAATATCACGGAACATACCTATAAAAGTGCGGATTCGCCGCCTACCGCTCTCGTTTCGGAACTTTTCGTTAATCCTAGAACGTGGTCGCCCCGCTGCTAAGCGGGTGTTGGTTGGCTCGGATCGGTATGCAGCGATCAACGACGGCGAGCAGCTCGGCTACGAGGCAAACATTCTCGACCGAGTACAGAAAGTTAAACAACGAACCCCTCGTCCGCAAAAGTTTCGGCGGGGTCATCCACGGGCGAGCTCACAGGATGGCGGGCATAGTTCTGAGACGAACGATATGGCCGACGAGCGATGGGTCGAGCAGGGGGTGGACGAAATTCTACACCTGAAGATCCTGGAAAGTCTGCTGGATACAGATCAACCGGCGACAATCGTGTTAGCCACGGGCGATGCCGCGGAGGCCGAGTTTTCTGGGGGGTTTATGAAGATGGTCGAGCGAGCTCTTCAACGCGGATGGAACGTGGAGCTGGTCAGTTTCTCGCAGGGAACCAGTTACGCATATCGGAAGAAAGAATTTCGAACGCGATGGGGAGGGCAATTCCAGATGATTGCTCTCGACGAGTACCTCGAAGAGCTATTAGAGTTGTGACTCGAGTCGATACATCTTCCATCAGCCATGGATCACCGATAAATGCGGAGTACAATTAGCAGGAGCTAGCTTTCTTCTCTTATTGAAATCATAAATAGGATACCCATACCCCTTTATACTTCTATCCATTCTTTACTACGAGCCAGGTACCCGAGTATACCTCCTTTCTCGTAAGGCAGCCATACATCTCGTTGCATCCCAGAGATACTTTCATACTTGGAGGTACCTTTCCTGTAGTCCCATCGACCAATCAACATCCCGCAATCCCTCCAACCAACGTCATTCAACATCAAACAAAAAGTCAACTAAATTATTGCTGCAACCTATTCCAGGTACCCTCATTCAATAAATAGATAAATAAAGACTTTCTTAAGAAGCTCTTAAGCCCAAAGAGCTTCCTCTCCTTATTTTCACCAGGGAGAGAACTCCCCTCCTGTCAAGGCATCGCTGCAGTCTCTTTTTTTCTTCCTACCCCTCCATCCAACCCTCCTTCAACACCACCAAAAAGCTAAGAAAGGGAACAAAATAATATATAATAACGATAATCCACCATGACAACCACATTTGAACCCCGCGATTTCTACGGCGGCGCCATAAAAGGGATAATCCCACAGGGCTGGCTCGACGCAAGGTGATTCCCTCCTCCTCAATTTAACAATCTGTCCCCCCCCCCTCCCCCAAAAAAATAAACAAAGAGAGATAAAAGAGAGAAATCTAACAGAGACATAACCCAGCGACCTCCGCCAAGTTCCCGACCACCAAGAAATCTTCCTCTCCCCCTCCACCCTCTCCAACCTAATCATCGAACTAAACGAGCTCGTTGCCCCCTCTACCCTCCCCTCTCTTCCTTCCACAGCCAGCCAAGAAGAAACCGACGCGGCTGCAGCTCTTTACCACCTCAACGACCTGCTTGATGTTAGTAATGGGGATACTTTAACGGTCCTCTCGCCACCGGAGAAGGTGGAGCTGGCCCGGTTGCGGACGTCAAGGTCCGGGAATACGATTCGGGCGTATACGGGTGCTGTGGCGTTGACGACGAGGGAGAGGGAGAGGAGGAGTACGGGACCAGTGTCGATTGGGGGTGCGGCGGCGGGATCGAGTGTGCAGGGGGCGTTGACGAGTACGGTGGGGTGTTTTTATTTGTTGATTCGAGTGGAGGAGACGGAGACGGATTTGTTGGTGTTTTTTAACGTGCCGCGGAAGGAGTGGGAGGAGAGGGGGGATTTGATGGGGTTGGCGAGGGAGCAGGAGGGGGTTTTGGGGGTTTTGGGGGGGTTGGTGGAGAGGTTAGAGGTTGTGGATTGGGGGTTGTTCGGGGAGGGCTAAATATACGTCTGTTATGGGATTGGGATTGTTGGGAGGAACATAACTATGGGGTCAATAGGAAAAGAGACGGAGGAAGGAAAAGGAAAAGTGATCATTAGATTGACGCTATGTTCAGTATATACATCTCCGGTATGTCGTCGCTACCAGCTTCAACAGCAGCGCAAGGTGCACCTTACCAAAAAAATTCAAAAAGAGGGACCTATTCTCGCTAAAAGACAGAAATGACGACTCGTTGGTCCAAAACGCCGCAGGTATTCAACTCATCATATCCATCAAGAGAGTGTATATGAAGAAAAAAGATAACAGAGAGAGAGAGAGAGAGAGAGAAAGCTACCCAAAATATCCTCAGTCGTATAAGCTTACTTCCTCCAACACTTTCACCACCTCATTCAACTGGCCATCCTGGGGCTTCTTCCGGGGAGAAACATTTCGAGGCTTGGGCTTAATCTGCTGCAGAAGTCCCTGGCATTTCCCACACCGGGATTTGCTCGTGTCGATGCTCTTCGAGTGACGCCCGTAGTTCTGGCCGCAGTCAACGCAGCTCCATACATACTTGTAGTCGATTTTATAACTGTGCTTAGTGGTCACCTCGATCCGTCCGCCGTAGACTGGGTGATCCTTGAGCGCTTCCTTGCATTTGCGCCCCCACAACTTGAAACTGGTACCATGCGGGTTGTTATGAACATTGGAAATGACGTAGTTTGCGAGGTGGCAGTATTCGTGAGCGAGTGTGTTAATGAGCCGATCCTCGTTGTCGATGATGCGCTCTGCTAGTTCAATAACGCAATGGTGCTTTGGGAGGGGGGTTGAAGTCGTTTCCAAATCAGAGGTCGAGGATTCGCCGGAGATTTTCACTTGCTTCCAGTTGGCCCGTCCCGCGGTGGTTTGGAGGGTCTTGCTCCAGATAATGCGAACTCCGCCAGTCTCCTTGGAGCGCTTCTGGACCTTCCCACCAGAGACGGCATCATCTAGCACCCGGAAGAAGTCTTCCGCCAGGGCGACTTTCCTACTATCAAATGACTTCTTGCGGGCTTGGGCGGCTCTCTTCTCCTCTAGCTCAGCCCTCTTGAGTGCCTTCTTGCTAGGGGTCTTCACCTCTTTCCTGCTTCTTAAGCGTCCGCCCATAGTGTCGGAACTGCCGCCTTCACAGTCGGATTCTTCAAATTCCTGCAGCAGAGTCTCTAGCTTGCGGGGCGAATGCTGCTCAATCCAATCAGCCGTGGCCTCCTGGCTCCAAAAAGCGTCAACACTCTCGCGGTAAGGGGTGGGTGGTATGTGGAGCTTCTCTTTTGTTGGCGAACGCAGGCGACCTTTCGAAGGGCTGGAGGGGGGTGTCTGGAATATGGGCCGCTCGGGTCGTGATTTCTGTGATGGGGATTGCAGCTCTAGACTGATTCTACTGGGTGTAAGCACCATTTATAGATCTTCCAGAACGTGCTGGAAAGCCCCCAGGCGGGTAAAACTTACGCATATAGATCTTGCTGCAGTTGGGATGAAGGGTCATTGTCCTCCATGTCCAGAACACTCGTTCTTTCAGAGGCATTCATGTCTTCCTGAAAGGGCCTTCCTAGTTTTTCTTTCGGCACGGGGGACGGTATCGCGATCGCAGTTGGTAGCGATGGCTCCAAGCGGAGATCTTCCTTTTGTGAGGGTCGTTGCAAAGCTTTGATCAACTCTGCTGTTGGATTTGGGCGTCTGCCTCTCACCAGCCTCCTTCTGTGCCTTGGTGGAGAAGGGCTTGCTGGAATCTGTTCCTCCTCCTCGCGTGTTTCAGTGTCGGGTGTTTCATGATAGCTGAGCTCCTCATTGTCACTGACAATAAAATCTTCCAGTGAATTGAAGCTGTCACCTTCACTGCTTTCACTGTCAGGGGTGGGGTCTGGCTGGCGATAGCTCGCGTATTGTGGGGGATTCCCATTCCTCGTCGGTGACTGCCGAGTGGACGATGATGATGCATCGGACGGGTTCCTGGAGAGGGATGGAGGCTCATCCGGATCCAGCTCCTCCTCAAGCGGGTCATTTTCCTTGTCGTAGTTGTACAGCTCCGACTTTCGATTCGTTCGGGATCGCGGAGGCTGCAATACGCTACCGGTCCTAGGAAGAAGTAGTGAATTGGTACGCGCGAGTTTCAGCGGCGTTGCTGTTTTGCCCTTGGAGGGTGTTGCGCCACCTCGTTCACTCATGCCGTCACTGTCGGCAAAGATGTCGAAATTCAGATCAGAAACCGTCCGCGACCTTTGGAGCCTACTTCTCCCTTGCAGCGGCTTTTCTGTCGATTCAGTCGGCCAGTCCTTGGTTGTTGTTTCGCTTCTCCTCGCCGTCCATTGTTCGTTGTTGCTTTCATCCGTCCTTGGTGGGGTTGCACTGTCTCTAAATTCCCGGCGTGCGAAGGCATTGCGCTCAGTCAGACGATGAACTCTGTTTCTCGGTTGGGATTGATCCGGTTTCGCCGGTTTTGTGGTATTCAGTCGGGCCATTGTTGGCGGTGGGGGCAGTTTGATAGTGAGTCGGTGTGGTGCTTCGGAAAGGAGATGGGATGTAAGAGGTCGCAGGAAGGATGCTTGCGCCCCTTTCCTGCGCGCTTTATCGCTATACTTCCGAGATAACAATAGGGGAGGGAGGGGTTTCCACAGCTGTACCGTATTTAAGACAAAGTGCGTCTGGGCAGTGTTGAGTTAAACTATATCAATCAAGCAAAAGGCCGATGATCTGTGGTGGGAAAGGCGGTTGGCACGGCAACAGACATGATCTCGCCCAACAGGGCCTCTTGGATGCATCCATGTCGAGCCACGGTTTGAGGTTGATTGCAGCGCTTGGCTTGCGGGTTATTGGATGATCGTTGTTATTCTGCCAGCAAACCGTCTGGGTGGTATGAATAAACAACAACAAAATACCCGTGGAAATATCTTCCCAAAGTTTTTCGGGTGGTAAAAATAAAAATAAAAAAATGACAAGGCCCGAGCCGCGGATCGAACGCGGGACCTCTCGCAAATACACTCGGCGGGAATCATGGTGCCGCTCGTCTTGACAAACTATACGTATAAGCCTCACTCGGACGGCGTCCAGGCTGGGCACCCTCGTCCTTGGATGACCAGCGGAGCATCTCATGCTTTTATTTCGGAGGTGGAGTCATGTCTAGAACTCGCCTGTCCTCTTTACTCTCGTGTTTAATCAAAATCTACACCCATTGATTTGAATTCGTTGGTTTATCTATCTAGTGGTGGTGGCTGCAATATATATCGGGAGATGTCTGCGGGCCTTTTGCGACAACTCACTCCACTGTCACACGGGCTATATGGTTTTCCATAGCCGGTATGTCTACCGTGAAGCCGCAGGCATATATAAGTTCCACAGCGAAATATAATTATATATCATCCAAAGCAATGGGAAGCGATATCGGCTAGTATCCTAACAATCAAATATATAACATGCTATACAAGTAGTAGTTGAAATTAGCCTAGAGCGACCAAGGCATCCCATCTATGAATGAACATGAGAAATAAAAAAGGGGGAGAACTGCGGATATAGTCCGGTGTGAATATCAAGAAACATACAAAAAAGAAAGGTTCAACAGAATATAGCAATCTACAGTAATCGACCGGGACACAACACTACCTGCCATCACAGCAGGATCATCCCAGCGCCGGCAACCAAAGCAGTGGCAAGATAAGCCCCCAGCTGGAAGATCCCAACATTAATACTGGCAGGAGTCACCGAGAATGCGGCACCGTCCGTGGGGTTGCTGCCGGTAGCGCCAGCAGCTGTCGGGGAGGCGGAGACGGTGCCAGTCCCCGATGAGCCAGCCTGACCCAACAGGGAAGAACAGGAATCGGTGGGCGAGTTAGAAGATTTAGTAGAGGCGGCCCCGCCGAAGTCACAGGCATCCTGTGCGTTGTTCTGCTTGGCCTGGTCCTCGTAATAAAGATTCATCACGAAGGATAGCTGCTGCTCGGGCGTGCACACACTGTAGGCGCCATAATCACCGGACGAGGCGTTCGCCGCGATCCCATCACAGAAAGCTCCACCCTGGTATCCACAAACAGTACTGAAAGTCGAAGAGAGCTTTTTGGGCGAGATGTCTCCCTTCGCGGTGCAGGTCAGACTGTCCGCCATGCAGGCACAAAGTTGCTCATTAGGCGAGGGAGGCAGTGGAGTAGCGGTGGCCTGCCAAGCACTATTCACCGGTGGACAGGACTGGAGAGCGCTGTTGGTCGGGGTGTACTGTCCCTTCTGAGTGCCGGTCGGCGTGGCCTTGGCCAGTTGCTCGGACAGGTAGCTGTAGTCCGCCCGAGTGCTGACTTTGCCATTATCGATGGTCACCAGTCCTATTATAGCCGATCAGATGACAGAAAGAATACTTGCTTGCTGAATGGCAGGGACCTACCGTAGTTGTTTTGCTCCTGGAAGTACATATAGACTATCCCACCGGACCAAACATCGGCCATCTTGGGGCCGTAGAGGGCTTCGACGTCGGTGAACTTGCGGGGCTCGACGGCATTGCAGCCATATTCAGCGAAGAAAACTGGAACCGAGTAATCACGGAACTCATCGGTGCGCACCGAATAGCCGGACTTTTGGTAGGACGAGTCCCCGCACCAAGAGTAAATATTGTAACCCCAGAAGTCAATGCTATCCTCAGCAGTATCACAGTTGAAGTAATTAGCCATATCAACACGGATGGAAGCATCATCGTTGGTGGCATAACCCACGCCCATTGGACGATAGTTCTTGGCCTTAATGTAGCGTTTCATGTCACGGACGGCGGCCTTGACGAAAGCGCTGGCACCGGTGGTCTGCGGATTATTGGACACCTCATTCCCAGCGAAGAAGCCGATCACATTGGAGTACTGGGAGAGGTCATCGACCACTGATGTGTAGCGGGTATACAAGTCGTAGTCCCACCTGGGGTCGCTCCGGATAATGGATTCATCAGGCGAAGAAAGATCCGCAATAATGTAGATTCCGGCATCCATGAGTAAGTTTATGCAGGTAGAATGGTCAGCAGTGGGGTCGACCGCATAGACTCGAATTACGTTGGCGTTCAGCCTCTGAAGGTAGGGAACGTCGCGTTTACATGCTTCCGCATCGGCCAAGGGGTCTTTGAAGTTGCTGGTGCTGGACTTGGGGCCGGAATATTCCTCTGGAAGTTGTCAGTTCCCCTATTCATAGCAAGCCAACCGAAAGCTGGGTGGACTTACGCTGATAGGCAACACCACGGATGTAGCTATAACCGTTGAGTCAGCAGCGGGCGAATGTTAAGGGGCTCTATGGAGGCCTAGCCTACAATTGTGTGTCATTGCTAGAATAGAAGAATTTGGAGCCCTGTGTAGGGTATATGTCAGCCCTAGATCGACATGCCCACGTAGTTAATTGATTCTCTATTATGACGAAGAAGTACCATACCTTGATGACGATCGGGTCGAGGTCGGCGGCAAGGGCGCTACAAGCAAAGAGAGCAGCGCCCGCGATGATACTGGGAAGCTTCATGTCGAGTTTATACAATGAATGGCACCGCTTAATGGAAATAAAATTGATATAGTGGAGGGCGAGACACTTCACTTGGGTGAGCCAAACCAGTGGTCACTATATGATTCTAACGATTGATACGAGTGGCTAACTCAGCAGACCATGAAGGACTGGGAAAAGGGAATAATCAGAGTCTGGGCTGTCAGAAAAAGCGAGTGTAGGGAGAAAGACAGCGGCGGATATCGGAGAAAAAAGCTGAAAAAAGTGAGAAGATGATAAGAAATAAACGAAGGTCTTATTCTTAGGTATGGATATATCTAGTGAAACCACAGGCACCACAACGCCTTGGAGATTTAGGGGATTTCGTCCCCTTCATAATCCGCCTTGAATGGGTCAGGGCTTTCAGGTACTGACAGTAAGCTTAAAGGAGAGCCCACCCGTGGTCTGGAGCCCAACCAGCGTCAAGACGGAATGACCTTCAAGAAATCCAATGTTGCCTGAACTAGCAGCGCGCTCAGACAATTGATCGTCCATGATTTTCAGGGATTTGAACTGCCATTTGCCCAGCACCTCGTCATAGCTTCTCCATGGCGGGTGGACTGATATCACAGGTTGCATGAACACGCAAGCTGGTTCCACCGTAACACCAGCCAGGGGGATTGGAGCTTTGAGGCAAAGCTTAACTTGATGTGTAGCGTGGCATAAATAGAGAGACGTGGGGATGCGCCTGGCGTAACTGCAGCTTAGGATATGAATCACATCATCCGCAAGTGAAATGAACTGGCACACGGGTTGGTTCTCCTGGTGCAGTTGAAACAAATCTTCATCTCGGTATTGGGTCTTCGGATATCAGTGATGTCAAGCCTCAAGGTTGGTTGCGCGTCCCGTCTGCACGCGGATCCAAGATTGTTTGTTTTGTTTGAAAATGTTTTTTCTTTTTCGTGTTCTTTAGGCTTCCAGCCACATTCAAATATGCGTGCGTGGGTTGGATTTCTCTGTCAAAAGTACTCTGCAATTTTAACTGAAGAACGCAATCAGAATTAGCCTTGCAAGTGATCCATCTAGTTGTGGTTAAAAATACTCAGAGTGCACAGAGTGGTTTATGCCAGTATGCATTATAGGCATTATTTTATGGCTTTGTCAGCTGCTACCCCTGGATGATGGAGAAAGCCGAGACCTCCCACACCTCTGTTGTGTCGTTCGGGTGTGGCGATTGGCAGAGCACCATTATTGTGACTCTCAGTTGCTGGCACAATTTGAAAACTTGAGAACCTCCACTGGATGATCTTTGCCTGCTTTGCGAGTGAGCCATGATTTGGCCAAATGATTGAAATTTCTTTTTGGGGGGTTGTCAAGCATCCACTGCAACCAGTTCCAGGAATAAGCCTCGGCGATGGGCACTTGATGGGGAATTGGGGGTCACTCATACTACTCCTTCGAAGATCTGGACTTGATGGTGTGCATCAATTGGGGAGCCTCATTAGTTTTATGCCATCTTCACACCCGAACTGAAGAAGGATGGCGGATGTTAGTCTCATTACTTTTCTCCTCCAAGTGGTTTTCATTACGCTTGCCTTCATGCTTTGACATAAATACAAGACCTACTGAGTACCTAACTAATTGAGAACAATACATGTAGTACTAGTCGTAAGTAGTCAGAGTTGGTTGGTATCAAGAAACCAAAAGAGAGCTTGGAATAATAATATTATATTATTAACACTCGGACTCTTTCCAACCATGTTGCGTGGTGATCCACCCCAATATGAGGTGGATTTGATTTGAAACCCCCTTTTTAGTTCCATGTTTTCCTTTCTTTTTTGGTTTTTTTTTTTTTTTTTCAAATGCATGGGCTGGGCCATCAATCAACCACTGGCGGTTATCCGTGGTCTTGCCACCAATCCACCCTGGTTGGGTTGGCCCAAGGTTCCATTGGCCACGGAGATTAGGAGTCCCCGATAGGCTCCAGATTCCAACTCACACAGCCACCCCTGATATGAGATTCGTCCATGTCTCAAGATGATGAAACTTCGAGTGCTAGGTTCTAAAATTAATTGAACGAAGAAACAAGGGAGCTGTAAATGAATGTTCTCCAGTGGTCGACGTCGCGTGCGTCGACAGGCATGGAGAAATTGATGAATAAGTTCGACGACCTTATGTATTATTTATTATTCGGTGCTGAGGACTGTGGTAATGTTATCAAGACGAAAATAGGTATCTGACTATCTTTCCATGGAACAACCAACAGAAGCTTGTCCGAGGGCGGGCTCTAGTTTGATTATCGAAAATTCGAGATATATCTTGAAATCAGGGTCGTTGTTTATGATAGGGCGTTGTTGCATTTAAAGACTCGATGCCGTCCTGTTTCCTGCAAGGGCACATTTGTGACTTGCAAAGGTTCCGATCCCGATGAATTATTGTTCGGGATCTCCTAACACGGAATAATGATACCCGCCACCTGGACATGTGTGGCTGACGATCGGCAGGAGTCGTTCGCATCATAAATTCAGCGAACAGAGAATCAAAGCAATAATAACAATACTTAAGGGTAAAACAAAAAGAAGAAGGAGGCGGGCCCAAGGCCATACTGTGCACATAGACGATATTAATGGAAAGTTGGAAACCATCCTTTTGGTGGGTTAGGTTCCATGGGTGTTCCAATCTTGAGTTTGGTTATTGTGTTTGAATGAGATATTTTTGGAAATCTGTGGAATAAGAATCCCCTCAAGAGCTGTGTCAATACTGGGTATCTACCATAAAATTGAACACATTGATGAAGGCTATTCCTCACTGTCATATCAGAATATGAATTATTACAGCTTTGAGAACGAGGCATATCCCCAAATCATTGTGCATGACCCGCGCTTTTAACAACGACCACACTTTCCCATGAAGGTATGCCGCATGTACGGAGGTAATTTTACTTCTCCTTATGAAGAGTCGGATTTTTTTGGTCTGCGGGGGAAATTAAGTTACAGCTTTACACTCAATTGTGGGTTCAAGAAAACCGGGAAGAATCAGATGAAGAATTGAATTTCAAACTCAAAAAAAACCTCCTGAACAACAGTTTTCATCTTTTTGATCAAAGTGGCTTGGACTATTCTGTAGATCATTCTCGAGAGAGCAAATAATAAGTTTATTGTTGATTGAATTTAACTTTTGCAAAGGCAACTGAGAAGGCGACAATTAAAAACTGAGTGGCCACTTCATCAGTCTTGTGAAAAGTTGGGCCTTGGTGGGGCCTTCATTGATAATCTGTGTTGTGATAATTACAGATAAGTTTACCAAGATTCATCCACTGGTTTGAAGAAAGATGTGTTGATTAGCTGCATTTCTTACTATCAGTAATTAGTGGTATGAGCACTAGTACTACTATATTTCCTGTACTAAGGACTTGTATCACACAATTACTGGATTACCATGGGGACTGCAGTGTGAGGAGAAGCCCATGGTGCTTAAGCAGTATGACTTTAGTGATTGTCTCAAGATCTTAAAGAAACCACAGGACAAACATAAATTTACATTTGATGCAGACGCTATTACGTAGAGGGTTTATGGGGGATGAGATGGAAAATTACAAGCAAGAAGCTTACTGGAACCTACAAGTTAATGATCATAAATGCCTGTGGAGGTTGGTATACTGAGTTGAGCCTTTCCAGCCTCAGCACGGATTGATGATAGCAAAATTGTGGATTATTGACGGTCTTTTCTGAAGTATTGCCTGTGAATAATTCTGGAATAACTGAGATTTTTATTTCTAATCCGAGAATAGTTCACTCCCTGAACAAGAAGATCATCTGGGTTCTCGGTTGGCAAGCCTTGAGCCAAACCTCTCTGGATTAAGTTTCAAGTTTGGTTTGGGGGTAGCTATTCACCATGCGAACTTCCATTATCAGCTTGCGTGGCCAGCTTTCTCAGCAAGACTATTAATAAACCATGTGATTGAGCTCGATCTTCCTTTTTTCTCAATGAAGTGGTATGGTGGCGATATAATTGTGGCTTGTTCTGCCCACTGCAGACCTTCAGCTGCGAGAGCAGTTTGGTACATTGGAATGATAATGCAAGCGAGCTGGGTACTTATCTGATGAAAGAACTCTGATTATTCTTCTCTCGGAAAGGTTCCCTGGGCAAATGCATGTTCTTAGAATGGCTCTATTCTTTGTATTCAAACTAGGTATTCAATTGCTGGGTGCCAAGGTCTCAATATCATGGAATCTCGCCACAAGTTGTGAGCAGGGAAGAAGAATCTCTTTGGAGGCTCTGGTGGAAGGATCACAGAGCGACCACAATTAACCAGCCGGCGATCTCTCCCAGCCTCAAATATTCCATAGCGACGCATTCATAAACTTGTCGCTTTGATGTTGTGGTATGACTCGGCAATTGCAAGACCAAAGTGGTTGAGGAATGAGATCAACCATCCCTGCATACCAAACTGAAAACAATAATGTAAACAGACCGTGTAAAACAAATACACAAGAACATGGAAAGGAACTTGAAGTACCTTCTGAAGTAACCTGAACTTCCAGAAGCTGGCTTGTATTGTAACTCAATTGATTGGCCAGAAGGGTGGGGCTGAACTCAGGGGCCGCTCCAGTTTCCATGGAATCTCATGCTTCCAGTACTTTGCTGAAAACCTTCCTTCAGCAGGTTTGAACTTGTTCCTGTAGTCAGAAATCAGAAATGTTTTGAAGAATAATAATAGAAAAAAACAAGACCAAAGAACATTGAATAGGATCTTTTTTTGTTGTCTTCTCTCCACGAGAGAAAAACGACTGATATGATTAACCCCTCGGAAACGCGGGAAAAAAGTGTCGTCCAACCGTGTTTTTAAAACCGATCCTGGATCATGACCAACAAAGCAAACCTAAAATGGGGCGACAACCGTTGGGAGGCGTTCCTCCGGTGGCGCCTGGAGATTTAGGTACAAAAATTTCAAGGCATCCTCGCACATCCTCCAATCAGGAAGGAAAATAGCTTAGAACATCGCCAACACAACTAGCAGTTTGCAGGTAATGGAAATGACTGAGGGACTTGGGGTCAGTGCTATGATAAAATTTGTTCCTCAAGAGTTCTTGCCCAACAAATAATAATGGGGAGTAGCTACCTACGAGTACTGCTGGTACTATGAGGCTCGTAACAAGAATACAGAGCATTACGCACGGCTGATAAGTTTCAGTTTTTGGGTGACGCCTTCTCGTCTTAAGTAATACTGGGAACAAAAAAATGGAGTATTACGTGGAAACTCCATCAGGACAAGATAAAGTACAAGACTGGAGCTTTGTTTACCTCCGTACCATACATACGGAGTACATAAAGTATACACAGGAGGAATCAGAAGTAGGTACCACATACAGGTGCTTACAGGAGACAAGGTGATGTACAGTAACCAATGAGTGGGTGTGGCCCAGATCCCAAAATAACCACAACCCCCCAGCCAGTCTTTTCCCAGTCTGGGTGGTGGACAATCGATTCCTTTTTCACGATTACTGTCCAACTCAAGCCTCCTCTCCATCCCTTCGTCCATCTCTTGGTTCTTTCCTTTCTTTTTTCGGCTTCGTTTTTTTTTCTCCCCTCAAGACCTTGTTTTTGGGTCCTCTTTCGCTCTTTTTTTTATATTGCTACTCGCCAACAAGAAACCTCGACGATCCGAACCGAACTCCCTTCCTTTCTCTTGTTTTCATTTGGGGAAAGAAGAGGACGCCGACGGCTGAGACACTTGCGGCCCTGCGACCTGCCAATTTTCCCCCTTCATCCCTAAAAGTTGTTTCCATTCGTTATCTTTATTCACCCTCTCGTTTGGCGGTAACCACACCGTACGACTCTTCGATACCTTAAGAGTGGAAGGACGATCGTTTTTGCCAGCTTGAATTTGTAAATCGGTTGACCGATTGGACTCCAGGAGAGAACGCCAGCTTCGATTTGATTCACGACGCGCTTGTTGCATTAGAACTACCTGAGGATTTTTTATCGACAACGACCAGGCAGTTGTTCGTCCATGTGCCGACAGTCTGAACTTTGATCAGGTTAATTATTAATGGGCCACTGCTTGTGTAAGTTTTTATCGGTGGATAAGATTCCTGGGACTTTTTTGGCCACAGGAACTAACGAGTGCTGCATGGTTAGAATTTGCGAATCGGCGAGGCGATAGTGGCTAGTCAAAATGTCGGGTTATCCGCAAGGCGGCCACGGCCATTATGATGATGGCTACGGTCATCACGACCAAGGTGATGCTTACTACCAGGACGGTCATAACCAGGGCTATGATTATGATCCTCAGGACTACGGGGATGGTTATTACGATAGGGGGTATGTTCGTTGATGCTATTACTGTTAGACTGCATTATTGAAAAATCTAACCCATCCCTAGTGGATACTACAATGCCGATGGCGGAAATGCCTATCACCAGGATGGTGGCTACTATGATGCTGGCCACCAGGACGACTATTATGGTGACCAATACTATGATCAGGGTAACAATGGCGCCAGAGGAAGACGTGG
Organism: Aspergillus biplanus; assembly: GCA_027569045.1. Taxonomy (NCBI): domain Eukaryota; kingdom Fungi; phylum Ascomycota; class Eurotiomycetes; order Eurotiales; family Aspergillaceae; genus Aspergillus; species Aspergillus biplanus. The sequence goes on from JAPDEJ010000066.1 coordinate 122,467, forward strand.
AGGTCGTGATTCCGAGGAAGAATCGGAAACTTTTAGCGACTTCACTATGAGATCCGAGACTGCTCGTGCTGCTGACATGGACTACTATGGCCGTGGGGATGAACGGTACAACAGCTACGCCGATAGTCAGTATGGAGGACGCGGATATGGTTATCGGCCACCTTCGTCCCAGGTATCATACGGTGGCAATCGTTCATCTGGAGCCTCTACCCCGGTGTACGGAATGGACTACGGCAACTCGCTGCCAGCTGGTCAGCGATCCCGAGAGCCGTACCCAGCATGGGCGTCGGACGGTCAAATACCTGTTTCCAAGGAGGAAATTGAGGATATTTTCATTGACTTGGTGAATAAATTCGGGTTTCAGAGGGATAGCATGCGCAATATGTACGACCATCTCATGACACAGCTGGATTCTCGAGCCTCCCGTATGACCCCGAACCAAGCCCTTCTGTCGCTGCATGCGGATTATATCGGTGGTGATAGCGCGAATTATCGTCGATGGTATTTCGCTGCCCACCTCGACCTCGATGACGCTGTGGGATTTGCGAATATGAAGCTAGGGAAAGCCGACCGAAAGACCCGAAAAGCACGCAAAGCGGCGAAGAAGGCCGCTCAGCAGAACCCCGAAAATGTTGATGCAACACTCGAAGCGCTAGAGGGTGATAATAGCTTGGAAGCTGCCGAATACCGATGGAAGACCAGGATGAACAGAATGTCTCAACATGACAGAGTGCGTCAGGTGGCCCTTTATCTGTTGTGTTGGGGTGAAGCCAACCAAGTTCGGTTTCTCCCTGAATGTCTCTGCTTCATATTCAAATGTGCCGATGACTATTACAATTCGCCTGAGTGTCAGAACCGAGTGGAACCTGTCGAGGAATTTACCTATCTCAATGAGGTAATTACACCACTCTACCAGTTTTGCCGCGATCAGGGCTACGAGATCATGGATGGGAAGTACGTTCGTCGTGAACGTGACCATAATAAAATCATTGGATATGATGACATGAACCAGCTTTTCTGGTATCCCGAGGGTATCGAGCGGATTGTACTCGAGGACAAGACGCGGATGGTTGACATTCCGCCGGCCGAGCGATGGACCAAACTCAAGGATTGCAGCTGGAAAAAGGCCTTTTTCAAAACTTACAAAGAGACACGCTCCTGGTTCCACCTGATCACCAATTTCAATCGCATTTGGGTCATTCACCTGGGTGCATTCTGGTTCTTCACTGCCTATAACGCCCCTAGTCTTTACACCCATAACTACAGACAACAAGCCAATAACAAACCGCCAGGGTCCAGATACTGGTCTGCTGTTGGGTTTGGTGGTGCCCTCTGTGCTTTCATCCAGATTCTGGCTACTCTCGCTGAATGGTTGTATGTACCCCGTCGTTGGGCCGGTGCTCAGCATCTTAGCAAACGGTTACTCTTCCTCATTCTGCTCTTCGTCATCAACTTGGCTCCCGGTGTCTTCGTATTTGGATTTTCCGACAAGCTTGATCCGAAGATTGCTCTGGCAGTCGGCATTGTTCACTTCTTCATCGCACTCGCAACATTTTTCTTTTGTGCTGTAATGCCTCTCGGAGGTCTCTTCGGCAGTTACTTGAAGAAGCATGGCCGCCAGTATGTTGCTAGTCAGACATTTACTGCGAGCTACCCGAAACTGAAAGGCAACGATATGTGGATGTCCTATGGCCTCTGGGTTTGCGTTTTTGGCGCGAAGCTGTGTGAATCTTACTTTTTCTTGACCTTGTCTTTCAAGGACCCCATCCGAATTTTATCGCCCATGAAAATCAAACACTGTGCTGGTGTGAAGTATCTCGGAACCAACCTCTGTTATTATCAGCCTCAGATTTTACTCGGCCTCATGTTCTTCATGGACCTCACCCTCTTCTTCCTCGACAGTTATTTGTGGTACATTATCTGCAACACAATTTTCTCAGTTGCGAGATCGTTTTACCTCGGTGTGTCGATCTGGTCTCCTTGGAGAAATATCTTTTCCCGACTGCCGAAACGTATTTATTCCAAGGTTCTTGCTACAACGGACATGGAAATCAAATATAAGCCAAAGGTTTTGATATCCCAAGTGTGGAATGCTATTATCATCTCGATGTACCGAGAGCATCTCCTGGCCATTGACCATGTTCAGAAGTTGCTTTATCACCAGGTTCCATCTGAGCAAGAGGGTAAACGGACACTCCGTGCACCTACGTTCTTTGTTTCGCAGGAGGACCAGTCCTTCAAGACCGAGTTCTTCCCCGCAGGCAGTGAAGCCGAACGCCGGATTTCCTTCTTTGCACAGTCATTGTCTACCCCAATGCCTGAACCTCTCCCGGTTGACAATATGCCAACCTTCACCGTCTTGATTCCTCATTACGGCGAAAAGATTCTGCTCTCCCTTCGCGAGATTATTCGTGAGGATGAGCCGTACTCCCGTGTTACTCTTCTGGAATATCTTAAACAGCTCCACCCCCATGAGTGGGATTGCTTTGTCAAGGATACTAAAATCTTGGCGGACGAAACTTCCCAGTTTAACGGTGAGTACGAGAAGGGCGAGAAGGACGCCGCCAAGAGTAAGATCGACGATCTCCCGTTCTATTGCATTGGTTTCAAGTCAGCTGCTCCCGAATACACCCTTCGTACTCGTATCTGGTCCTCTCTTCGCTCTCAAACTCTTTACCGAACCGTCTCTGGCTTCATGAACTATAGTCGAGCCATCAAGTTGCTTTATCGTGTCGAAAACCCTGAAGTCGTTCAAATGTTCGGTGGTAATTCCGAAAAGCTGGAGCGTGAGCTCGAGCGAATGGCTCGCCGCAAGTTCAAGATTTGTGTCTCCATGCAGCGTTACGCCAAATTCAACAAGGAAGAGCGTGAGAACACAGAGTTTCTTCTCCGTGCCTATCCTGATCTTCAGATTGCCTACCTTGATGAGGAGCCGCCCGTCAATGAGGGTGAGGAGCCTCGTTTGTATTCCGCGTTAATTGATGGACATTGCGAACTGCTCGAGAATGGTATGCGCAAGCCCAAATTCAGGATACAGTTGTCTGGAAATCCAATTCTGGGAGACGGCAAATCGGATAACCAGAATCATTCGATCATTTTCTACCGCGGCGAATACATCCAAGTGATCGATGCCAATCAGGATAACTACCTTGAAGAATGTCTGAAGATTCGCAGTGTTCTGGCTGAATTTGAGGAACTCACAACGGACAATGTCTCGCCTTACACGCCTGGCATCCCCACTTCGACTGAGGCCCCTGTTGCCATCCTTGGTGCCCGCGAGTATATTTTCTCGGAAAACATCGGTGTCCTGGGTGATGTTGCTGCTGGTAAGGAACAAACCTTTGGTACTTTGTTCGCACGTACACTGGCTCAAATCGGTGGAAAATTGCATTATGGTCATCCTGATTTCCTGAATGGTGTCTTTATGACCACTCGCGGTGGTATCTCCAAAGCGCAGAAGGGTCTACATCTGAACGAGGATATTTATGCTGGTATGAACGCGATGATCCGTGGCGGTCGTATTAAGCACTGCGAGTACTTCCAGTGTGGTAAGGGTCGCGATCTTGGATTTGGGTCCATCCTCAACTTCACCACGAAGATTGGTACTGGCATGGGTGAACAAATGCTGTCAAGAGAATATTATTACATGGGAACCCAATTGCCGCTTGACCGCTTTTTGTCATTCTACTATGCGCACCCTGGCTTCCATATCAACAATATGTTTATCATGCTGTCTGTCCAGATGTTCATGATTGTCCTCATCAACCTGGGAGCCCTCAAGCATGAGACCATTACCTGTTTCTACAACCCCGATCTGCCAATTACCGACCCCTTGCGCCCTACCTACTGTGCACACCTCGTCCCAATTGTTGATTGGGTCAACCGATGCGTTATCTCTATCTTCATTGTCTTTTTCATCTCATTCGTCCCGTTGGCTGTACAGGAATTGACAGAGAGAGGACTTTGGCGTATGGCAACACGCCTGGCAAAGCACTTTGGCTCTTTCTCATTCATGTTTGAGGTGTTTGTCTGCCAAATTTACGCGAATGCCGTGCACCAAAATCTGTCCTTTGGTGGTGCTCGTTACATCGGTACAGGTCGTGGCTTCGCAACGGCTCGTATCCCATTCGGCGTTTTGTACTCTCGTTTCGCTGGTCCCTCGATCTACGCTGGCGCACGCCTTCTGCTTATGCTTCTTTTCTCAACCTCCACCGTCTGGACCGCATCCCTCATTTGGTTCTGGGTTTCCCTGCTTGCCCTCTGTATCTCGCCGTTCCTTTTCAACCCTCATCAATTCGCCTGGAACGATTTTTTCATCGATTACCGCGACTACATTCGATGGCTCTCTCGCGGGAATTCGCGTTCTCATGCATCATCCTGGATTGGATTCTGTCGCCTGTCACGTACTCGCATCACGGGTTACAAGCGCAAGCTTCTTGGTGTCCCCTCGGAGAAGGGATCGGGCGACGTTCCCAGAGCCCACATTACAAATATTTTCTTCAGCGAGATTGTGGCTCCATTGGTTTTGGTTGCCGTCACCCTAGTTCCTTACCTTTACATTAACTCTAGGACCGGTGTCCATGATCCAAAAGACATGAATAAACCATATGATGCAATTATACGGATTGCTATTGTTGCATTTGGCCCAATTGGCATTAACGCTGGTGTTTCCGCCGTTTTCTTCGCTATGGCTTGTTGCATGGGACCAGTCCTTAGTATGTGCTGCAAGAAATTCGGGTCCGTCCTTGCCGCTATCGCCCATTGCGTTGCTGTGGTCGTGTTGCTGGCGATCTTCGAGGTCATGTTCTTCCTCGAGGGCTGGTCTTGGCCACGCTGCCTGATGGGCATGATTGCCATGGCTGCCATTCAACGTTTTGTGTACAAGCTCATTATATCTCTTGCTCTCACTCGTGAATTCAAACATGACCAGTCCAATATTGCGTGGTGGACTGGAAAGTGGTACAGTATGGGTTGGCACTCCATGTCTCAGCCAGGCCGAGAATTTCTCTGCAAGATTACAGAATTGGGCTACTTCTCGGCTGACTTCGTCCTGGGCCATCTGATTCTCTTCGTCATGTTGCCTGCCCTCTGCGTACCCTACATCGATAAATTCCATTCCGTCATTCTTTTCTGGCTCCGACCTAGGTAAGACATCTCACTTGATTCCTCATGGTTTTTTTTATCAATTCACTAACTCGAAACCAGCCGACAAATCCGACCCCCGATTTACTCCCTCAAACAGTCTAAACTTCGCAAGAGAAGGGTCATTCGATTTGCCATTTTGTACTTTGTGATGCTAGTCTTGTTCCTTATTCTCATCATCGCGCCGATCATTGCCCGGAAACAGAATTTTGGAGGTAACTTTAGCAGTTCTATCCCAATGGACCTGCTGCAGCCTCTCGACCCGCAAAACAACGATACCGCCTCTACCTATACCGGTCAATCTGATCTTCCGGGAGGTCTGATTGCGGCGGCAACACCGTAGCCGGATCGGATCTTCCCTTCCTTTTTTTAAATCCCAACTACATTTTGCTACATTATGGAACATGGAAATGAGCTGTATAAACCATTCAGCGGCTTGATGTTGCTGCTGAGTCCCTTGCGATTAGTTTTCCCCTCGTTCTTTTTTTCTTTTTAAACCATTTCGCCTACTCCAATTTTTCGTGTACGGTCATCAACATTAATGCATCCAATATTTTGCACTTTTACTCTGTCCGCGAGGTGTTTCTTGTTCTGTCGTTTTTTTTATGTGAGATCATTAGACTAGCAAATTTCCATCTCCTGTTTCCTTCTGTTCCACCAGCGGACAGTAGTCTCGGACCCGTACCCTTGATCGTAGAACCCGGATTCATCTTGCCTTATTGCTGTTTACCTTCAGGCATTAGGCAGTAGAATGTACTGAAAAAGGGCAGAATCCACGGACACATACGATCACGTGACTAACGGACCAGGAGTCCCTGATTCACTCAGCTATGATTGATATTATTTGTATAGCCTGCCCTGAATTTGTCGTCACCGCGCCTCCTTCCGTTCCTCTCTTTCATTCATAGCACACATGGTATCATTCTTATCGTGAACTCCTGAATATTTCCCAGAGTCTTCATCCCGGCCCTATTGCGCTACCAACGACCGCGCCTGTTGATATTCTCTCGCGTCATGGACCTCCAGGAGACCCAACGTCTCCTTTCGGAGTTCTTCACCGAGCTCACCAAACTATTTCATCGTGTCCCAGGCTCGGCAATTTTCCTACGCTACGTCAAGTCCAGTTACCAGAATGACCCAATTCGCTCTGCTGTGGAATTGTTTTTGTTCCTGTTCGCCGTGCGCTATTTGCTTGCTCCGAAGTATTCCACCAAACCGGGTGTAGTTCAACTCTCCGAGGATGAAATCGACGATTTGGTCGACGAGTGGACGCCAGAGCCGCTCGTGGGTAAGCCTACTCCTTTGGAAGCGATGGAAGTCGATAAGCGTACAGTCATTGTTGGGTAAGCTTTCGCAGTTTAGAACCCTAGAAGTGTGTCTGGGTCCCAGTGCTAACCCTCAGAACCCCAACAGACCGGTCGGCCCGAAGTCGAAACTGGCGAACGGTCGGACAGTGATGAATTTTGGCTCCTACAACATCTACAACTTCAATACGAACGAATCTCTGAAAGAGAAGGCGATCCAAACCCTCCGCAACTATGGTGTTGGTCCCTGTGGTCCTCGTGGGTTTTATGGTACTCAGGACGTCCATATGAAGACGGAGGCGGATGTTGCATCGTTCCTCGGCACGGCTTCTTGTATCATGTACGCTCAGGCATTCTCGACCATTTCTAGTGTGATTCCGGCCTTCTCCAAGCGCGGCGATATCATCGTCGCAGACAAGGGTGTGAGCTTTGCCATTCGGAAGGGTATTCAGATTTCCCGCAGTATCGTTCGCTGGTATGAGCATAATGACATGGACGATTTGGAACGGGTTCTCGCCAAGGTCACCAAGGAGCAAGCGAGGAAGCCCCTGACTAGACGCTTTATCATCACAGAGGGTTTGTTTGAATCGTATGGTGATATGGTCGACCTGCCTAAGATTGTTAGTATCCTTTCCATATCTGCTTGCTCTTCACTTTGTGTCTATGGCTTAACTGACCGATGAACAAAGATCGAGTTGAAACTCAAGTACAAATTCCGACTGATCCTTGATGAGTCCTGGTCCTTTGGTGTTCTCGGGAGGACTGGCCGCGGAGTGACTGAGCATCAAAATGTGGACGCGGCGGAGGTTGACATGATCGTGGGCTCGCTGGCCGGCCCGCTGATTGGGGGAGGTGGATTCTGCGCTGGTTCAGAGGAGATCGTCCACCACCAGCGTATCTCGGCAGCTGCATATACGTTCTCGGCCGCACTGCCCGCCCTTCTTTCCACAACTGCCAGTGCGACTATCAACCTTCTCCAGAATAGCCCCGAGACAATTGCCCAGTCCCGTGAGTTTACCAAAGTCATGCGGTCCCAACTAGACCCTCGCAGTGATTGGGTGTACTGCACCAGCGCCCCCGAGAACCCTATCATGATTCTTGTTCTTAAGCCCGATGTGGTGGCTGCTAAGAAGCTCTCTATTGAAGATCAACAGTTTTTGTTGCAGGATGTTGTTGATGAGGTAAGGAGAATTCCGAAATCACCATACAACTGCCGCTTCGTAAATATGTGAGCTAAAGCGCTGACAATGTCTCTGTGATCCAGTGCCTCGCAAATGGTGTCTTGATTTCCCGCCTCAAGACTCTCCAGGACAACTTTGAGCCGAAGCAGGTCGTACCACCTGCTTTGAAGGTTTGCGTAACAATCGGCTTAACAAAGAAAGAAATCGAAAAGACGGGCACTATTATCCGCCACGCTATTACGAAAGTTCTGAGCAAAAAGAAATACTGATGCGTGAGATTTCCCTTCCCTCTTCCGAGGAAGTGCGGTCATGAACATTATGAATGCTCCCATGTTTTGTCTGTTTTCTTCTCATCCTATTAATCCTCCTTCGACCTGACGATAGTTGCCCCTACACCATTCTGTGTATATTATATTCAACGTGGGTGTTCTTGCTGTCCCGAGTCTGCATTCGTTCTGGATGTGCGCTCAGTATTGAACATGTGGACATGCCGCTTAGTTGTTTCTTTCCCTTCCAGCCAGCAGCATTCTATCTTTTTCTCTTCTTGATCCTCTGGCTTCCGATTTGGCATTGTATACATTGTTAGACCTTTACATCATTTTAATTTAAACCGGGTTCTTTCGCCTTTTTATCCCTTTTGCTAAGGAAAGTGAATATAGGGTTATGTGATGCTTCACCAACTCTAAAAGCGGACATCATGGATGAATAGTCTTGATACATTGTCTGGCTCCACTTTTAACAAGAATGTAAAATTTGTCAACTGGCAAACTTTATCAGACTAATTGCGGTCATTATGAATGTGCCCATTGGAGTTGAAGCGAAGTTTCTCTAGGGAACACAAGATCGAGGCTACTGGACATTCTTGGTGTTATGCAATTTACCAACACATGAAACCAACATTCCACAGCGATTCAATTTGGCCATTATTGATTACATTCTTCACAGGAAATCCTAACAACGGGTTTCACTCAATATGGCCAAGTTTTGGGGAAGAGACAATCCCCATTCACTGTGCCTGATCTGAGTAAATTATCTCTCCATCCCTCGAGTGATTCAATGGCCAGGACCAGTCGATTCACAGTTCTTTTTGTTTCTTCTGTCATATAAATTTGTCCTTCCCTACTTTCTTTCTCATAGTTTCCTCTTATTTTATCCACAGCAAAGTATTCGGGCCTCAATTCCGTTCAGCAATTGATACGCAATCCTCCTCTCCAGGATTTTGCGATTCGGTACTTAGGAAGAACAGGGGAGACTAGGAGAGACTGACGTGCAGAGAGTTGGTTAGTGATGAAGGGGATTATCCAATTCCTCGCTCTGCTGCTGCTCAGCTATCAGGTTGCATCCCTTCCTTATGGTAAGTGTCCCAACTTGAAACCCAAGGGTGTTTACACCTTGCTAATTCCTGGACTTACTCCATAATAGATAACCATGCAGCTCTCGAAAGCCGCGATGCAACTGCTCAGAATGAACCAGGATCTATTGCGGTCATTGTTTATGTGGACGAGAGCGGAAAGACCCTCAGTGTCGACCATCTCAACCCTCCGACCACCACTGTAAACAATGTGAGTATAAACCAACCCGGAGAACATCTGGAGAAGACACAACTCGCTCTGACATTGATTACAGTCGCCCACGGATATCCCTCCTATCCCGCTTATCCCCGATCTGGTCGTTCCTAACGAACTCGTCCCCACATTGCCCAATCTTGTCGCTGGCCCTCCCCCTCCCCCTCCATCGATCTTCCACCACAACGAAGAGCGTCGGTTTGGGATATCTTACTCACCCTACAACGCTGACAACACCTGTCGAAACCAGCAACAGGTCAATGCCGACATGGACAAGCTATCCCACTATGCCTACGTCCGCATCTACGGCGTCGACTGCGACCAGACTAGGACTGTCACCAACGCTGCCCGAGAACGAGGCATGAAGGTCTTCGCCGGCGTCTACGACCTCCAAAACTTCGAGGCCTCCCTCAACCTCATCATCCAAGCCGCAGCCAACGACTGGTCAACCATCCACACGGTCTCCATCGGCAACGAGCTCATCAACCGCGGCGCCGCCTCTGTCCAAGATGTCACCGCCGCCACTGCCACCGCTCGATCCCGTCTCCGCGCCGCAGGATACCAAGGCCCTGTAGTCACAACCGATACCTTCTCCCAAATGCTCCAGAACCCCCAACTCTGCGAAGCATCCGACTACTGCGCCGCAAACTGCCACGCCTTCTTTGACGCAAACCAAACTCCCGACCGGGCCGGTTGGTACGCCCGCGAACAGGCCCGCAAGCTCTCCCATGCCCACCCGGGGAAACGCACCATCATCACCGAATCTGGCTGGCCACATCGCGGTCGTGCCAATGGTGCGGCCGTGCCTTCTCCCGAAAACCAAAGGGTCGCAATTGATAGCCTCCGTCGCACCTTTGGTGGTGATCCGGATGGCCTGGTCTTGTTTAGTGCGTTTGATGACCTCTGGAAGTCGGACTGGGATGGGACGTTCGATGCGGAGAAATATTGGGGGATTGAGAATCGCTGAATGATTCATCTCGTTCTTGGATCTTTTTCTATTCTCACTCATATTCCTTTTCCTTTTTTTCTTTTTTTTTATTGCTTTTCAGCTCAAGTTCTGGCGTGTTATGCTGATATCACAACTTTTGCATTCCTGAGCTCTCTTGCAATTATCTTAGCTAGTTTTAGGCACTTTGATGAGGGCATTTTTTTGCGTTTTTCCTGTCGCTTATCGATCTTATCGTGCTGGTCACGATAAAGTCACTTTGAGTTCTGGATTAATGAACCTTTACCTACCATACATACATAATAGAACGTCTTGTTTCTACTTATTTTCAATGGAAATTAAGTCATTTATTCTAGTGGTTTTGGGAACGTGGTCATTTTAGTAGATTTTCATAGATAGAGAGGAAGGTGAAAAATAGTACGTTATGAGACTCTAACCCCAGAAACAATGGGCAAGGTTTCAAATATAGTGAGTGGCCAATCTTTCGTGCCTTTCTGGTATTATACTAAGCTAAGCTAACTACTCCCTATAATTATAGTAATACAAACATTACGGTGGCTCAAAGATTCTCGTCTGTGGTGCAATACAACATCCAGGTTCACCTTACGACTGTAAAGATACATTCTGCACAGCCTCCTCGACACTGACTGGGGGGGCGCTACCATTATTATTCTCCGTCGTGTAATCCTCTGCATGATGTAGGGTTGGGGCGCTGTTACTGCTAGCGTGGCCGGGAGAGTTGAGACTTGTAGCGGAAGACTTGGGATTATTATCTGCTGATTCCGTCTGCGCGTGTCTACCACGACCCCATCGGCGTGTCTTGGGGGGTTCTGGTGGCTGAGCTGGTTTCTGGCCCAAGTTGCCCGGGTGATGTTGGAGTCTTGAGGGGCTTGTGAGAGGGGTGCAGTGGCTGGAAAGATGGTGGTGGACAACAGAGCGTCTTGGGGGTGGGACGGCCGGGGGCGGGTTTGAGGCTGAGCGACGCCCTTGATGCGTTGGTGGGACCGGAGGGACGAGCCCGGATGTGGTGGTTGAGTTCCGTCGGTCGGTCTCGGGGAGGAGCAGGGGGGTTGCGGGTGCAGTAATAATGGGGGTGGATGGGGGGAGGGGACTGATTTGTTCTGTGGTACTGGAGGCTGGGGATTCGGGGGTTTTCTCCGTTGGCGTCGGGGCGCTGTCTTCCTCTCCTGTGGCTCGCCTTCCGCGCCAGCGCCGTGTCTTCGGGGGTAGTGGTTTGATTTTGGGTTTTGTTGGACTCGCTTGGGGATCTGTGGCTGTTGGTGCCGGATTGGGGTCGTTACGGCTGGGTGTGATGACTCCCGGTTTCTCATGCTGGGTGGCAACCTCGTGTACGCTGAGGGAAGAGGATGACGCCGGCTCCAGATGCATTCCCAACCGTTGTACCTGGTTTAGTTTGGGATAGGTGTCGAAGGTGGAAACCGAGGAGTCCAGCCCGTCCAGAGTGGTGGAAGACAGGGCGTCGGGCGAGCTGCCTCGCGTGCTACCAGAGGAGAGAGTCTGGGAAGACTCTACAGAGGTCCCAAGATCGGATCCAGGTTGGAAATTAGCTACAGCAGCCTCTGACGCCAGACTGTCCTCCCTGTGGGGACCTCGCGTAACTCTAGCAGAGGGTGGCGTTGCTTCGTCCTGCATCCACTCGACCGCCGCACATCGCAGAACGAGCCTCTTGGTTGTATCGTCGACATCGTCAAAGTGCATGATTTTTTCACAATCGGCGTCCCCCTCCCCGGAGAGTTGGCCGCGGACGAGAAGATTGAGCATGCGCTTGAGCTCCTCCCGCTTGTAATGCGGGGGATACTTTAGCTGCGTGTGCGCCAGCAATGGGTAGAGGACCCGGAGATAGGTGTGCCGGAGAGCAGAGGCCTCCTCGGGCAGGTCGAGAAGATTTCGAATTAAAATATCTACGAGAACGTGAAGATCGTTTGTGAAAAAGTATTCGTATGTGCTGGGGGTTGTAAAGATGAGGTATAAGAGTTTGAGGGTGAGAAGCTGTAGGGAAGTTTCCGCTGTAATCCGTGTCAGGACGAACACCATGGCGCCTGGAGGGGAAGCACGCTACCTTCTCTATTGATAAGAAGAATTATATTTTCTCCGAAAGTCTTGTAGAGGTTCCCATGCATCGAAAGGATTTTGATGACCTTATTGGTTAACGAATTTGAGGGTGACTCTTCGCCCACAGGGTTATGGGCCGATATCATAAATTGCTCGTTCAGAACCAACTACAAAATTAAGGTATAAACGAATGTCCAATCGAGCCAGGCGATGGTGTGGGCGGAAATAAAAAACCAAACAAACTCACCAACACGCGAATAACAGGATAATGATAGGGGTCATTGACATCATACGAAAGGTCTTCGATAATATCAAAAAGGCCTCTAATGAAATCGTCGTCCACAAGAACTACAAAGAGTCCGGTTAGCAACCCCATCAAGCATAGGCGCAAGGGAACACTCACCGAGATCCTCAATCTTGATTCTTTGTATCCTTGACACCTCATAGAGGAGATCCATCAAGAGTCGGTGAAGGCCCGGTGAATGGTGCCCCCGCTCTCTGGTTTGCGCCAGGAGCAGCTCCAACAGCCTCGAAAACACACCTTCCTCGTTCATCATATGGAGCAGGACCTCATGTTGCCGACCATCGAAGAGGAGGAACGACGTTATCATATGGAGGGTTACGAAATCATCTTCCTGTTGCGCCCATTAGCAAAACAACGGATCAGGGAGACCTCAGGGAAAATCTCGAGGGAACATGAGGGCTATATATATACCTGCAATAGGCCGTAGATCATCTGTCGTCGGACATAGTCGGTATGAGCGACGAATATCGTCGACGAGAGGAGTTTGTATGAGCATCTCGAAACCTCTAACTCGGATGGGAGATAATCATCTATTTCGCAAACCATCCGATCCCACATTGTTAGCCACACCCACCGTATTTTTATGAGCCATAGAGAAAGAGGGCGTATTTGGAAATTCGCGCCCTACTTTAAGCAGCCGTTATCATACCTTTATATTTCGTAGCCAGACTTAAGTATGCCCGCAGCGCATTATCGATTAGGTCTTCTGAGGAGCAAGGGGCGGAAACAATATCTTGGATGTCTGTATGTTGATTCCGACCAGCGACAGATTAGCGTCTGCAGCTTTGAAAAGAGAGTCGGTTTAAGAAAAAAAAAAATGGGGGGGGGGGGGGGGGGATATTAAGTCAAAAATGTTGGACCTTTTACACCGAGCCCCCAAAAAACAATTGCCCCCACCCCCACGGCGGAGTGGGGGGGGGCGGCCCGCAGCACGCCATCCGGCTTTCGCCCCCCCCACCAATTGGCCGCCGGGAGCGGTGGGGGGGGCCACAACCCGCGACAGCGCGGAACCACACCCGGGAGTCGGGGGGG
>JAPDEJ010000067.1:0-114791 GCA_027569045.1 Aspergillus biplanus
TCACTATTGTAGATTTTACAGCATCCGATCCTATTAAAAATTTTTTTTATTTTTTAAAATTTAAAAACACCAAAACGCTCTCTTTTTTTTTTTTTGTATATTTTACCCTCCAACCCCCACAAAAAAAAAAAAAAAAACCTCGCATCATTAAACCTTGTAATTAATATTATTATCAAACAATCCAAAAAAAAAAAAAAAAAAAAAAAAAAAAAAAAATCTCATGGTACCAAGAATCGGAGCGGTTTTGAATTGCCTCAATTTCGGAGCATTCTCCGGGTTCTCCATTTTGCTTAGGGGATCATTGATCTCCTCGAAGCCGCTTAGATTTAAATTGAGGAATGTTTTAAATTTCCTGCTTAAAAGCGATGGAAGCTCCTTGTCGCTTCGCAGCACTACGGCAACAAACTCGATTTCACCGTTCTGGGTACATATATGAGCATTTTCCTCTCTTGACGCTGTGGCTTTGCACTGCCTTCTTCTTCTGCTTCTCTGCGCCTCGTTCCGATACCGTGAGACAATATCCCCTTTCGGGAAGATACCTTGGAAGGCGCCGATATAGTCCCCGAGGAACGCCAAGGGGTCCTTCTTGCTCTCATGCAGGGGGGAATCTATATCATCATCGCCCTGGTCCATATTAATATCTACTCTATTGCGGTCAGCCTGCAAGGCTACATATTCCGTGTAAAAAAGTCTCTTTCACAAGGCGAGCCACGCCAGAGCCGTATATTCTCACTAACCCTAAATATTGAAACACAGTGTCATGACGACGTGTTGGATGACTTCCACAAGAAGGAGAAGACTAATGATACAGGAACACAAACCCTGGCGGCATTTTGAGGGACGGCCGCCAAGCCAGGGTGTGATGGGCGTGAATAAACATCATGATTAAAACTGTCGTCCGGCCCGATGAGTGTTCAAGAGCGAGATATGACTGTTAAGCGCTGGGTTATACTGTCTACCTACATAGAAGACTGAGGCAGATGTCACGGTGCTCTCAACCAACCACAAATCAAGACTGGAAACATCATTTCCCGCTCTACGACAACTCAACCCAGTCCGCGGTGACACACTATATAGAGCATTTCATTCCCTTCGGATCTCTGACCCCGCAATATTCACAAAGTTACTGCACGAGCCGGGCGTATGAGACTCCTTCAAATCCATCAACATTCTGTCCCTGGATAGAGAGATACATTGTTTCCTTCCACGGCCAGTTTTGGCGCTCATCCTTGCCCTGCCAACATATGAAGGGGGACAACAGACTGTAGCCGCTGCCCATGACCGGGAGGGGGCACATTGTTAATAATACATACAAGCTCTACACTATCATCCGTTCTAATTATAATATTCCTTCCATCATTCGTCGTAAGTCTAGTTCTTTCCTTTCTATCATATTCCGTTAAATTTGCACGTTACGCTTACGCGGTATATGTAGTAGAACATCACATGAATCTATTCTTGACCTCCTATGAAAGCTTCCAACCGAGTTTCATACTTAGAAAACTAGAAAGAGTCAAAATTTCTTACAGGAAAGCCGAAGTGGAACATCACTATATATGTTTGGTCAAATACTTCGGCCGGTTTTACGTGCTGGACAGCGATATGGAGGGCCATATTGACCAAGGCCCCTACCAGAAGAGAAAGACGTCATGACATAATAAGGTAATACATAGAGAGCAACAAGGACAGGATATTTAGCTTGTTAGCTCTAGTCAGTGAATGAAAAGTATATATGTGCCATACATCAGAGCAGCATCGGAGAAAGAATTGTAAAGCCATATCAATGCAGTGCGCGCTGCCGAAGACGATGCTCAAACAATAAATAATCAAACCCACAAGTGAATACCGAAATGATGACTAATGGCACCACGTGACATTTACCGGCGGAAGTCGGCTGCGGAAGCAACCATACGCATTTCTCCCCCGACGACGCTCGAGGCACTCACAGCTGGATTATTCACTTTTTTGCGGTTATTGTCGCGTTGTATTGGACTGAATCGCGAAGGAGACGACAAAAAAGAGGCAAAAGAAGCAACGCTTCCCGAACCTGCACAAAACCATGGGCTCCGGCAGCTCCAAACCCGAGGCCTCCTCCGGCTCAAAACACATTTTCTCTAGGTACGATTTCACTCAATTCGGATGGCTAAAATATGAATGGCTTTCTATTTGGTATCTGCATCGATTGCGAATTTATGGGGGAAAAATACTTCCAGAAAGAGGGAATGGATGGGGATATCAATGGATTCTCATATTTAAACAATGACATCTCCAACAGAACTCCATAATATTTGATAACAATCCGAAAAGGAGCATGAATTGGAGCATGCCATCTTTCCACATTACCGAGTCTAGCTAACCCGGACTTTTCCACAGTGGTTCCCCAATTCAATTCTCCTCAAACCTCGTTGACGGCCTCCAGTCCAATGCCGAAGTATGTCTCCTCTCCCTTCGGCCCAACAGGGAAGAAAAAAAATCATGCAGGCCATCAATGAAAAAAGCCCGGCTGATCTAACCAAAAAAAAAATCGATAGACCGACTCATCCCGTGCCCGATCCCTCGAGCTCCAAATTCAAGCGCGCGTAGCCCAAGAGCTGGAACGTCTCCGCGCCCGCGAACAGCAAACCCTCGCTGAAATCGAGAAGCGTCTCGCAGAAGTGAAAGACAGCGCCCCTTCGCCTTCCTCTACACAACCCGCCGCCATCAGTAACTATCCCGCCGGCTCTTTGGACCTAGATGCACCCCGTATCCCTTTCGCTGGCCGCGAGTACACCCCTGCGCCGCCGGCCCTGGCAACGCAGCCCTTTAACCGCGAATTGAGCCGGGAGTCAGTGAACACGGAGATTGAGGAGCTGCGATTGAAGCTGGAGGGCCGGAAGAAACTGGCTGAGTTGGATGAAGGGGTCTCACGGGCGAAGGCGGATGTGGTTAGTTGTTTGCGGTTGAACGATCGACGGCCGTTGGACTGCTGGAAGGAGGTGGCAGAATTCAAGAAGGAGGTTGCTAAACTTGAGGAAGGGTTTGTGGATCGTATTGTGGGTTAGGTTTATGTGGTTGGCTGGCAAGATGCTTTCTCCAATGCATGCGAGAGCTCTTTTAAAATAGACTTGTTGGGATTAAATTTTTCTTATAACCTTTTCTCTTTTTCTTGTCCTTTGTGTGCTTGTGCATATGTATATCTATCTACCCATCATCTACATGCTATCATCTTGGTCATTCACTGAACTACTACTAAGTATGTCATATTAAAATACAAGTAATTTAAGCACGAGGGATACCTTGGAAGGAACATTATCACCTATGTTTTAATTCTTTGTTAACAGGACATAGCCACATCCGAACAATGACTGGGTATCACTAAACACTAGACAATCTTAAACTAACTGCTACTCATAATCATACAAAGAGGATTAAACAAGCTCCCAGACAGCCAGTCGCCCGATTCTCTCCCCTGCTCCCCGAATAATACACATATTTGACTCTCTTTTCTTACTTTTGGATGCATTCCTCTTCAGCCTAACCTTTGACAGCTGAATCGAGCCAATTCCCGTCCCCTTCCCTTCCGAGAGGTTATAATTTCCCGTCGTAACGAAGCCAATTAGATCTTCCTCAGGTGGGATTGGTAAATGTTCCTTGTGAGCATCAGTATCATCCGGCAGAGTAAAAAGAGACTCCGCAAGACGCTGTCGGGCGTCCTCTTTAGTGAATGTAGGATTTATGAAGGATGAATGCTGCTGCTTTTTCCCGTTCGATGCTGTTTTTGATGCAAGAGCGACCCATTTCTGACGAAGCTCTGAGTTGGTCGTAGGGAGGCGGTAGATGCGAGCTCGTGGAGTGGGGGTACCCCGATAATAAAGCGAAAGTTTCACCGTTGCAAAAACAGTATCATCTATATCAATAGAGGTGTCACTTATTGCAAGCTTCGCACGGGGAGGTGGCAGTTGGCGTATTTCCAGCGGGGATGAGGTTTTAGTAGGGGTTTCCTTGGTGCTCTCTCGGCTGCCCGTCCTCCCCGTGTCCTGCCCTTTGGAAGTAGGAGCGTCTGTATTCTCGGGCGCGTTGCCATCAGGCAAGGGTTGCTGGAATACTTCCCAATCGCATGCCCAACCTCGACCGACTTCGCCTTTCCGTCCATTGCCGAGGTCTAGGCTGTCAAATTCGATCCTCCGTCCCTTTGGTCGCCGCTCCCATTGCTCTTTGGCCTTCGTCCGTTCACGTAACCCCCATTCCCAGCCAGCCTGGGTGCCGGGGAAATCGCCCGGAAACCACGGTTCTCCCGCCTCGAAGGCAAGCTGTTGTTGTTCGTTGAGCCCTCCAAACCTTGGGTTGCCGCCACTTGAAAGCGGATAATACATCAAGGCATACCACATTGGAGGTACACATTTCCAAGGAAGAAGAACAGTCCAGCTCCCTGGTGCATTGCTCGTAGATGGAGACGCGGCTCTCGTAGCCGTAATGATAACGGGAATCTGCGGATCGGAATCCTGGGGAGGAGGATAAATACCTGGTCCCGTTTCCGTGCGTCGTCGATTGATGGCCTTTTGACTAGGCAGTTGACGAGTGGCAGCCAATCGTGTGGGGCGATCAAAAAGTGCTGATGGGGTTGGGTTTTTATCAAGAGGCCATGTCGACAGCAACATGGCTAGATCTTGCATCTGTTTATCGGACGATGGAGGATTCAAACGTTGCGGGGGGAAACGAAGACGGGGATCAGGAACGGAAAATGCAAGAAGGGCGTTCTGGGGTAAAGATGAAGGATTTGAAACGCCCAAGAGTGAGTTCCAGGTGGTCTCTGGGCTAGCTGCTTTATTCCCCTTCTCTTCAGCTGTAGATGGCCTTAAGATCGATAGTAATGCTTCCGTGGACCCTGGCCCGGTGATCTCGATGCTGCCAATCTCGAACCGAAGGTCCTCAACCATAACGGGAGGGTTTTGCTTCTTTGAAACCCCAAGGAATTCATTCCACAGTTGCAAAAATGCAGACGGATGAACTCGAATGAATATTTTAACATTCCCCTTGTTCTTCCTTTTGTTTTTCCCAGGATCAGCATCGTCAACATCAACCATCTCCATGTCTTCTACCTCACGTTGAGCACATCGTATCAAAGTGACGGGAGCAATAGGTCTCCGCTGGTCATCCTGCTCAAGAGCCCACGCACGTAGACTTCTCAATCCGGCCTTCCATTTTCTACCTTTAGCGCCCCATACACTCTCCCCATCAATTCCGACCGCTCTCAACACACTCTCCAAAGCTGCTTCAGTACCCTCCAATTGAATAGTAGATATGTAGCTCATATCCCATGCCACAGCACCCCTCGCACTTCTCGCTCTATGGGAAGGTCGGTAGCTTTTCTCCGTCGGCGACAAGGGAATCGCAAATCTCCACAAAGGATCCTTCGAGGTCGTCATTCTGGCTCGCTTTGCATGCCACATATGCGTCGGAAGCCATGTCTTGCAACGCTGCCGCTTTTGGTACTTCGACTCAGGCGGGGGTGGTCGCGAGAGCTTATTTTTCTTGATTTTTGGAACACGCGGCGCAATATAGAATGCATGACCACCAGCTTCTTCCAGCGCTTTTTGATCCTCCTTGTTGCGTTTCGCCTTTGCCGCGGCCCGCTTAGCTTTGGTCTTGGAGTTGAGGTTCTGGAGGCGACGGGCGGTCTCTAAACGAATTCGCATAATTTCCGTCGGTTTTCTTCGTCTCGCGGTGACCGTGGGAGTGTTATCCTCAATCATCTACTCGATACCAGCGAACAATTAGCCAAAAACGTGTTTAAAAAACCAGGATGGCCCCGAAGGATAACATGAATGACTATTTCCCAAGTCTCAAGATGCAAGAAAGGACGGATGAAAAGGGAATAGTATCTACCTCTCTCTTTGCTCTCGCTCTCAATCTACTCGGGACCCTTTTCACATTGTGGCTGGCCGTCCGCCGCCGCAGCGATCGAGGCACCTTCTGGAACGCCCGACTGGTAAGAGCAGCTTTGGACCGCTGCATACCCGCTTCGAGCGAGCGGATTTCAAATTCCCGGGCATTGAGATAAGCAGAAACATCCAGTTCTCCTGTATTAGACAGTGCAGCCTCGGACGACTGCACGGCAAGTGACCGAGCATCATAGGTTTTGGCGCGTTTGCGAGATGCTGCGGTGTTTTGCTGGCTCGAAAAGGCAGCCTTGCGTTTCGAGGGCTGGTTGAGGGCCATAATGGCCAATATTAAAGGTTAGAAGCTAGGTCTCTTTGCCTGGGGAAGTGAATGCTTTTCGGCTCTTTTTTTTTGTTTTTTAACTTTCTTCCTTTTGGCGTTGTTCGAAGCTTTGAGGCTCCTGTAAGTTTTCGGGTCTGGAATCAGTCAACTTAATTTGCGTTGGATGGGACTTTTTAGCGCGTCACCTCCCGGCCGACAAAAAACACAAAGCACCAATAATAAGACCAACTTGAAGAGGGGAACAAACCCAACAGCGCTTTGATTCATGTAGATCCTGGAAGCCGGGGTACCTAACATTAAGCTTACTTTGCTCTACACTTCTTCATGCTTCATAGGATTTTAC
The DNA here is from genome assembly GCA_027569045.1 of Aspergillus biplanus. Classification (NCBI taxonomy): domain Eukaryota; kingdom Fungi; phylum Ascomycota; class Eurotiomycetes; order Eurotiales; family Aspergillaceae; genus Aspergillus; species Aspergillus biplanus. The sequence goes on from JAPDEJ010000067.1 coordinate 6,545, forward strand.
AACTGGCATCGCTGTCTCACCTTCCATGAATAGGTAGCTATGAAACTCAAAATTTTTATCGTCTTCTTTTATTTCATGTCGTCATTATTGCATTTAATTCCTCTATAGTGCGCAAGGTCTAGTTATAAACAAATATTTGCCTTTGCAGGCCATTACCTCACTGGTGGAACATGTGCCATCTATTAAACTCATATCCCGTCTATTTGTTGTTTTTTCAAGGTGTGCGTTTACAGGTTCTTAATGACAGCCTCGGCGCTCGAGAACTATAGTAGTGTAAGAAAAAAAGAGCAGGGAGACTTATCCCGGCAAAACTTACCTCGAGGTGGTTCTTGGAAGGCTCAAGAGCAGCGTAAGTGACCTTGCCGTGGTCAATAACGATAGCGTAACGCTTGGTGCGGCCCTCCTCATCGGCCCAGCCGACGCTCTTGGAGAACTTAGCATTGGGATCAGAAAGGAAGAGCTATGGAAATTGATTAGTATAGTGGTTATCGAAAGAATATTGAATTGCGAATGGGAAGATAAAACGTACGATATCGTCACCCAGGACACCGTTAGCCTTGCCCCAGGCGCTCATGACGTAGGCATCGTTATAAGCGAGGACAGCAACGACATCAACGCCCTTCTCGCGGATCTCAGGGAGTCTCTCAATGTATTCAGGGACGTGGCGAGCAGAGCAGACGGGGGTGAAGGCACCGGGTAGGGCGAAGAGGATAACCTTCTTGTTGGCCCAGTCCTTGGAGGCGTGATAGTTAATGGGGATACCGCAGGAAGTAATCTCACCCTTCTCCTCGGAGTAGGGGATGTAGCTATTCAAACCTCGAGTGTTAGACGACCCCATTGAAGCTTTTTCAAATCAAACCTAGTTGGTTTGGACGGTGAGAGAGAAATGAACTTACGAGAAAACAACGTCAGCAGGGAAGCTGTCACCGGCCTTGAATCCAGACATGTTAAAAGAAATGATTGGTGTGTTAGGGGATAGAATAAGAAGTTAGGTGGTGAGATAAGTGAAAGTTAGGTTGGTGAGGTCAGGGGAGTGGAATTGAAGACAAGGGAATAAGTTATCTTTTTATAGTGCGGGTAATGCGGAAGAGCAAGAAAAGTAGAAAGCAGTGGAGGGGAAGGAGCCAACGCGGGTATTAAATACGGTTCCATCGTGGCTCCGAGAGAAACAGCGAATGCCATCGTCCACGGGCCGCGAAAGGGCGCCATGAGGTGATCTGAAGCAGAATGATACCGAATCCTTTCGATTACAAGGGCCCAGGACGGATTTTGGGTCCTCTGGTCGGGTGTATTATCAAGAAGACCACCCGAGACTGAGGCCCCGCCAATAATTTTCCACCCCTCCCCCCACCATTATCCGTTGGCTTCGTCCGAGCCACCTTCCCTAGGTTTAGTTCCTCAGGGTATCTAGACCGGAAAGGTTGACAAATCCGATCGCCCGTAAAACTTACCACAACCCTCTGAAGTCATAACTCATAGTTCTCAGAGCAGGAGATAGTGATCACGATGGTCATGATTATAATAATATACATGTTATTATTCCCAGGATCTCTTAACTACGCGGGGTAATATTTTCATTGCACCTATTAACTATCTACACCCCCGCCTCGCTGGCACTCAGTCCAGGAATTCACTTCAGATATGGGGAACCGATGGGATGCTCTCTCTTGCAACGGGATCTTCCAAAAACAGCAGGGAAACCGAGCACGGTCGCTTCCTTGGGAGGGGAAAGGATGGGGGGTTGGTTTGTACTTGACCGGAGAATTCGAGATAAACATTTATTGGCATGAAACCTACCTACCTGTGTAGGTAGGAGGTATTACTTGAATAGGTATACTATAGAAAACATATTCCGGTTGGAGTCATCAATTTCCAAATATCGAGACTTCAGATATCAAATCATTGGCTAAACCGCTCTAACCGGTACTGGTATTTACTAGTAGTGACCAGCTAGGCACTGGGCACTAGTACATTGTACTCAGTCATTACTTTATCGATATTCAGGGCGGGTTGACATGAGCCCAGTCAGTGTTAAAACGAACGTTGCCTGAGCAGCAAGATGGTCACGTCATACCTAAGTGTTTTCTTCAATTTTGATTCTCGTCCCTTTGATATCACCACCCGTCGCACCCAGTTGTATCTGGGTCACCTTTTGTTCGGATACTAATAATAATGGACGTCTACATAAGACAATGGCCAGGAAAAGAAAAGAGAAGGCATGAATTGACTTTACCACACTGGCTGTTGCTTTATTCTGTGAGTGCCGTGCCAAGACCGCTACCGCTTATCGAACCTGAGGACCCTGTGATCCATGTCAATCGTAATAAGTGTCCAAGCAAAAACTGGCCGCCAAAACTCTGCCCCCTCCCTGACTTCGTGCTCCGTGAAGAATCTCGGCCTGCCCCGAGTCTCGGAGGATGCTGGCGAACTTTTTAGTACTAAATGACTAGCTTCGCTCCATATTTTTTGCTAACTGACATGTCAAGGCTCAGTGACTTGCACGATCAATAATGATTGCTTAGTACTAGAATGTACCAATCTGTATTATTGCCACTTGAAACCTCTTACCAATTCCAAAGGGCCCATCGGGCCTAAGACTCGGTTAGCCTGAAAGCCGACATCTGATAAGATTTGTTCATCGTGGCTGGCATAGGAACAATTTACTTTTCTCCCTGAACCTTTGGTGTTTTAATATCTATTACCCAAGCCATAATAAATGTCTATAAATAGCCACCCCAAACATCGTGACTACCTCAACATTAGTACTAGTACTGGGTTTCCTGCTTGCCATAAACGTTACTAATAAGACGGATGGGTGTAAACTCTGGGGCAAGACGATTATGGAGCGAACGATGACTTGATTCCCCGCTAGGATTACATATCAGTATGGTTCTAGAAGAGAGGCTCGAGTTCGAGATATTACGTTAGTAGGCTGTTGGAGTTGAGATGGTGAAGCGACCTAGACGGTAAGCTAGAATATATATATATATGCCTAACGTCAATATGAGAGTAGTGAGAATCGAGGATACCCCAAAAAACTTCTCCTAGGCCATGGGGTAAAGCATTTAGGAACCACCTGAACAAAGTTGCTTTTCCTTCCCTGGTATATATTATGGGGTTGTGAGGGACCAAGAAACTCTCTGGAACGGACAACACTCAGGGAACTAATTTACCTAGGTCTAAACTAAGAATTGTATAAAGGGACGCACGTTCATCATAGTGCAATCGAACTATAGTCGCACTAATAATACCCGAGAAATGAACACTGGTAGTAGGCAAATAAATTGGACGGCTGCATCTGTCCTGGCTGCTTAAACTACCTAATATTTACCTACGAGGGTTCTCTCACATCTGCCTTGTTTCCTGCAAAAGGTTATTAATAATAGGTTTCCTGCAGGAACTTAAAAGACATGCATGAGACTAGAAACACGTGATGAGGCTTGTAACTAACACAAAACGTCACCTAAAACTTTTCTTGAGAATGACTCAAACTGACTAATTTCTCTTCCCCGAATTCGAGTTTGTATAATGGCGGACATGAGGCCACCGTTCACTTTAGAGACTGCGCAAAAGAAGGTTAAAGCTGCGCAGAACTTGTGGAATACTAAGTAAGGACCAAGAAGCTAGGATGTTTCCGCACCGTGCCTTTATTACTTGCTCAAGGTTATTTGTGCTTTTGTGGACTTGGTGCTGGAGAAGCTGTGGTGTCTCATCCTCCAAAAATTCGAACACACTTTTCTCTGGAATGCAATGAGGTATTGAGATGGGCAGGATTTGAGTGAACTTTGTGTTTTGTCCCTTGCTTGCGAGCCAGCCATGCGCCTGCATCCATTCCAGCACCTTTTCAACCCCTTGTCTTTGCCGCTGTTTCCCCCCCTCCCTTGATCGAGCACTACAAGGCCAGCGCTATTTCCTGCACTGTGACCATATGTTTACTTATTTTTATGTGGTAGAGATCCGGTACGAGTCGCACAGGCTTACACCCCGTCCTGCATCTGGCGTAATCGCGCCTCATTCTTTTCGGGTACGGAGGGTATTGTCGACTTTCTAACGGCCAAATGGAACCGCGAACGCAGTTATAGGCTTCGCAAAGAGCTTTTTTCTTTTACTGATGATCGAATCGCCGTGCAGTTCTGGTACGAATACCAGGACGCCGATGACGAAATGCGTTGGAAACGGTGTTACGGTCTCGAGGATTGGACATTTGATCGAGAGACGGGAAAGATGCGTAAACGAATGATGAGTGGGAACGATATTCTTATTGGGCCCGATGGGAACGGAGAGGGAAGGTGGTTTTTAGATGGAGTGGATGTTGAGGATGCTGATATTGGGGAGGAACATTGGTGAAATTGTTTGATTGAAATTCTGCTGCAATTCACGTTAATAAGGATAATAGGGATGTTGAAATAAGGGTACTATATGTGGTAGGCTTAGAAAACGGCGAGACAAGATGCCCTGGTTTTGGTTCATGTTCCTTCGAGATATTGAGAAGCTATGCGCCGCCGAATCTCTTGTACGTTGACGACTTCGCATCGGGACACCCGAAGGAGAACAATCCTTCATGATAAGATTGGAATGCCTTTACTAGAGGTGCAGAATAAACTTTTTTCAGTCTGCCAGCTCGGATCTCAATCAGCCCTCCTTCCCTTGGGCTTTCAACATACTAACCCCTGCAGTCCCAAGCTTTAACTTTTTTAAAGTGGGTTGGCCGTGGAGAGAGGGCCATGGAAAAATAAATCTGTTTGCCAAAGGATTGAAGGCACATGAAGTCCTAAGGGGGTAGTTTTAATAATGGATCAAGGGAGTAAGAAAGGGAGGGGAATTCTAGCCAAATATTTAGCGATTGAATAACTACGTCACCGTCATCCTACCCAGGTAGATACTGATTCCGAAGGCAAACCATCCTCTGGAGGAGCTCTGACTACGAGAATTTTATTGTCAAATTGTGATTTAAGATCCTTGTTTGGCTAGAGGTGTGTGCTCTGAAACGTATAAATATTTGTCATATACGAGTTCATTAATGGCCTGTGGAAGAGGATTTAAAGTCGTTTAGAAGTTAAAAAATGATGGTTGAAACTTGCAGATCATAAACAAGCTAATGAACCCATTCTTACCAGCTTGGGGAAACGCCCCAGCAATTATGATGGTGCATTCCAGCAAATGAAGCAATTTGGTGCTGTGGGAACTTGAAGAATCTTGCGCAATAACAAACAACTCAACGCCCATTCCACGGCTTCGGCCTCCCCACGGTATGCTCAAATCCTGAGAATCGACTGCGCTTGCCCATGATCAATCTTGTGTATGTGGTTTTGAAGCATTTTTTCGGGAAATTACTCTGGAATTTGGGGATAGACCGAAGTGAACCGTCTCTCGAAGTTTATACTAACAACTCAGCATCGCAACCTCCCACCTACTGCCATCACACGCCGCCAGATATGACTTTTTACGATTTTCCACAACGATATTGATCTGGTTTGTGCTTGAGGGGCTTCTAACAAACACTAGGGCACCCGAACTACGTTAATTGATCAATTATCGCGTTGAAGGCAGGAAGTGACGCCGGATCTCGTCCAAGTCCATACGGGTCAACATATATCTGGTGGAAACGGACTTGTGCGTATTTTAAGTCTGGTTTGTTGGTGTCCTATTTTGCCCTTGCTTGACGAATTACAGCAGATTTGCTGGTTCTAAGATTGAAAAGGTTTGACCTCAGTTCGTTCAACAAGTAATACAGCTCTCCATATGTGGCCCGGGCATAAGTGAGACGACGTATCGTGCTAGGGGTTTGCCCGGCAATGGAGGAGACGACTTCCCTCCTGAGTCCAATGACGATGCGGTCACCTTTAACGGACGCCAGCAATAGAATAAACAACTGCCTAACACCGATTACTGAACAGGGAGGGTCAGGGGATGGGCACTACCACCTGACATCGCCAGATCAGATGTCCATTGTCAACAGCCCGCTATCTCCAAAGGATAATGTGGATAGACTCTGCATATCGCCGGTTCCTGACTCGCGAGCCGGATCGAAAAGGAATTCGGCCGTTTCTGCTGGGTCGATTGCTTCAGGAAAAGGGAAAAGAAAAACACATGTCGGACCATGGCAGCTAGGAAAGACTCTCGGTAGCGGTGCCACTGGTCGTGTCAGGCTAGCTAAACACGCCATGACAGGGCAAACAGCTGCCATCAAAATTGTATCGAAGAAATCCGCCGCAATAACACAGAGCGATAGCATTGCGGCTATGGACCGGAATGCGGGAAATTTTATTGGAACAGGGACAAGGCAAATGCCATCAGGGATCGAACGTGAAGTGGTCATCATGAAACTTATCGAGCACCCCAACGTTATTAGCTTGTATGACGTATGGGAGAATCGAGGAGAACTGTAGGTGAAATGAAAAGTTTATCCTATATCACAGAAACTGACCACCAGCTTCCAGGTATTTAGTGTTGGAATATGTCGAAGGAGGCGAATTATTCGATTACGTGCTGAACCATGGGCCACTTCCTGAGGAAGAAGCAGTGCGTCTCTTTCGGCAGATAATTGCTGGACTTGGTTATTGCCATCGTTTCAACATCTGCCACCGGGACCTGAAGCCAGAGAATATTCTACTCGATGCGGAGTTCAACGTCAAGCTGGCAGATTTTGGGATGGCTGCCCTCCAGCCCGCTGGTCACTGGCTCAACACATCCTGTGGAAGTCCGCACTATGCCGCTCCAGAAATCATCTATGGTCGCAAGTATCGCGGTGATAAGGCAGATATTTGGAGTTGCGGAATTATTCTGTACGCTTTACTTACAGGGTTCCTTCCATTTGATGGGGGAGACTTGCACAGTACACTGCAGCTTGTGAGGAAGGCCGATTATTATATTCCTCCAAACCTTAGTGATAATGCGGCAGATCTTATCCGCCGTATACTGCAGAAAAAGCCAGAGGATCGCATTACCATGGAAAATATTTGGAGACACCCTCTTCTTAAGATGTACGAGAAGTTTCACCAGGTGAGATCTAAACATTATCTGGGTCCGGCGCCACCCCTCTCCGTTCAGGACTGTGGTGTGCCTGTCACAAGCCGGCAGGATATTGATATCGACCTCCTCCGAAATTTGCAAACATTGTGGCACGATGTGAAACCTGAGCAGCTGGTAGAGAGACTTCTTAATCCAGAGTAAGTAGTGTCTTAATCGTGGTAGCCCTAACGTCCCCTTCCAGTGAAGGATGATTCTACTAGCGGATGCCTTTCTATTATTTCTCAAGATACCCTTAACCCTTTGGCAAATAAACTAATTGTCCTGCGATTAATAGACCGACTCATGAGCGGATGTTTTACAACGCGCTGGTGAAATTTAGGAATGAGCAGTTGGAGAATTACCAAGGCGAGCCCCTCGGGTACTCTGCCAGTGACTACCACCACATCTCACGAGCGCAAGATCGGGTCTCTAAGCATGCACGTAACCGATCACAAGGTGGTTCTCGGAGACGTTCCCACCTGCCAGCCGTCAAGGAAACTGGGAAACGCAAAGCACAGCCAAGGGAACCAAAATCTTCTGCCACAGTGGAGAACTACGACCCATTCAGGTGCCCCGTGAGTCCACTCTCCGAGAAAGAACCTCAACCTACACGTGTTGCAATCTATCGAAATGACTATGAGGGAAATCGGCAGCAGCTTCGCTTGGAAATCCCCCAGTCTTCGAATCCGTTTTTGGATGATGATCCTGATGCGGTAGATTGCTCGCAAAGTCCGCCATTTGCCGTTGTCGGGGGAAAGAAACAAAAAGTCGACTCTGTCAAGTCCTTCCAATCTAAAGCATCACACTCAGGCTCCCGTCGAGCGTTGAATACTACATCAACCCCCCGTTCCGTGAGCTACAAACGAAACGTGTGCTTCCGACACACCAAAAATTGTTCCCGAGGGTCGATGTCGGCGAAAACCAAGAAGAGGACAGAGAAAATAGCTGATACCGGCAGACAACCAAGTGAAGGTAGCTTACAGTCCATCTTTGATGACCCATTTTCGGATACACAGAGCAGCCTGAGTTTACCTGCTCAACCAAAAGTTGTCCGCGGTGCAGGAATCACTATCAAGAAGTGCTGCCAGCCAAAGAAAGTTCGAAATTCTGATATTATCTGGAAAGATGAAGCGCGCAAGGTCTCTCATGAGCTCAGTCAGATATGTGAGGAGGCATTCAACGGGAGCTCCCTGTCTACCGGCCGTACAGAAAGCACCTGTATAGGTTCAGAAACCCCTCCAACGTCCGTATCTATTGCAAGCCCGGAGGTCTCAAGCAACGAGATAGATAGCAGCGCTTTCAAAAAACACTCGCAACCACAGACTCCCCAGGGATCCCCACAGCCGTCTTATCCCGGCATGGAACTTGCAGAAACCCGCCGTAAGCTTATCGAACATTCAAGCCAAGATGGATCTGGGGAGCTCCCAGCATATTTGGTGACCATAATCGGGCATCTGGATCGTTTAATTGAACAGGACAAAGCGAGACAATGTCTAAGCCTCGCCCAAACAGAGGAATTGAGAAGCTCAATGCACGACCTGTTTTCCAAGATGCCAAACGAACCCGGTCCCCTTCCCATAATATCAGAAGAACTAAATTTGTCGCCAGAGAAACCTTCTAGCAGCAATCCCGAGGCTACTACCGAGCCAACTAATTCCATTTCAAGTACCGAAGGTCGTCCCTGCGGTATTACTCGTACTGGGAAACGCTCGATTCGCATGGTCCCTCGAAGTTCATTCCAATCGATTGACGATGCAACACAATTGGCCATACGCAAGACCCGTAATGAGCCTACAGGAAGCGGCCTCAAACCTGGCACCGAAGACGGCAAAGTTCCCTCTAATGGTGCCCCTCATGATCATAGACACAGCTACACAGATCGTGCTGACGAAATGGGCCCATCAGGACGAAACGGGGCGCGGACACCCGATCACAAAAAATGGTCTTGGTTCAGGAGGTCGCAAGCGCCTGAAGAGATTGAGGAGAAAGCGCATCAAGAGGTCAAGCCCATTCACCCCAGTTCAGCTACTGTTATCGTACATGAACTCGATGAGGCCGCGAACGCTTCAAAATTAGAACAGGAAGCCCAGGAGGTGAGACGAAAGAAGTCTACTGACGGCCATAAAGGAGGCTTCTTCAGAAAGCTCATGAGGAGGAAAATAAACCAGAATATACCTGATACTGGAATTGGTAGGCGTAGGTCTTCTCTAGTATGTTCAGCTAGGCTAACGTTTCTGACCCAGAACCCTCCCCCGCAATGAATGATACGCTACCCCAAGACGATCACGGGTTTGAAACCGACAAAATGAACAAAACTCGTCTTCATCGGCCAAGGTTTGAGGGAAAGAGTCAGAACTGGTTTGCTCGTGTCTTCCAGTTCAAGCCTGCTACTAAAGTGGTCGCGTTGAATACATCTAAGGTTAAAGGCCGCAGAGATGTACACAAAATACTTCGTGACTGGAAACAATATGGGCTGGAGGACGTCCGGCTAGACAAGGCGAGTAAGGTTCTTTACGGCCGGGTTGGTGAAGTTAACTGTAAGCCTCATCTCACTGATATCTTTCCTAAGGTCTAACCACAGTCGCTCCAGTCCTGCGTCTTAAACCAGTGGAGTTTTCCGCTGAGTTTTATACCTTCATTGAGGACGGTCGACAGGCAAACCTTAGTCTTGTCCGCTTTAAACAAGAACGTGGAGCGGCTTCCTCATTCAACAAAGTCGTCGACACTCTCTACATCGTGATGAAGCAAAAAGGGCTGCTTGTGGAAAATCCAGTTCGTGCGAAGAAAATGACGCAAATTCTGGACGCATTCCCCAGCTGAAATCGCACCACACCTGATTGAAAATCAAATAGGGGACGAAACAATCCTCTCCTTTATTTGTATTCATCGAAGAAGTACAGAACTTCGGACATGTAGGGCTACTTCCCCCATCCTCTCTTCTACTTACCCTCAAACCTCCCTTCATCTGCCTCACGGATTGTATTTGGACAATTTACTTGTTATACTTTTTCATTTCTTATTACGAAACCGCTTCACCTTCCCAGTTGCTGGACTTTTGTTTCCCTTGACTTTATTTATGAGTGTTGGAAGAAGTTTTAAGAGAGCGACAGGCAAGAAGACTGCCTCTGTTCTTGTCTCGGCCTCACCCAATGTTTTATTACCAATGGTATTGGATCTCCGTTTCCCTTGGTTTGACACTCTCCCATCGCACTCGTTTGTTTATACTACTAATCTTGTCATTTGCCACCATGTCACCTTTCTTGGGCGATAAGTATGTTCTTCAAAAGCTTTGGTGAATGCGTTTTGTTCATCACCGTCAGGTTCTCTGTCACCCATTTGTTAGGTATTATATCAGTAGCTAGCTATATTATTATTAATTGGTAGTGATTTTCACTGTGTTTCTCTATACCTCGCCTGAAGCCCTCCTTTGGTGATACAGAATTCAAGTGTTATAAGCGTGACTTGATTACTTCGGAGAAGTGCTGAAGAGATCCCAGTTAGAAAATGGTGCAAATTAGACGTTACTGAGAACAATGGAAAGCATTGGCGTATCAATATGTATTATTAGGTATTCGAGACTTGGATTTGTTGTAAAAATCACTCGTTCAACCATAATTGCGAAAATATTGATCAATATGCACAATGCAAAGCAAGCTTAACGAGCGGCGACAAAAAACAAAGCATTTCGAATCGCAAATCATAAAAAGTTGATCAGACAGCCTCCCAAGTATAAAACAATAACGCAAAACGATAACATGAAAAAGCCTCCTTTTTCGCGAATGACTGTATAGGACCCTCCATAATAAGCTACAAAAACGAATCAAGTCGAACCAACCAGTGCATGAACGCAGGACAGATAGCCACCCGAAATGTAGTAAAACACTGAACAATGTAAAGCAGCGCAAGCTGGACAAAAATGGTCCTGCGAATAACCCCCCAAAATGAAGGAGAAGAAAGCAGAATTCCACACCACACTTTGCCTCGTGATATATCGACGCAGAATAAGCCACCATCTTAAATGCATTTCTTCTGGTTTCGGGCAATGAAGCCGAAAACTGATCTCCCAATCTTCTTCAGATTCACCTGCTCTCTCAGGCTGTCCGGTTTGCTGTACTCACCAACTCAGGGTTTGGTCGAAACGTGAGCGTTGTCGATTTAAAAAACAAAATAATATATATAAACAAATAGCATGATCATTTGTTCCTCGCGTTCGAAAGTAAAGTTGCCATGAGTGTTGTTGACTACAAGAAATCAACAGCATTGACCGGAACATGAGTCGCATTAAGGTAAAATCGATAGAAGAGAATCCCATTAGTGGGTTGCCCCAAATAGTTTATAAAGTCGTGATTCTTGTCTTTCGAAAGGGAATTATAAGTATTTTTGTCTTTTTTGATTTTGAAAAGGTCGTGGAAGAAGGCAAAGCCAACTGTCGGGACATGGCGGATGACCACCATGGGTAGCAAATTGACAAACTGTATGTATCGCCTACCATAGTGGCCAGGATGGTAAATCGTAGATCCAGATCGTGCAGTGTATAACGATATTGTTGGGCGTTTCCATGGCTTCGTAATAGTCGCAAAAACATGTTTGAGTAAAATTCTGTCTTTCCGACCCCTCTTCATTTTCACGGTGGTCATGAGGCCCCCTTCCCTTTGTGAACTTCACCAATAGGGCCATCCCAGTTTCGATAGATCGAAGTTCAACCGCAAAATGTAAGCGGGTCTCAAAAAAAACAGTGGGCTCAGGAGCATTGGAAATTGATAAGTGCCACGCGAGGCCCTTCCCCCTTAGATTTATTTAATTTTCACGTTTTTCTTGCTCTCCTTTTCTTTTTCTTTTTCTTTTTTTCTGTTTTCCCTCAATTGTCTGCCTTTCGGTCTTGATTGCCATTCCCCCGTACAGCTACTCCGGCCTACTCTATCGAGAAGGACGTAGCTTTTGGTCATGACATGAACGTTGTGTGACCAGCACACAAAATAACCAACAACAAATCCATTCTCTTTTGATTTCATTTCGTATAGCGACTCCCAAGCTCTTTTGTCAAACAACTGGATCCTGGTCTCAGACAATTATCCAGGTCCTTGTTGAGAACTGGCATGAGGTCTATTGATTCAATCCCCGGCGATTGAGGGCATTGAGCATATCGCTATCGGTACTGGACCGCCCTTGGCTGTCTCCAGGATTAAGCATATCCCGCACATTGAGTCCACTCCGAGACGAGGAGCCGCCGGGGGTAGAAGTGGATGGAGGCGTGACTGCGCCCTGGCGGTGGTGCATTGGGGGGTACGGGGATCCGTGTGGTGATGATGAATGGCGGCTGTCGTATTGATACGCCGACTGGGGCGATGGTCGTCGATCAAGGGGAGGAGGGGGATAGTAAGGACTAGGAGCGGTATGAGACTGATATCCAGCGGATGTGGCTGGCGTTACGGGTGCTAGGTTGGTGGGATCGGGGTACTCAAACCCAGAACCCGAGCCTCGACGACCGGGTCTCTGTGAAAGAAAGGTGCCAATGAGCAAAGAGATAGAGTATGGATAGGTTCTCGGAGATTTTATGGGCAACTTACATGGTCTGGGGGCCCAGAGGCAAGAGATGGCGCACTGCCGTATGAAGGTTGATACATTCCTTGAGGTGGTGGCAGAGTTGTATCTGGTCCTTGCTGGGGTTGTTGCTGAGGAGGTAGAGGTTGGCCATGAGCGCCATATAGCAGCACACCTTGTGCACCAGCACGTCCCTGGTTTTGGGGATTTCTCAAATGAGGATAGGCAGCGTGAGCGGGGACGAAGGCCTGGGCCTGAGACGATACCGGTGTAAACATGCACTCCTGATTGAAGCGTATACAATTGCTGCAACGCCCATCTTGTGAACTTTCAAACCCCGAGCATCGAATCTACCATTTTGAGAACGTCAAAATTAGCGTACAAGTGTGATAACGGCAGAAGGAGCAGACAAGTCTAATAAACCTAATTTCAGTATAACTTACCTTCCGTCTACGACAATAACGACAAGCGATAGCAGTTCTTTGTCGGGGGGCAGCTGCTTGGTAGACAACTTGAGGGGGTGGAGGAGGCTGGCCGTAGACTTCTGGGGGGCGGTAAGCACCCGGAGGCGGAGGCAGACGATACGGATCTTGGGGACCCTGGACGTGCGGGTGGATAGCGGCCATGTTTGATTGGGGTGGATACTGGGATGGTGGGGGAGGATATTGGTGGTCTGTAGCGGAAGGATAGGAAGCTGGGGGATACTAGAGCGAGTCAACGGGGTTAGCAATTTCGGGAAGAAGTCGAGTATGGCAACATGGAGATGGGAAGGAGGAAATAGCCCGGCGGAAGACCGGAGCTAGAATTGTGATATATATAGACACGATAACAAAGAGCTCGGGAAAAGAAAAAAAAAATCGTACAGGGTATTGGGATGTCTGCGGGTAGTGAGCGGAAGAGTTATCCTCAGGTTGACTAGTGTTCCACTGAGGCGGTGGATACTGTCCCTGTCGATTAGGGTCGTTGAAATCGTGGGGGTTGTTGGACATTTGTAGATTCAGCGAGCGAGAGAGGCTGCTTAAAACACGGGATGTATGGCGAGGAGGAGTGAGAGAGCGAATGCAGGATGATGCGAGTCGAGGTCACGCCTAGCGGGTCAGTCCCAAGGCCAAGGACAGGGATGTCTCGTACGGGTGGCGTATGCGTGTGTGTTTGTATGTATGTGTGTATGTAAAAAAAATATAGAGAAAATCGATGTACTATGTATGTATGCTGAATGAGCGGATGTACGTAAGTATGTATGGATGAGAGCGAGATGTGTAAGGCGACCAGGATGGAGATGCGGAGTCCAAACAGGTCAGAAAGCAGGCCAAATCAGAACCAGCTTCTGTCGGGTGATTGTCAAGGCTAGCATAGCCTCGTGGTCACGCTGGAACCGAACGGGGAAGCAAAGAGGGAAAAAAGAATAATAATATTGAAATAAAAAAAAAAAAAAAAGGAAGAGAAGGGCGAGGGCCTAACCCGCAGAGGGAAGATTAGGCCGAGGAGGAAGAAGTGGGTAAGGCAAGATGAGCAAAGACCAGGGGGGTTGAGAGGGAGAGGCGGTGGGGAGAGAGGCGAAGAAGAAAGGTGGTCAATCTTGCAAGGGTCAAGGAAAAGGGAAGGGGGAACAAAGAGGGACAGGGAATCTGGGAAAATAAGAATAATTAACCCCAAAAAAGAAGAGCCTCGGGGATTTCAAGTATGACGTGAGCGTTGAACAGTTGAGTGGCCGGTGAAGGGTGATTGGAGGAGGCAACGTGATAATAATCAGAGGGAAGTGGACTTTGACAGGCGAGCAATAGTAAGAATAAAAAAGATAAAGGCAGGGAAAGCAAAAAATAAAATTGAAAAAAATAAAATAAAAAAGAAGAAAAGAAGAAAACGAAGAAGGGCACTACGTACTAGTGGTGGTGGTTGGAGTCAGCAAGCAAGAAGGAATAGTGTCCACAAAAGCCTGGCAGTAGTGCAATGCAAATGTCAGTAACTGAGTATAGATCAAACACCAAAGAAGGCAGGCTGCGAGTCGAACAGGGTCAGCCTGTCGACAGGGGCCGCTGCAGGAAACAATCCTGGGATCTTAGCCAAATTTCACTGTTTTTTCTTTTCTTTTTTTATTATTGGGGCAAGAGTCCTCAAGTGAAATTTTAAGCAGTTAAAGAGTCTCCGCAAAGAAAAAGAAAGCAAAACAAGAAGAGGCAAGAAGGAAGTATTAAACAATACCTTAACTTCGAGGTAGCTGTGTTATTTAGTATGATGCAGATATTGACAGTAATGAAGCAGTCTAGTCAACAGTTGAGGTTGGGGAACAGTAATAGGTCCAGAGAAGAGCTTGCTCGAAAAGAGTGCAAAATAGGTCGAGCAAGAAGTGATCGGATGCAGATAGATTCGGATTGAAAACAGGCAAGATGAGTAAGTTTACAATGTTCTTCTGGGTCTGATTCCACCCTGTATTTCTTTTATTACCTTTATTATTAGGGGAATTTTTTTTTTTCTTTCCTTTTCTGTTGCTTTGATAATCATCAACCCAATTCTCCAGCTACCCATCCTCTTCTTTCCTTCGCTGGTCCTTCATCTGGGCTGAGATGACCTCAAGCGCTCCCAAACTCTGGGTCGCCGACTCGCCGGTCCGTCCGGGAGGCAAAATAAGGGAAAACGGTTGGGTCAAGCGCGTCAAAAGACACGAGACGCAGGGTACAAGTTCCACGGCTGGCGGAAAGCGGAAGGCGGGAAGATTCGCATGATGGGGAATTCCAAGGGATGCAACTGCCAAATATCTGGGTCGGATGGGTCTCTCAAGTCTGGATACTGGGTCGTTCCAGTTGAAAGTTCAGACATTATTGTTCGTATAGCACAGTGTTATTATTACTACTAGTACAGAGTATGACGTGCCTATTATATCCATGAAGAATCTTTATACCAATGTAAGCATTGGAGGATAACTTAAAAAAAGAGAAAATCTTTTATATGTTACTAATTGGTTTGAATTGGACAATGTTTATCCAACCAATGAGAAAATTTCTTCGAGATTGTCCATGAGATTTTAGCACCTGAGGAGAATTGAAGTTGGAACTACGATGGATGGAGTAGTACAGAGTACTCCATACTTGTCTTTATGATTCTTTTGCATATTTAGCATTTCTCATCCAGCGAGGGCGAGACTTAGAGCCAATTAATGTTACAGGCATAATTTTATCCCAACAAACCGTATGAAAAATTTTGGAGGAAAACCAGGAGAGCAGAAGGGAAAAATAAATAAATAAATAATGAGGGAAATAAAAATAAATCAAACAAAATCGAGGAGGGGGGAGAATTAAAGGGGGAAATTTAAAAAGGAAAAAGAAAAGTGAAAAAGGATCTGTACTAAGACTCTCAGAGGACCAAATGGAAGAGCGGTCATGGAAGGGAAAAAGCATCGAAGAACGGTCCGCAGGTGGGTGGACCCTGCCCAACACGCCAGCGACCCATAGACATGGATGGGGACACGCCCAAGACGCCGCTAAGGCATTCATGGTTCCATGGGGATCAGCTGAATCAACATCTGCGCTCCGGGTTGGGCGTTTGGCAGGCTCCAAGCGGTCACTGGGAGAGACTACTGTCGAGTCTAGAGCCTAAAGAGGGGCGTAGGTTTGCGAAAAGCGCCAGTGACAACAGATGACGGAGGGAGGGTACGCCGGGACGGGTAAAGGCGCCGTGACGGAACTCCACCGACCGCTTCAACTTCTTCCGTCTCCAGCTTGGGGATTTTTCTTATTTCTTATTTCTTATTTTAATTAATCGCTTTTTTTTTTTTTGGAAATTCTTTTTTAGCATTTTTCGTCCAGAACCAGTATTAAGTGTTGTAATGTTACCATGATACTTCATCCATACAAATGCAGGGAAGGACTTAGATAACAGGAACTTCACCTGGCCCTCTTTAATTCTTTCCCCTTCAAGTTAACTCTTTCGATTGGCCCCCGCCTCTCTGACTGATTGTATGTTTTCTCCCAGACTTTGGCCAGGTTACAAGGGTGATAAGTCCTTTATTAAGGCTCATATAAGGCTCATATGACCATGGCTGAGTGGACATTAAACTATCCCGATTTCAGGACCTTAGCCGGTGTTCAGTGCTCAGGCTGGCACCTACTACTTAGATAGGAACTACTTGCAGTAGTACTTGATCCTAGAGCGTACCTCCTACATTGGATGGAGTACCTCGACGAGAATGTACCACTGCCTCCTCCGTTTTTATTGAATAGTCCTGCCGACAGGATATGCAGGTCATGCATAGTAAGGCTGCCTTGTTCGGGGTAGCATTCCTGGGTATCGTTTGCTGCAACTGAGTCAAGTGTAACAGCCTTTCCACCGAAATCGGTTGAATATTATATTTATTATTAGATACATGGCTGCTCATCACTTGCGCAGGACAGAAACCAGTGGATTTCATGAAGAAAAGAATAAATGCGTTTACACAGCAAACCCAATTGGTGGCAGCCGCGGGTGACTGATTAAGGTCACAGTTGGGTTCGGGGAATCCTGGATCCACCCGGGTAATGCCCGAGTCCTAGAAGGTTAGAAGGAAGAGAGGGGCTGACGGCCCGTGGATGGCAAAGTCGTTGAAGCCCTACCGCAATTGTCCACCCCTGGTACGCTAGGAGGACGACGGAGGGGTGCTAAACGCTAGTGAACTAATACTCCCGGTCATTGCGGTTGCAGAAAATAAATTTGCAGTGGCTTGGATTTCTTTTAATTTTCCTCTTTTTCGAAATTTCTCAACACTGAACAAAGTCGAATAAGTTCCATTGATCACTGCAGGAAATAAAAAAGCCCGCCCAACCAACAAATAAAATTGAGTAAACCAGGGCAAATCATCCAACAACAATAAATAATTCGAAGAATAACCAATTATTATGCCTCCTGATTTATTCTTGTAAGCTTTGTGCCACCTCCCGCAATATTTGATTAAATCCTCGTGTCCGCTGGGCTGGGAACGAACTGGGAAAGTAGCGATTTTTTTTCTTTATTTCTCTCTGGCTGGAAACCCAACATTCATGAGGTCCATTCGTGGGCAGGAAGCTGTGAACCATGGTTGATGACCAAATTAGTGTACCAGAATTCGGATCACCGCAATAAGCGCGAGTTCCCCAGCTCCTTTTTAAAATTTTTAATTTCAGATCCCGAACAACAGATTATCCTTGTCTCAATTTTAGCCCGCGAATTCGGCCGGATCCTTAAAGATTATCATGGTTATTATCGGGTTTTTGTCTAGCGGCGCTTATGGTGTCCTCCTTACCGAAACTTGAACGGGGTGGGGTGGGAGGGGAAATGAAAAAGAGAAAATGGCTGGCTGCACTATCTGTTGGAGGGTATGACCATCACGATTCATACTCGAGAAATTTGGCACCCCTTCATGCTAGCCATATTACCTTATACAAGCACCATAGCCCTTACATGAAGATATCATGCTTCTTTTTTCTTTCCTCCCCTTTTTTCTTCGTCTCGCCTTAACACATATGCCTTATTGCGGATCCTTTCACATTTCTTTCAATATCGCGGGTTTGCACCCCCGACCTGGGTCGGGTTTCCCTTGAGCACAGCATGTAAGTCTCGCAGTAGTTCCCGCGTGCATGCAGCGGCTGCTCAGGCTGGAGACACTCTATCAATCTTTCCGCGCCGAGACAGAGCGCTAAGTATCAGCAATTGATTGTACTTCCGGGGCCATACCAGGACCACACATTTGGATCAACTCCAATTCCTTGACAGGTTATATTGTATGGTTTGCTATGTTCCTCTCCAGTGGGGCATGTTCAGAAAAGCCATTCCCCTCGCCTATTCAGGTCCTATTGGCCATCCATGGAATTATCTTGCCTGGAGCTTGTATCTGTGGCTTTTATGAACTCTATCTGTGAAATAAATCTCTGCATGCATGGACAGGGATCTGGGCGCACATCAGCAGTACCTGGAGCCCCTTGCAGGTATGTACCTGCTCGAAGGCCAATAAAAGCTAGGAACCCAATACACCAGTAAGAAATTTTAAAAGGTGCGATATGGAGTACGCCAAATTACAGCAGAATATGGACAAGAATGGCTGGAATATTCCAGCAATCCCCCTTCCAAGTGCATTATTCAAGGGCACTTTTGCATATCTAAAGGAATTTGGAACTTGGTTACAGGTGGATGCACTGGTTCCAAACTCTCAGCAAGGAGCAGCGGTCAGGGCAGGACATGAATAGTAGTAAACTGAGACCACGATTGACATGCCTTGCTTTTGGTCTAGGCTCCAAAATCTCAGGGGAGAGAGGCGTGGCATTGTTTCCAGGCTATACTCGATGTTTTCCTCCTTGGTTTTAACCGGTGATCGATGGGGAATGGAATTTACATTTTGGCTCGAGATCATGTATAGTTCAGGAGAGCACAGTCAGTAGTTGAGGTACTAGTAAAAGGATGGAATTTCTGTCTTCCATAAGAATCCATACTAAACTGCTAGTTACTTATTTAGAGCGAAATCAAGGCTAATATGCTCAGTATTTGTTGCCCTCCCTTTTTCTGTGTTGAGATATTATCAAAGCTGCTCACACACCTTGATATCATCATTACAGTTTGCAATGCAGGGCCTGTGCTTCATTTGATGAATTGGTAGATGCATAGAATGCAATATAAGACCATATGCATCAGCAGTGATACCTAGAGACTAATAATTGAGCACCCATCGCAATATTCACAAGAAAAAAGGAAAGAAGAGTAATGTAATAAACATCCACCCCCCTTCCGAAATGGTGCATTACAACAAAATCGACCCCGCATATCTATGCGGTTTGACCCCCCAAGGTGTGGGTTATGATGCAAGTCAAGCCAACTACTAAGCGACAGCCGCGGCACTTGACCACTGGCACAAAGAAACTCTCAAGAACTGGCTTTTTTGAGGCCTGGTTGGACCCAGTTGCTGAAGGGGCGCTCCGAACCGTACCGGGTCATACGCCAGCTGATTGGAACGGGGAATGGGCCCAACCTGGGACTTAGCCGGATCAGACAAAAACTCAAAGCACCATTTAGCTGGACTTTCGGAAGACGTTCGGTTCCGGTGATATGGTGCCCTTGGAAAGGAATGCGGTGAGTGGTAATATTCAAACACGGTACATCATCATTGAATTTGTGGGTCACCTCATCAGCAGTTCCATGGATCTGGTTCATATAGACCAAAGTGAGAGACAATGACGATACTCAAACTGGAAGGTTTTGAAGACCCCTGCCGTCCACATGGGACTCTTGGAGCTGACCGGAAAATTTGAATCAACGTGGCAATAAATAAATAAATAAAGGTCATCTTGCAGGAATGTGTTCAACTTGTAACCTACAGGTGGGTTTCACATTTAGATACTTGAAAAAAAAAAAAAAAAAAAAAAGGCTGATGTCTATCTCGCTCAACAAGTCTATGTTATACTCCTTATAATAACAGCTTGAAGTCACTTTACTGTTGAAGCAGAGATCACGGGTTGTATAATTTCCCACATGAAACCACACAGAAAGCAAAACCATCACAACACCCTGCAGTGGGAAGATGAGTCCAGAGGTATCACCAGATGAAAATATTTGGTACTTAATCGGAAATACCCCTTGAGCATCTGTTTGGCTGTCTGATAATCAAAATGGTAGCAATAATAAGAAAAATAATAATGTTGTAACTGGGACAACACAGGTCTTATCCAACATCACGGGGGTTATAATACTTGGTCCCATCAGCCATTATCAAGATCTAATTTGTTCATTCTGTTATTGTGAACCTATCCTATAAAAGAGCCGTATTTAATATATCTTCGCAATAATGACATAATTTCTCAGCGGAGGTTGTCTTGGAATAGAAAGGAGAGGGGCAAGGGAGGGGGTCACAGTGGCCCTAAATTTCCCAGTGCTACAGTCTTGGGAACACGCCAACGAGGCCTGTCCATGGACCAGTGCGTCCTTCAAAATAAGTTGCATTAGCGCGATTCAGTGACAATTTCTGGGCGAGCTGAAGAACAGCGGGAGTTATGGTACCTACCAATAATGGGGCCAGATGTGACTATTAACCAAGGACATGGAATTATTGCGGGGTCTGGTGACATGCATACCTCCTAGTAAAAGAACCAGGTTGGTCAATATCCCTGTTGTAATTGTAATATTTGAATGTCGCCCTGAGCAAATAAGGAAAAAAGAGGAGAATACCTGCACTATTTCTCCCCCATTTGCCTTTTTTTTATCTACCACCTTCCTATTATTTTTTTAAATTGCTCTCTCTTTCTCCGAATCAAATAATATCAAGCAAATGAAGGAATAAGGAAACACCAAGCCATTACACTGTTATACGGTGAGCCACTGTAAAACATCTAAAGGGATCCTCAACGTGTAGATTGCCAGGGCTGCAGCAAGATCCTGACTCTTGTTCAGGAATACCCAGCCGATCAGCATGCAACCCTAATCATAACTTGAAAAAAGTCCATGCCACAATAACCACCCTCCATTAAATCATGTACCATATGATCTTAGGAGGGTAAAAGCTAGTTATGTTTATAAGCACTAATAATCATAATACTGGAGAAAGTTAAGCAGTGTGACCATCGACCCATGACTCAGATCGTGTGACTTGGGCATTTTTACACAGAATGACTTCGCTTTGATTCAAATCATTATCCTTCCAATTACCCCTGATTTGTGGCGGGCAACATTACTGGGCAAGTTGAAGCGAATGCAGTTGTTGCAATTTACAATCTTTCAAAAAGGGAAATATCGGCTTGCTTTGCTTCTTGTACCACAAAAAGTTACTAGCAGAATTTCATAACCAACGATCTGCTTTCTCTCTGCATAGAATAAAAAGAGAGGGAAATGCGAGGGGGGAAAAGGGGGGAGAAAGCGATGAAAACAAAAGGAGACAAAAAAAAAAACTTCGAAAAATGCAGGTGCTTCCGTCCCGACCTGTTAGGGCGTTGGGCAACCATCCAACCTTTTATCCCTTCACTAGTCACCACCTTCCTGGGCACGCCCACGACGGGCCGCCCCGGCTCCCGCCGATCTTATGCATGAAGTGTTCTCCGAAGTGTGGTATACTTTCGAAGGCAACAATATCTGATGATGAATCAATCAGTGACAATGACTTTGCTTTCCTGTCGTTGAATCCAATGGGGCTAGATAAAAATGGTTGCAACAGGCTCTCTCTCACCACCAGTCAGGCCTGCCTGTTTGAGACCTGCATTTCACAATGTTACTTTCTGATGCCCGCCGCTCCTTGCCTTTCTGGCTGGCTCCGATACCAGTTACCTTACCTAAAGTAAGGCGAGCTCTAACGCCTTGAGGTTCCTGCAACTTGTTACAAAGCGAGCCTTTCGTTGAAAAGGCCCAAGTTAGCCTCTGGAAGCGTTGAAGGGGCCCCAAATTGGATTGACCGTGCGCAGAACGTTGCTGCAAGCAGACTTGAGTTCCCACGTTCACTCATCCACAGAATTGATTCTTTCAAGTAGCCTCACTTTATTATAGTCCTTCCTTTTATGATGATGGATTCAGGATATCTTCGATATCCTGCCTGAGCAACGAAACTTTCGAGCTTTCAATACCATACAGTACATAGCCAAAACGGCTGCGCTAAACCGTCGTATTACTAATACGGTAAATTACGTCTCCTCTTTTGTTTGCCTCTTTTCATGAATTTATTGATTATTTTGTTTTCTTTCTCTTGTTATTATTTTATTTTTATTTTTTTGCCACGTTTTTTGATCCCAATCGGCTCGGTGCATTGCCGTCCGCGTCTTTCCGCTGCCGCCAAAATCCACAATCACCTGCGTGGTGGGCTTCCTCAGCTCAGTCCCGGTCCTTGTCTCCGGAATCTCTAGAATTCTTAGTTCCTTTCTCCACCCAAGGAGTAACCTTGACCGCCAGCGCGGGCCTTGGAGAGGGCGAGGGAGCTTCTCACCCATCGAATCATTTCCGCAGCCTCCCTGACGGCGTGTTGTATGGTACGTATTGCGGTTTTTGACTTAATTTATTTATTTATTTAAATTTTTGTGACTGTTTTTTTTTTCCTCGAGGAGGGGAAGGACGACCGTGAACAAGATGATGAGTGAAGGCTGACCAAACCGGTGCGTGTGTTCAGCAGGGTATCGTCAACTTGCTTGTCACACTGGAAAGACGATGACGAGCTAGCTCGTCCACGACTAACGAGCTAACTACCTAGTTCCTTTACTAGTTTGCGGCTGCCCGAGGCGCAGAAAAAAAAAAGGAAATATGCTGCCTGTGATCATCGATCCGCCCGCATACGTTTTCAATCACGTGATGGGCTGAGGGCCTATAGGGAAGCAGAGTTGGCAGACTATCTCTACTTTATCTCTCGTTTTTGGCCCGCCTGCGCATCAATAGCCTTTTTGTGGTGTACTAATGGTGGTGTCAAGGCGGCAAGCCCTGGGATTTGGTTGGTGGAGCGGTCTGCGTCAACAAGGAAGGGCAACACGGTAGGGCAACTCCAAACCTGTCTGTGCTCACTCTCGGGAAGAAAGTGTGCGTGCGCAAGTGCGCGATCTTCCATCCAGTGACGTGGCCAAATGAGAAGACACACTGACCCCGAGGAGGCTGTACCTCCCAGCTTGCCGAGTTGACGGCCGAGCTCCCATATTTCGTAACATCCATATCAAATCCATGTCGAGGGGGTTTCCAGGGCTTTTTCAGCTCACCACTCGCAAATGTTGCCCAGGGCTTCATGCTCCTGTTCAATTCATTTCCCCATGCATGGCACTTCTGCATAGTGATCCGGCGTTCAAATGTGCTCGAATATTGCCCGGTATTGAGTTGGTACTTCGACAACATACCGTGTCAGCATCCGTCATCGTGTGATATTGTAACACGTTAGGCTGGGAAGAGAGGGAACTTTGGATGATGAATGCCTGACCATGTAGGGATGTTTCATTATCACTTGGCTGCCTAATACAATTTATACTCTGGCTTGGGTGACGATCTCCTAGGAACTTGACCTGAAAACCAGGTTAAGTAAAAATCGCGACCAAGCCCGCCTCATGACGGTCGACAGCTGGCAATCGAAGAGAGAAGAGAATGCATTTGCATCCCAGAAAATTGAAATTTTGCTTCAAGCTTAACCTCCAGCCAACCGACGACGGTGACATGATCATCTGAAAGTCCTGGCGATTTTTTTTATTATTCTAGGCGCGCTTCAAACCACGAAAATCATCTCCTGTTGGGTCACTAATAGGCCAAAAAAAAAACTCCCAAAGCTTGTGGAGAAGATGAACAAAAAAAGGGAAAGATAACATTGATTGTGGCTGATCCCTGGCACCATCTTGATCACACATCCAATGTCTGAAATCAATTCTACCTCTTTAATTTTTTATTTTTTTTTTCCTGGTCAGGTTTTCTCGGTTTTCCTGGTTTTCCTGTTTCCCCAGAAAATAGAATTCAAGACGCAATATGATTGAGATGTATCACATCCTGTCTCTTTCATCCCCCGCATTTTCCAGGCCGATTCTTCCGCGTCAGTGCGTGTGCCCCTGCTAGGGCATTAACTATTCTTACAAGCATGTCAAGCGCACAGCATTAACACAGAAGGCAAACTTTCTTGACCTCTTTTTACCTTTCTGTTCCTTCTCATAAAACCTTCGTGAGGTCTCTGGCAAATCATTTTATCCAAGTCATAATTGGTTTGACCTTGAAAACAGCATAAAATCTAACACAAGGAGATTTGGTGATCACCCAACACTATTGAAACTGTATTGATTTATCTTAGGATCTGCAAGAACAGCGTTTGATAAAATCAACTGAATAACGGAGGTGCAATTTTGTTCTCTATGTTTCATCATTCAATCTGTTCCTACCAGATGGCCTTTCCCCAGATCTAGCCGCGAAACTTGAAATATATATCGTTGCCGTGCACAGTTGTTTTCAGAAACTGAAGCGCTGGGGGAGGGGGAGAGAAGAAATTAGAATGTTAAATTAAAATACAGATAAACAAACAGATCCCTTAGAATGGAATGTACACTGACTATATTTTTTTAAGGGACTTGAAAGGAAAAGTGATGTGCATGTAATTTTCCCCCTGACAATAAACTTGATGTACATATTTCCTGAACTCTCTTTTAACAGTGTCTTCTTGCATTTTATAACCATATTTTTGCTAATTATACTGTGATTGGAAGTAACCCTTCTTCTTATAATGGCTTTTATTCTCATAGTCCGTACGGGAAAGCCTATTGATAATTAAGCTTGCTTCCCCAAATCACCTTGAATACCCAAAAACACCGTATGGCTAGAAAGAGAGCGTGAGGTTTCTCAAAGAGAAATACTGTTGGGAACTCTATATCATTAAAATATAAAACTCATCTTTCAAGAAGATCAGAGCCTGGAAGAGTATTAGCCAGGGCAAATTTCCTGCTCTCGGAATCGGCCCATACCTATCAAGGGCCCGAAAGCCAGGCACAGCCCTCACCATATATTAAGTTTCGCCATCGGCAACTATCGCACACAAATCAAATCCCAGCATCAAAAATATGAAAATTCCCAGCTTCTCCTGGCAACGTTTATACCTTTACCTTTTACAAGATTAGTAGTTAAAATCTTCAAAAACAGTAGTTTGGGAGGAGGCGTGGAACCCATAATAATATTTTTTTTTATTCTTGAGAAGGAACCAGGCGTCCCAAATGAAGGAGGGAAAGGAAATCGCGGCGCATTCCCTCCGCGCTAGTCTGGGAAATTGGGTGCGAATGTACCTAGAAAATGGGAAAAAACTCTCAAGATCTTGCCGAGTCGATTGCCATTGATTATCATCGGCCGCAAATTCCATGGCTTGCATGGCTACTAACCGGAGGAGGACGCAGTCTGCATGATACATCGGTTGGTTATTCCCGGATGGACTGTGCACCTCCTCCTTCTTCCCTTACTTTTCCTGGCTTTTTACGATAAGGGGTAAGAGTGTACAAAAGTCCGAGGGGAAGGAGCACTCGGTTCCAAAAAGGAATGGAATCATAAGCACAACCCCCCCACCCTTGGCGTGGTGATAGATTCAAACAAGAAAGAAACTCTGCATGGCCCTGGGGCGGAGGGGAGGAGTTTGGGCATTGATGCAGAGAGCTGATGTCTATTTAATGGGCAATTTTTGCGAACCATGGACCAATTCGCACGCGTGCAGAAGTGGATATCACCTGTCCTGAGGGATAGCCAGTGTCGTGGGCCTAACGGTACGTCTGACGGGCCGGTTGCGGCGCGCGGGCAGCAAGCAGGCCATAATATGCACGTCAATAATATTATTGTGAAGAGTTGGAGCTCGATGCCCTGTAAGATTGTCGAGGGTTTGACACGAGGACCGCCATCATTGGGGGACAAGAACTGGCGGTAAGAAAGATCTGGGGCTAGGTATGAAAGTCCTTAGCTCAGCGAAGAACAAGTTTCGTAACGAATTTACGCAAACTCCGCCCAAAGAGAAATGAAGCGAATGCATCCAACTGCTCTGAGACCAGATTCGAGTCTCGACACCCCTCCACAGCCAGAAACACAAGGGTGTTCCTTATCACAGGTGACCCATCCTGGTGGTTAGGCTTTCAAATCGCCTAGAAAGGAGGAGATTACGATTCACGTTGGGAAGCAACAATTTTGGGGAACGAGTAAGACAACCTAAGAGAAAGTGCATTCAAATCCAAAGCAGTAAGAAAAGCCCAAAAGACAAACTGTCAAAAGACGAAGAAAGACAAAGAACGCCGATTGAGACAAACGACATAAGTAGTTGGGCCGTGGTTCGATATTCTAAAAAATAATCAGAATCACACCTACAGGAGTAACAAGATAATACTGTTGCCACAGGGCGACAAGCTTCTATTCTGCCAGTAAAGAGGGCGAGAAGTTTCGGTCCTAGGCATCTGAAAACTCGGAACCATCGCTGAGATCCTGGCCCAGTGCGTCAGGCATGACCACGCTGTTGAGATACGTAACCTATTGTATGATAGTGTTTCTTGTAGTTAGTAAGAAGACTTGAAAAATTTCGTTGGGCTATCCTGCCACCCTCTTGAGAATGCCTGATGAAGTGGTGGGTATCGTGATGGCTGAAGCCACACCGCTGAAGTGCCCAGAAAGGGAAAGACAAAGAGGGGACAAGGGGGGAAGCATCGGCCTGGAATTGATGGGCACTAAGATCCAATAGGCGCAGGCGCGGGTAGGTGGAGAGAACGCGAAAAGACGCTTGAAGAATAAAAGGGTTAGAATCTTGCTTACAAATGGCTCCATGATACCAATGAGATAGGTGATCGACTCCTGCACGTTAGAACTCAAAAGCTCCTCGTCGGTTAGCGGTTTACCAATGGTAAAACTGCGGAGACGAAGAAGCTCGATATTCTCGTGGTCGTAATCGAAGCCCTGATGAAGAAACAGAATCGTTAGTATCGTGATTGCAAATTGTAGTAAATAAAAAACCACTAGGATGGCTATTTGCTCAACCATGGGAGGGGACGAAACGGCACAGAAAACTCCTCCAAACCCAGGATTCCCTGTGGGGGTCAGCAGAGGCCATTGCCGCGCCGGACCCAGGAAAACCGCTTTCTGGCCAGCCAGAGCAAGATAAGCAAAGCTTAAGGGTTGTAAAAAAGGGGAACGATCCAAAGACAAGCAGACCACCTGTCCGCGGCTGCGCTTGTGTCATCAAAACATTCCTTCTGAGACTCGACTCAGGGGCCGTATGTTTTCAGAGCAGAAGAAAAAAAATCAAATAAATCCATTTGGAGATTTCCCCAGCTCCTCTTTTGCATTTCAGCCATTGCACCTCCCCCCTGAGGCGATATGACTGAGGTCGTCAGGCTTTTATTGAAGAAAACGCCGTTGGAAAGGACACGGACGAAGTGTCTTTTTGAGGCCCGCGTCTAGCGTCTTGCCATTCTAATAATAAGCAAGGCGAGGCGATTTTATGGATCATGGAATCCTTAATAAGGTAAAACCAACAAGCCCAGAATTCCTCGCGTGCTTTAAATTTGGGTTCCAAGGAAGTTCAAAGGGGTGAATTGGATGATGGACAGTGGTCACACTGATACATCACTTGATTGACAGGAGAATGGATTCAAAAATGAAAAGAAACCAAAAGAAGAAAAGAAAAAGTGCCTACCTTGGGTTTGGTTTTGAGCGCAGTCTCTTTGTTTTGGTTAACAAAAGCCTTTACAGCTTTCCCTTCGTCGTTAGGTATTCCGTTAAAAATCTCGCGACGCATGCCTTCCTCTCTCAGAATAGACTTGAGGCGAGGCGAGCCTCTATCGATCTCCTCCCGAATAAGAGCGAGTTTATCAGCCTCAGGGTGCCACAACCCCGAACCTAGAGATAATAGCAAACAAATAAGTTAGCCCGGTTCCTCTGTGGTGATATCGATTACGGAAAAGAAGAGCATGAGCCGGCGGTTAAATTTTAATGCGGGGAATATTATGTTTCTCTTCGAAACAGGTGGTTTATGAAAGGCCAGCCCCAGAGAAAAAAAGATTCTGTTTTGGGTAGAATATAAATAGCGTGTATGTATGATGGGGACTTGTTGGCCGGAGCAAGGGGATTGAGGGATGGATTGTGCATATTTATCTCTACTCACCGACAAAGCAAGAACCCGGTTGGCAGTGAACATAATATGCTGCGTAAGGCCCCTTTTTTCCGGTACGAGACCTGAATAACTTAGCTAACAACCAACAGTTGTGTATGGCTTGACGTTCGCATACCAGGCGGCCGAGAAGTGAGTCTGCTCGAGTAGGACAGTTAGATCACTTATAACTAATCATTTTAAACACCCAAGGCTCAAATAGGAAGTCCTATTCCTGAGATTTTGATTATACATACCTTGTATGGAGTAGGATCTTTGCTGAACCTAATGTCCCTGTGTATGCGGAATACCTAAGCCAAAGAAGAATCTGTATTAGCTTCAGGTATTCTGTATCCAGTCCCATGGTAGAAGGCTCACCATATCCTTAGCAGGTAGCTCAGGAATTGTCCCATCTTTCTCTATGATTTTCGCCGTCAGGGTTTCTACGAAAGTCTCCCAGTCTTTTTTCGAGGCACGAAAATCCTCATCGTGTGCTACACTCGGATATATTGTTAGTGATGGATCAGAGCGGAAGAAGGGTAATGGTTTTATCGTCGATCTTTGTTACCTTTAAGCCATTCTCGCTCATTATTCTGGGTTAGGTCCCGCAGAAAAAGCATGGTATTTGGATGTACAGTTTCATCATTGTATGGAACTTCTCCTGGGTCTCTTGCTTTGGGCTTTTTGATAAAAACCTCCTTTCCGGGCCCCAAGCCGGTTGTGACGCCTTCTCTCCACAGCTCCCGTTTGTCGGCTTTATCTTGTGAAGGGCTACTCTTTTGTGATCGGGCGCCTCCGTTTTCTTTGGCAATCAGTTTTTTGATAGCACTCTTTGGCGTTCCTTTCTTGGCAGCGCCCTTCTTTGCCGCTCTAGGGCTACGGTTAGGAGAAGTGGCTTTTGAGTCTTTGGCGCTAGAAACATCATTGTCGGAGTCGTCTCCTTCAAAATATTTGCTTTTCTTGGCGGTGGATCTAGCAGACTTTCGAGGAGCCTGGGTGGAGTCGGGAGAGCTAGAATTGTACTTTTGTCTTTTTGCGCCAATATCTGAGGCTCCGGATGTTGTCGCATGGCGTTTTGGTGCCGTTTCTGGGGCATCTGCTGCGGGAGCGGGCCGAGATGACGATCGAGGCATGGTTGATAGGACTGGAACTTCAAAAATGTTTTGCTGGGCTGCGAGAGTGCTGGTGATATAGACCTTTGGACTGTTCTCGCGGGTATGAGTAGTTACGAAGTGATGGGATGGAGCGAGTGGGAGGAAATTGGGACGACGGGATGGCATTTAAGGCATACTGGTTACCTTGAAATCCTTTGACAAGCCTGGATGTTGAGTTCACTGATTTGATTTCATCAGGCGGTTCAAGGACAAAGAACCGCAGACCAAGGAGCGGGTACCGGGGTGGTTTTTCGCGTGGGAAGGGGGCGGGGCGATTTCCTTGCTTCCGGCACCGTTATTAAAGTTAGTGCGTCCTTCCAAGGCACCTCTCTTCAGAAGGGTTTGCAGACCAAACCGCTTTGATAACAATATTTATCAAAGAAACCATGCGGAATTCTTTACTTTGAGCTGAGACCGTCGAACTTTCGTATCGTCAAAGCATATTGAGTGTCGACAATATTCCGTTGATATTCTTTTCCTTTCTTTTTGATTTGATTGGCCTGAAAGAAAGTTTCATCGTCATTTTCTTGAGAAAAGAAAAAGAGAGTTGAAAAAGAAAAATTCCAATTCTCGTATCTTTCCCACCAATAATAAGTTGCTTTTAAACATATTCTTTTTCTTTGAAAGCAAGATCTTACAAGAATTGGTCAGAAACGGTGACAAGGGATAAAAGAAAATAAGAGGAAAAGAAAAGAAATCAATGAGTGGGGTTTTGACAAGCATAATCCCTCAGATGTTCAAGACGCGCAAAAGCAAGATCCTCGCGGAGCTTTCTACTCCAGGGGATGAGTATACAGATCTTTCCCCCAAGGGATCCGTCGACGAGGAGATCCGCGATCTCATTCGTGACATTAATGCCCTTCCTGGTCTAGTAACGACCAGCAGCTGTGCTGGTCGAATCAGTGTATTTTTGGAAGGAAGGAAGAATCAACAGGAGACAAAGACGAATGAACAACAAAGGCAGTTTGCGCCCTCCGGTGGCAAAGGGGCAGGGAAATGGCTATACACCTCCCACAAGCCTTTGAACATGAATCCCAGCGGGGCTGATTCCAATAGTCCCGACTATGATATCCAGCGAGATAAAGATTCTCCTCAGTCTCTGCATGAGATGTTTGGGATGGTTCATGGGGATGGCAAGCCACCGGGTGCAAATAGAGAAGGCCACGCCCCACGTTTAGTGCGTTTCCACTTCGAGCCTATGGTGAGTAAAGCTCTAGTCATCTCCCTGGGTTCCTTTTTTGGCGTGCTTTGAAACTCTTTCCTTTGCTCACATCTTGGGAACCCCATTTACTAGCTGGTCTTCATTCTACTTCCATTCTTCCAAGTTTACTTTTTATCTGATGCAGATGTTGATAAAGACGGGGTCGCGGTTATTGAACTAACAACTTTCTTAAAACAGATCCTTCATATAATGGCAGCAAGCCTTCGCCATGCCCAACTTGCTTTAGCAGCTGCGTCGAGCTCTGGGTTTCGTGAGAGTGGCTTGCAGAGCCTCCGTTGCCTAGAAGCGGATGATGGGCCCAGTCCTATCGTTGCAGTACGCTCTGCGGGTCTTTCACTCGAGTCTGTCATCGGGTATTGCGATGATGATAGCTCTTGTACCGATGATGATGGCCCTGTTATCCGGAGCTTGGTAACGGAAGAATACTTGCAAATGTTGGTTGCTATATCAAATGAAAGATTCTCTATAAACTCGGAGCGTAAGGACAGGTTCAAGTTAGCTCTATTGAAAGCCTGCGCAACAAACAACTCTGATGGTATGATGACAAAAACAAAGGCTCACCCCCCCGGATGGGAGGACCCTGAGAAACGCAGAGAGAGGAAGAGGGCAGAAGGGCTAAGGAAGAGGGATCTTTTAGCGCGTCAAAGCAAAGCCACCGATACCCCTAGTATATCTTAAACCGATGTGGAACTTTGATCTTAACGAAGGAATAGTTTATTGGTGTTATCTCAAGCTAAGCCCAATAGAGAGAAACCACGCCATCCTTCGTTAATAACTTGGGACGATGGTATTAATCATTTGATAACTCAGGAGGAAAACAAAGAACATAGGCATTCACACTCCTAAACTCTTTGAATTCAACTCAAACCACGATTCTCGATGTTTCAAACCCGCAATTTCATCCTAAATTGTCATCAAGCAAGCACCAAATAGTGGGGGTAATAACTATCCTCGCCTTTTTTCCAAGGAGCAAGAATTCGAAATAAGTGAAAAGGTCAATATGCAAAAGACAGAGCCGTAAAATGTAGTCCATAAGCGATATCTTGCGTTCGCTTTTAGCGACCCGGTACTTGGAGGTAAAAAGTGCAAAGAAAGACAGAATATGTAATGTAATGCATAAAAGAATTTCGTCAACACCGCAGTGGCCCCCTTCTGTCCTCCGGCCATACTCATATCTGTTGGTCCCTGGATGACGGAAGGCAATTGGGAGAAGATTGAGTGATACGGTGCCCAAGGTAACCAGCATGTCCTTTAGTGGAGGGATACAGGAGAAGTTTTTGGTTCCAACAACTTCCAGCATTGTTAAAAATAGGGCTGCCGCAGTTAGTACTCTCACTGGCACGACGCAATGGGGCTGTGAGAATGTCACCATGCGAGTTCGAGTCGGTACGAATGGCGGTCTTATCAGCTACAGAAGCCGATTTCGCTATGGCTGCTTTACTGCTAGAGGTCCAGCCACTTCGGACAAGGTGTGTCAAGATAGTCATCTCATGGTGAACAGCATTTTCCCAAGTGTAGCTTCCAGTGGCAGGTAACGGCCACTCGAACCAGACTCGTCCGTAAGGAGAATAGAGGTGACTGTTGTCCATGGGAAAATTGTTTGGCAGCTCTAAACCTCTGGTATCTGGAACAGTGCCATTCGAAATTAGATGTGCATAGTACTAAAACAGATGTTAGCATGCGTAGGTCTAATGGAATGAGGAAGGGCAGCCGAAATTCTCACCAGATGTCTAGCCTCATCTAATTTTGGCATTTTCACTAAGGTGTCAAACGGGAACCATTTTCCTATCTCAGGGAATTTGGTAATCTCCGATATTTCTTCTGAATTGATGCATAGGGTGTATTTCTGTCGCTCGTTAAAGGAAGGGCAATTCAATCCCGCGCGGAGAAGATCAATGAGGAGTTTCTGATCAAGACCAACGGTATTGGATCTTTTAATCCGTGCAACTAGAGATATTATGTGGCGGTTTGCCAGCTCGAACAATTGGTTGCGATCATGTATCGTGTAAAGCTCGGTTGCATACCAGGGAAACTATATCCAAGGTCAAGACGAGCGCATTCGTTAGCTGATGCAAATGCAAACTCAGATTTGCTTGAAATGGTAAATGGATCTCACTTTGTAAAGAGTGCTGATAGTAGACTCGTAAGTCCGCTGGGGGCATTTGTCGCAAAACGGCGACTTATAAAATACTGTTAGCTCTGTCTCGATATCTGGGGAGAACGGGGAAGAACTAACACGGTGCGCTATCTCAGCATGGCGAATGGCCCCAATAATTTCCTCACTAGTGAAAAACCCCGTAAACCCGGTAGAATAAGGATCGCTATTGGGCAAGGCAAAAGGCATGCCACTTTCCCACACAACGCACTTTGCCCGAGGGAACAAGTCTTTCAAAAGAGAGTCCTGGGAGCTAAGCTCCACATCGACATGGCGATTACCAAGACGAGGCGCACGGCCTGTTTCATAGATTCGATTGATCCGGTTTACCGTTTCTTTGGCATCCGCCGAGCTTGCAAATTCCGCATAGCAGTCCATCGTCTTTGCAGTAGAACGCTCCATTATTATATGTATCGGGCATCCTTTGTCGGCAGCTATGAGGCGAGACTGACGGCCGAGAAATTGAAAAATTTCCTGCTTTGTGATTGAATACGGAATCTCCAATCTTGTTAGCAGGACAGTTGTATAAGTAGCAGCGCGCCTTACATTCGAAATTTTAACAACCCCCCATTTTGGAGGTTCTTTTAGATGGACTAGGCTGCCAATTGGCATCTCACTAGGCTCGGTGACCTTGTCAGCATCAGTACCAAGGATTGGGAGGCCCTGGATATGCTCTCCAATATTTTGATTATCAAAGTTATCCAATTGAGGCAATAACGAGGGACCAACACGGTGAGAAGTAGGTGAGATAATATCCAGCTGCGGAGGCCTGAACGGCAAATGGGTTACTGGTTGGAAGTTAGGTGAAACAAATTGAGCTTGTTCAGATGGATAGGCAAACATAGGATTCGTAGGCTTCGCGAGGTGTAGGTGAGAGCCAGCAAAGACAGTATTGGTGGCAAGCGGATGAGTGTTGCTGTGATAAGCATGTTGCGAGGCCATCTCCTGACTTTGGGTGTGAAAGAAGCCAGGTACAAAAGGTGGAGTGAAGGGGTTCATTGTGGAGTTATAGAAAGGTTGAGAAGCCTTGGAGCTATCCCAAGGGGTTTCCATATGACGGGGAAAGGTGGGATGATTCAAGATGTAGTAGTGTAGGGAAAGAATGATGAATAAATGGCAGTATGATACCTAGGTAGGTATATTAGAAATCCGCTCAGTGTTATGAGGAGGATATACTCCAAAAAGAGTGAATTCATCTGAATAGTCTGCTAGTTGTACCATTGTCTTTCTGAGAGAAAATAGGACATTCTTCAATATTAACTTAATCAATAAAGTTGGTCTATTAAGTAAATAAAATACAAGAAATACATTATGAGTGGAATAGAAGGCATGAATAGGCATAATATGGCATTCTTTATCCTTGTTTCTTCTCCAAGGAAATTTCACATCATTCGCAAGGAAGAGGGAACTTTACAAATTTAATTCAATTCTTTATTTTAGTGGCAGCAGGTTTTCTCGTTAAATATTAATATCTACCAATCAGGAGTAGAGACAGACTCATATCTCTTTCGGGGTATGGCCTTAGTTAGTGGGACAGAGTTAGCCAAGAGTGATTTCAGTATCATATATGCTAAGAAATGTAGATATTTACTGTGGATATTCAAGTTTCGTGGACTGATGATTTGTACGGAACAAGTATATCAAGGTGGCAGGCCGTATTGGCAACCTGTGAGATAAATAACATGGAAAGAGAAAATGCAGGTGAAAAGCGAATAGACGGATATCGCTAAAAAGAATATTATGGTTCGAGAAGATCCCACGATCTAAGGAAGGGAACAAAGCATCGAGCAAGAGTATGATCCCCAATACCAGCCTAGATCGCCCATACAGAAGTTGAAATAGTCGATAACATGTCTGAAATCATGTGTCATTGGGAGACTAAGATGGACGTGCTTCGAATTGACTAGTCGAACTACACGATAATTTTTAGAGAAGATTTAGCTTGTGAAGGAGATAAACTTACAGGTGTCAAAAAAGACTCGGCGACGAATCGAGCCCGTGCATTCAACTGCAAGACTTAGTCCTCGCCATTCAACGGCAGCCAGAAAAGGAGGGACACATACAAACAGCTTCATTTCGGAAATTTCCTTATCAACCTCCTCCATGAATTGGATGATGAAATCAACCAGCTTATGTTTCAACATGGCTTCTGTGTGAAAATTTGTAATCAGGAAAGATATATCATATCCCTAACCCCATGTTAACGTCAATGAATTGGAAGCCTCAATCAACAAGAGTGTCGCGTACCTTCACCGGCTTCCTGCGGAGAATGAAGAACGATTCCGCGCGCTGCGTTAAGAACCGGGTGAATTTATGGACCAAAATATGCTCAATTTCATCAGCCTGCTTTATTCTGATGCTAACACGGACACTATTAACACTCGGTTCGATAAGGACTTTCTCGTTTTCATTTCGTGAGATCGTAAGCGGATTGAGAAGCAGCTCAGGCGAGCTGGCAGCTTCGATCTCGGGAACATTGTGTCTCTCGGAGTTCTGAGAAGCAAAGTTGGAGATCGCTAGAGCAGCCGTGAGGGAAGACCGAACGCATTGAAGATACGGGCGCAATGATTGAGACTATTACTATTAGCTCCAGTTCGCAACAGCCGGACACGCCCAAATCACCATTTTGAGGGGGTGACGTATAATGCGGCGGGTTTGGATTTGTTGCCTGGGTAGCGAATCGGCAAACACCAGCTTCACGGGTATATGTGATACAAATCAGTAAAAGAATCAATGCTTCAGCTTCAGGTACATCAATTCTTGAGCACAAGATCCTGATCGAAAAGTGATCCTTCTGATAGAGATTAGAGAGGTGTAAACTGGTTAGCGAGTGGGCACTGGGCACCACTGGTTGACGTCCCGCAATGTAGCCTGGAGATGTTTGTTTTGTTTGCAATTTATAGCCCCACGCTCCTCAACTTGTTTATGCACTTCATTCTTCCCTGACAACCCGAAGCTGAGCTCCTTTTTCCCTAAAAATAATTCCGGGTAAAATTAAAAAATGGCATCTATACCGGGTACGTATCTAGCACCATCTTAAAACCCCAGGAAATCACCACTAACCTTTCACCGCAGTTATCGTGAAGCACCAAGGTAAACGTCATGAGGTCGAGCTTGACCCATCATCCAATGGCGAAACGTTCAAGTATCAACTGTACTCCATGACTGGAGTTGAGCCCGAGCGACAGAAGATTCTCGTCAAGGGAGGTCAGCTCAAGGATGATACCTTACTCTCTTCTCTCAACGCCAAACCCGGCCAGACATTTATGATGATGGGAACCCCATCCGGGGGTCAGGGTGCTAGCGACCTAGGGCGACCAAAGGAAGCAGTAAAATTTCTGGAGGACATGACAGAGGCAGAGGTTGCGAGGGCAGATGGAGCCATTCCTGCTGGCTTACAAAACCTGGGGAATACGTGCTATCTCAACTCAACACTACAAACACTGAAAAGCGTCCCGGAACTCCAACAGGAGCTTCAAAGGTACAGCGGTTCTGGAGGTTCTGCTGGTACTTCTAGTCTCTCGAGCCTCAGCAGCTTGGGCCTTGGCGGAATTGGCGCCTCTATGGATCTT
This sequence comes from Aspergillus biplanus, assembly GCA_027569045.1. Lineage (NCBI taxonomy): Eukaryota > Fungi > Ascomycota > Eurotiomycetes > Eurotiales > Aspergillaceae > Aspergillus > Aspergillus biplanus. The sequence goes on from JAPDEJ010000067.1 coordinate 42,723, forward strand.
ACTGCCTCTCTCCGGGATCTGTTTAAACAGATGTCAGAGACACAGGAGGGGTTTTCGCCGTTCATGTTCCTCAATTCCTTGAGGAACACTTTCCCTCAATTTGCTCAAAAGGATCAAAATGGTCATGGTTATGCTCAACAGGATGCGGAAGAGGCTTGGTCACAAATTGTCAACCAGCTAAGGAATAAGCTCATGATTAAGGAAGGCGAAGGAGATTCAACTGCTGAGATTTCCTTCATCGACAAGTACCTTGGAGGAAGGTTTGAATCCGTCACCGAGTGTGATGAGCCAGCAGCAAAAGAGGCCGGCGAGCAGCCAACAAAGAGCTCCGATGTGTTCTATAAGCTCGATTGCCACATCGGGAAAGAAACAAACCACTTGCACGATGGCATCATGGCCGGGCTCGAAGAGAAAATCGAAAAGAACTCGCCTCTGTTAAATCGTGATGCTGTGTATACGAAGACCTCTCGAATCTCCCGATTGCCCAAATACTTAACAGTACACTTTGTTCGATTCTTTTGGAAACGTGAAACCAAGAAAAAGGCCAAAATTATGCGCAAAGTCACCTTCCCTGCCGAGTTAGATGTGGTGGACTTTTGCTCGGATGAGCTCAAGAAGCAGCTCATTCCAATCAGGGACAAGGTCCGAGATATTCGGAAAGAGGAGGTTGACGTTGAGCGTGCCCGGAAACGTCAAAAACTTGCTCATCAGAGGGAGGAACAATTGAAAGCAGCAGCAGAAGCGCCCGAACCCAGCTTAGAGCCAATGCAGAAGAAAAAAGCGGCCGAGGAGCGCAAAGAGGAGACCAAACCGACTCCGGCAGATGAGGATTCTTCGATGACGGATGTATTCAAGACAGATGCTGACTACGAGGCTGAAAAGAATGCTTCCATCCTAGCTGCCAAGAAGGAATTGGCCGAACTCCTCAACCCCAAGCTTACTGCGGATACTGGGACCAACACGTCCGGGCTTTATGAGCTACGAGGTGTGATTACGCACCAGGGTGCCAGTGCCGATAGCGGCCATTACACATCATATGTCAAAAAGCAAAGCACTGGTGATAAGGAAGACGCCGAGGGAAAGTGGTGGTGGTTCAACGATGATAAGGTGACCGAGGTGGATGGATCAAAAATCGAAACTCTTTCAGGTGGTGGTAAGTACCTAACTCCTTTCCCTATCTTGTACCTTGAACAAGCATGAATGGTTCTAATAACTGTTTCCGCATCTAGGTGAATCCCACTCAGCCCTTATTCTTCTTTATCGCGCTGTTGACCTGCCGACCGCCAACTGAGATTGCTCCTCACAGTTGAATGAAGATGTTTAATGAGGCGAACGTTTCCTAAGCAGATTATGGATCGAAGGAGAAGGACGCAACGAAGCAAGCATTAGATTTCAAATCAAATCGTTTATTATCCCAACTTCCATGGTTTGGGTGTGCTAGACATCGGCCGGTCTTGCACCAGGCGTGTTATAACCAGAAATTTGATTATAGACCTTGAAAATAGTCAATATCTAAAGTTTTCGTTTCGTTCCCAAGGGAGAATTATATAATTCGTAAATTCATCAGCAACATTAATGACAGCAACGATTATATATCACGTGATTAGATGCCTCGGCTTCGGGTGTCCCCACGAGGTCTCCGGATTTCATGGTCCTTGCTTAGGTTCGGATTCACTATTGAAATCCACCCCCTTTGCATGAAATTCACACCTTGGGATTGCAATGTAAAGCATCATGTTCGGTCCTCGTCGAGTTCTACAGTCCCGTTTGCGCTGTGCCGCACCTCAATCCCGAACCATATCCTGGTTAATTCCCCGCGGATCGAGACGCGCAAGCACCACCACCGCCCAAGAGCTCAATCCCGAACCTTCGCGATGGCCACGACGACTCCTTTACGCAGGGATATTTGGCGGTCTGGGTGTTTTTGCTGGTAAATGGATGGATGAAAAGGTTTCCGCTCCGGCAATACCAGGAACGGAGGATGATAAACGCAGAATGGATGAAATTCGTCGGGCGTATGAGCATGGCTTACCTATCGTGAGAGAGTTGCGGAATGATCCGGATTACGAGGAGGCCGATGTTTATGGCAACTATTCGGATGAAGACAAAGGGCAGAGGATGACATCTGGGCCACTGAGTGGGAGCCGAGGACTAGCGCTACAGGTGTGTGACTTCTCTGTCTTTTCTTGAAACTGTTTTGCGCAAAGCCATCCAATTTGTCGACGCCTCGTGGGATTTACCGGACTCTTGGCTATTACTCTGGGTGGTCAGATGTTGAGCTACCGAAATTAGTCTCAATGCCGAGTCTGGCAAACTGCCGGTAGCGTACTATATAATTACGGTTCAGCCTCGGCGGGTTGTTCCTTCCTCGCTAACTGATTGGTCGGTTCGATAGAAAGTCTTTTGGAATGACAAGGAAAAGAAGGCAGTCAATGTCGTCTATCTAGGGTCTGGAATTGAAGGGTGGCCAACCGTTGTTCATGGAGGGGCCCTTGCCACCGTCCTCGATGAGCATCTTGCGCGTGTTGCGATCCAAAATCTCCCCGAACGCACTGCAGTCACTGCGAATCTAGAAGTCAACTATCGGGCACCGGTGTATTCGGGGAATTTCTACTCTGTTCATGCGACTTTGGACCAAGAGCGAAGCTCGGATCGAAAGGCATATGTGAAAGGCGAAGTGCGCGATCCCGTGGGGAGGTTGGTAGTCCAAGCTTCCGCACTTTTCGTGGTTCCCAAAGGCTATAAGCTCCGAAGAATAGGACACCGTTATTAGCGCACCCAACAACAACAATAATAATGTTGCGAAACCGGCTGATGATCGAGCCACTCCGCCGCCCAACTAGCATCCAATTAGCTCGTATCCGATTCTATCCAACAAATCTCTTGGCCAACATCTGAGTCCCAATTAGATGTTGGAATATATTTGGTGATTTCCCAACAGGTTGGTGAAATATGAGGGATTTTCCTTTGAATGGCAGGGTGTAGCTATTCATTTAAACAAACTTATTCCATTGTAAGACCAGCCTGTTACAATTCCTACCGTTGTATATGCCCGATATGATCTATAGAAATATATCCTAGGCCATTGAGCTCACACACTCATAATGGCTGATGATGTTATGTGGGAATTCCCAGTAAGCATGAAACGACCACCATGGTAAACGCGTGACTGGCATCCTTGCCAGAAGACCAAGGGGCAATTTCCTGCTCCCCCCCTTGACCTCATTTCAAACCCTGGCGCTTGAAGGTCACTAAGCACTAGCATCAGAACCATCGAGTTGGCGCTATCGGAGTGGAAATGGCCCGCCTCTAACACAACCCCGGATCTCTCATCTCCACATTTGGGACTCCTTGTTCTCCACACCTCCTTATTCTCGAATGCGTTCTGCCACCCAACCACAGTTTATATCTCCCCTGTCGGCAATCGCCGACACACTGGCACTTAAGAAAAAGCCAAATACCTCGGTTGTGTCTCAGGGATCCAGTAGTACCGGGGGTTAGTTTCAAATATTCCCTGCGGTTTCCTGACCCGCCATGACCTACATCCATTGTTCATCAATTTCGTCGGCTTGGCACAGGGCTGGCTGAGTATACAAGCATCGTGGACCCGCGGAGGAGGGGCACCTTTTTTCTTATTTCTATTTGATGCCTAGCCATTATAATATGCCCAGGCTTGGTCTAAGCTTGTAGTGGACTTTCGTTTATTTTTTGTGAATTTCGATTCTTGCTGGGCCAGTACTGGACGTATCACCCACCCGTTGAGGCTCCTCTTTCCTCTTCTTTTGCTTCGCCTTCGTTGATTTCTTTTTAATTTCTGCCGAGATGGTTTCTTCATCGTCTACCGATTATTCCGGCCAGTCTCCGTACGACGAAAAGACTGCAGGACAGTCAATTTCTAACCTCAAGGAAAATGTGAGCCACCAAGAGATGGCCGCATACGAAACCGGAAGCTCGGAAGGTGGTGATGATAAGGTATGCGCAATAATTGTGATAATTGTGATGGAAATGAAAAGAAAGAAGAATATTCTTGCGCAATTTGGTTTTATTAATCATTCGACCGGCAGATGACCTTCCGTCGCTTCATGGGTTTCACGGCCATGGCCTTTCTATGGACCGGAAGCCAGATCCCAGTATACTTCTTCGGTGCGTTTCTTTTAGTGGGAAACCCCCTAAGCTTGAATATGATCTAATATTTCCCCCCCCATTATCTAGGAGGTATACCCCCGCTAATCTACGCCGATATTGGTGGAGCCGATAGATGGGTGTGGCTTGTATGTCCCCAACAAACTTGGAAATATGGGGACTGGTTTTTATTGACCTTTTGAATAACAGGTCCTGGCCAATTTGCTCGCCCTTGCCGGAGTGTGTCCATTCGTCGGGTCCCTCTCAGATCTAATCGGACGTCGTTGGGTGGCATTGATTGGTGCTGCGCTTGTCGTTATTGGCATGGTCGTTTGTTCCACAGCAAATACCATGAATATCTTCATTGGTACGTGGCTTGGAGAATATTATATTTGGTCTCCCCCGTCTCATGTTCGAGCTTGGATATTGACACTAGCACAGCCGGTATGGCGATTGCAGGAGCAGGCGCAGGTGTAAACGAGCTGACCGCGCTGGCTGCAACATCCGAGATGGCACCAACCCGCAAACGAGGAAAATACGTCGCAGTATTGATCTTTACTATTGCGCCATTCGCTCCGTCAGTGCTCTGGGCCCAGCTTATCGCAGATGCAGGTAATTGGCGCCATGTTGGCTGGTTTTGTACTGGGTGGGCTGGCCTGGGCTTGCTCATTACGGGGGCTTTCTACTTCCCACCACCACGAACGAACTCAAATGGGATGACCAAGGCTGAAGTTATCAAGCGAATTGATTTTGTTGGGGGTTTGCTCAGCATTGGAGGCTTGATTGTCTTCCTGGCTGGTATGCAATGGGGTGGATACCAGGTAAGTCACCTTTACCCCCAATGAATATTTGGAGAGAAAAAAAGATTACACACTAACATAACATTTCAATACACAGTACGATTGGACTTCGATTCATGTCCTCGTCCCTCTGATTCTCGGAGGAGTCATGCTGGTCGCCTTCGCCTTCTGGGAAATCTATGGTGCAAAATACCCCATCTTTCCAACCCGTCTTAAGCAGGAACCTTGGACCCTAGGCATGACCCTTGTCATTACCTTTATTTCTGGGGCAAACTTCTTCTCTGTAATTATGTTCTGGCCCACTCAGTCGCACAATGTCTATGGCCATAATCCCCTTGATATTGGTCTCCGAAGTCTTCCTATTGGTTTTGGTATCATGGGTGGTGCATGCATTGTTTTGTGGTTGCTCACTGCTCTACGGGGTCACAATAAGGAACTTTTGATTGTCAGCAGTGTTCTAATGACTGCAGGTTTGTTCCCCTAATGACTTTTACCCATAATATCCTAAACCCTAAATTGCTAACTTTCTCTCTCTATATAGGCTGCGGTGCTATGGCTATCGCTGATACAGACAATATGTATCAACTCTGGGGTATCCTCACGGTTGCCGGCCTTGGAATCGGAGGAATAGTCGTCCCAGCGTCCATCATTACCACCATAATTTGCCCAGATGTAAGTTTGTCAACCCCGGACGGGGTGTGCTTTACCCTCGTTTGAGAATGGCCCGTACACGTACCTGCCCTTAAGCCTACCAAAACCATGTATCCGTGCTAAACCCCCAAAAATAGGATTTGATCGCCACTATTTCTGCTCTCACCCTCTCCATTCGTGTTATCGGCGGCAGTATTGGGTATACAATTTATTACAACGTCTTTATTGAGAAGTTCGTTCCCAATGCTGAGCACTACATCGGCGGCGTCATGGTGACAAAGCTGAACATCACGGATCCCCACCTGATCGAGGCGGCCATTCAACTAACCGGGGCAGCCCTGATCGAAGGGCTACACGAAATCCCTGGCATTGCTGGAAACCCCGCAGCCTACGATGCGGTCGTAAAGGCCGGTCAGATTGCTTTCGCAGAGAGCTACAAGTGGGTTTACTACATCAGTATTGCGTTTGGAGGATTGTCTGTTATAGCAGCTTGCTTCCTTGGCGACATCAGCAAGTATATGAACGACCATGTCGCGGTCGTTATGCACTAAGCTTTCTGCAACCATATTGCCCTGCTAAGATTGTCACCCTATTTGGTGTGTACCCGCTCAACATTTCCTTGCCTCTGCGCCGCAGTCTGAGTAATGAGATTCGGGTGAAAGGCTACTTTCTCTAGAGGCCTCATTTGGCCATTTACTGTCTATGAACACTGTACATCGATTTATTTCTTTTTGGTAACTGGTTCTCCATTGCAGTACTACATATTTCGCCAAAAAAAAAAGGGGGACGTTTGAAATATTAAGATGGCAATAATGCTCGTGTTTTGATATTCCGTGCGACTGGACATTTCGTTTTATGTCAGTCGAAATAACTGGTTATTGATCTAAATATTATCTAAAGACCGTAGAATATACAATATATCCATAATCGAAGTTAGCTTGCTACTTGATTCATGGATGACTTCTTAGGCATAAAGGGGGCGTTTGACGGCTTGGGTTTCCGTTTCTCCTCTTTTCCACGCAGACCTCTGCTTAAGCCACCCCCAAGGCCTCGAGCGAGGGATGCGAATGGGGAGGCTTGCCAATGTTCGAGGTCATCTTCAGGTGGGCCGGCACTAGCCGTAAATTCATTTGGCCTAGGCGACCCTTCCGATCGCCTATTGGGGGCTTTGTATATGGAGCTATCACTTTCATGTGTTGGGGAGTATGGGCTCCACGGTGCTGGAATATCGGTCACGGTGTGGTCTGAGCACTTACAACCACAGCCACTCGGGCAAAACTGGAATTCCTGCTCTTCACTGGGAGTATAGGTTTGAGGATTATCCCCACGGTTTAGTGTGTCTGATAAGGCCATCGAGAACCAGCCCTGATAGCAGTTGAAACAACTCACATGGCCGCAGCTGAGGCAGGGAGTAATCATTCCTTCTACCACTTCGCCGCATATTATGCAGGGAAGTTTCAAGGGCAACGGCTGCCTGGGTCGGCAACTGGGGCAGATCAGTGACGGGTTGTTCCCCTTTATATGCGGCTTCACATTTGCCTCCGCTACAGTTTGAGTTGCGAATATGGGCAGCTGAAGAGCTTCGCCACACCGAATACAGTGCCGTTGGATTTCCAGGCCCTGGTTGTCGCTTCCAGCCACTGGTCTCACCCCAGTGGAGCCTCGACGCCCAAAGCTCGAAAGTGAAAAAGAGTCCTCTGGTCCGTTGGGATTCCAGTGACGAACATGACTATCGTTCGGTTGTGATACAGTTCCACCAATTTTGAGCATCTCACTTTGCTGAACTGGCAACCCCCAAATCGAGAGCAGGTGGGCGTAGGCTGCACGGTATGCTCGATACACCCGGTCTTTCTTGGGATCGAGGAACGAGTTCTGGGTACTACCATAGTCATCAAAAGCACCTTGGTTTTTCAAAATTGCTTGGATTTTCCCAGAAGCCCTGATCTGAGGTCTTTCGCTCTCAGTGTCCGAGTGTGTTCGTGACGTTAGTGCAGTCGAAGCAGTGAGATAGTCGGGTACTGCAGAAACAGGTTTAGCTGCAAAGGCACTGGTGGCCCATAATCCCGACGTGGTTCCTGTATGGGGACTGCCGCTTGGGCTGGGCTTCTTCTTGAGAAGAGCATTCGCAGGCGGCGATGCTGAGGACGGGCCGAACGTAAAGGATCGAGACAAAGAAGAAGCCAGAACAGAACCGAATCCCGATCCACTTCGCGGCTGTGATTGTTGGTCAGGAGAAGCAGCCAAAGAAATATTCTGGCCGACCATCTTCCTGTCCGCCGACAAACCGGTTGCGCGAGAAAGCAAGGGTGGTGTTGTACCCGTAGAATATGGTGGAGTAGTGCTACTGCGCCATATCTCGGAAGATGATCGCCCAGAGCTATGAGTTGGAGGAGTGGCATGGCTATCTTTTGGTGTAGAGGTGAGAGGGGTAACCATTTGTGACTTGCTTTGGACTGGGGTGTGGGTGGCGTAAAACTCCAACGAAAAAGACTGGCTCTCTGTTCGTCTGGATACGCTCCCCTTACTGAGAGGTTCTCCTTCGGCGGGGAGTCTTTCCAGATTTGGTTCATAGAGAACACAGGAGAGCATTGCAACCATCTGAACGTCGCCAATCTGTTCAAAATGCCTAAACAGAGCAGGAATTAACCAATGACCGCCGAACGGATGGTTTCCCCATTGAATCACGCTGCCTGTCGTTTCCTTAGAAAAGATATCCTGGTTTGCCGCGTCGAGGCTCAGGTCGACGGCACTATCCTTTTTTTGGATATGCATGCCCTTCTCGGCATCATTGAACACTGGCGATGTCTGTGGATATTTGCATTCGTGTAAGATAAGTTTGACCAGTCCCCATATCCGGGCTAATTCGTGGTAGCCATGATCAAGAGCAACTGCAGAGTTGTGAGCACATACATCGGCAACTTTACCGCAGATACGGTATCTACTCGCCAATGTACGTTTCGCTGGTAGTATGTCACTAAGGTCATATATAGCTACAACATTCTGAGGATTGTCGGACGACTTTGTGGTCATCCCGCCAACCGTCGATCTCTGGGAGTTGTCCGTTGAGCGTGGTCGATACAATCCAAGGGAGCCAGCACTGCGCCAGGTTTGAGGTGTGGGGAATCGGTGCTGTAGCCCTGACAAAATACCAGAGGACCCTGAAGAACTGGAGGTTTCAGCCTCGGAATCATCGGAATACTCAGAAGTGCCATCGTCAGTGCTTGTTATTGTACCGGTTACACGTGGCCCAGGTGAGCTTGTCTGTAAGCGTCCAAACCCCTCAAAAACTTTATCGGATCTTGACAGCCTTGTCATCTCTTTGAAACCTAGGTTTTCCAACGTAAACGCCGAGTTATCTTTTTTGGTAGGAAAAAAGCACACCAAACGACCATCATTAGCCCAGACTGCACCGCATACCTTGGCCATGGGAACCATCACATTAGCATTAACAGGTCGAAGTAATTCGGAGCTCATTCCAAGCTCCTGACTCTGGGATAGCCCAACTTCATCCTCATCACTCGATTCTTCTCCTTCACCATGGATTGGAGACTTCACCGTTTCAGCCGTTTCTCCCAGGATCCAAGCGATGCTTTCCTCAAGATTGCTTTCGCCTAAGAGGTAACGGACAACGCCTTCGAGGCACCCTCTCTTATGTGAAAGGTATGTCTCTGATATCGTCTGTAATTCTGCAATGATTTTCTCAGCAAGTTGATCAGTAACCGACGTGATCCTCTGTACGCTAAACATCGGCACTGCGTCACGAGGATAATCGGGTGGAAATTTAATGTCCACCCGGATGAAAAGCGACACGCCATCCGGCCCCCATGGCCCATGTAAAGATATCGTTGCTTTTCGTCGCCTGATGTCAACCGATTCGAAAGCCACCTTCGTAAATTTCTCGCCCACATGGGTTATTTCATCTCCCAAGGTTTCGATATCCCACCCTGATATCTTTACCCCTCGCATCCAGGAGATAGGGTTGGTTTCGGTCCGGAATGTTGACCTCCCCTGCATACCTATTCGAGAGTCCGCATTGCTTCCTTGAATCCATGCCCGGGAGTACGGGACGGATATGGTGTTCATTTGAGATGATGAAGGGGCAATGGATTGGAAGGTTGACGACACGGCATCAATATCTTCATATTCCTGGCCAACACATTCATCACGGAATGTCCTGTACACTGCTCCTTTTCGAGTGACGTTCAAATTGGAAATATATGATTTTCCCTTTTCGTAGCCGACCCTTTGTAGAACCTCTGGGTCAACTCGGTGCAAACGAAGTTCTTTATCGGTTCCCCATGACACTAGCTGAAACTCTCTGTGATCAATGCCATCGACTACACCACCACGTGCTCTCCAAAGAAACTCTTTCACCTGGCCTTTATGACCGGGGAAACTATGTACTGGAGGGAGATTATCATCTGAACCATTTCCTTCGCCGGCCTTGCGGCTGTAAAGATGGAGGTCACAATTTCCTCTCTGTGGCATAGCCAAAACTCCCCAACCAAAAGGGGTATTTCTTGCTCGCCAAACAGGGAAAGGAGTTTTAATGACTTTCTCTGGTACATCATCTTCGACTTTGTAGTCCCAGAACTTAATTGTTTTGTCCAGGGAGCATGTTGCTAAGGCTCCGGGCCGAACTCTGTTCCAATCAACACCATAAATTTTAGTATCGTGGGCTTCGATGGACCTGATGGGGTAGGCACCCATTCGCTTATCCCATATCCGCAGAAATTTATCATGAGAACTAGCAATGACATTGGGATCCTGTCTATTCCACTTCACTTGAGTAGCTCCCGCAAACCAGTCAGAGAAAGTTATAGCAGGCCGAGACGTAGTTCTAAGATCCCAACAGTGGATAAAGCTGTCAACAGCACAGGTAGCTAGCATATCCGGATGGTGTGCGGAAAAGTTGATATCAGTGATTGCACGTGTGTGGGCGTGTAGGACGTGTTCGATAGAGCTTTGGGACGTTTGCATTGCCAAGTTCCATACCAAAGCCTTCTGGTTGGACGTGCTTACGACCCAGTAGTCTCGCGCAGCGAACGGAGACCACTGAACATCCGCGACTTCCCATGGCGTATGGTGCGGGAGATACCTGGGCGGCGAATATGGGGAATCCAGATCAATAACGTGAAGGCCCTCCTTCGAAGCTAGTACAACATCACGACCACATGGCGAAATCGACATAGAACCCACCGGTTGGTCCACATGGAAAGAACTATCCTCTCCGAAAGTCGGACTTTCTAACGCCGATGTCAACGGCCTTGGCTCGTTGGAGTCTGACATTTCAGCTATCAAGTACTGTCTATCAACAGGCCTGTTTGTGTGCCGTCATCCAGGTACAGCTTGGACGGTTACTCGGCCTCAAGAAACCAGAGAACACATGGACGGCAACTGGTGTGTAACCTTGGATGGTAGTCTCATCTCGGTAAGGTGTGGAAAAGCGTTTGTGATCGACTATGTGATTTGTATATATCAAAGCATCGATTCGCGCGCATTGCGCGTTGTTCGGTCAACCCGGGTACTCAACGTGGTACCTATGGCGCGGAGGGTTGGAGCACAAGGGAACTAAAGAGCTCGAAATTAGTGCTCAAGGCGAGGTTCGCCCGGACCAATTGGCTTACCTAAAGTTAAGGGCGGAAGAAATGAGCTTAGGAAATTTGCTATGGCTATTAACAGTACTAGTAGGTTTCAGAAGGTGAAGGGATAAGTGACGCGGGAGCAATGTTAGGCCCGAGAGCTCATTGGAGACACAGAAGGTATCCGAGCCAAGGTGCTGCGTTTATGGCGTATTAGGCTCCCCGTAAAGGGTACGGATAGCGCTCCACCCTCAAAGCGCACTGCCCCTCTATGAGTTACGTTGTTTCCCATCGAGTTTCTCTGGTTTACCTACAAAGGTTATCCTGCCGAAAGAATTCCTAAGCTGATCCTGCCTGGGATTCCCATCAGTCCCTGTAGCTGGAGCCCAGTCTGCCTCTTTCCCTTCAGCGTGAGATATTCCACTATAAAGATCTCCGAAAGAGACAAAGCTCAAGAAGGATCACCCCACCAAGTATAGCGTGAGGCACAGGACACGGATTACAATACAAAAATGGCGTTGGCGTTGCCAAAAAGAATAGTGAAAGAAACGGAGCGCCTTCTGGCGGAGCCGTAAGCCGTCTACAATACTCAGAAGATAGCTAAATCTGCGTTGCTAACCCAACCACTTCTCCAGAGTCCCTGGCATCAATGCTGTGCCTCACGAAGAAAACCTACGTTATTTTGACGTTACAATCCATGGGCCCGCACAATCACCATATGAAGGTAGAGTGTTCTTTAGGTAATGTGCGAAAATCAACCTGTCATTAATTGGTATAAAGGTGGAATTTTCCGTCTCGAACTGTTCTTGCCTGAAGATTACCCGATGAGTCCACCCAAGATTCGATTCCTGACCAAAATTTATCATCCCAATATCGACCGGCTTGGACGAATCTGCTTGGATGTCTTAAAGAGTACGTTCCTTGGGGGGATTTTCAATTGCCACTATATATCTAACCGGACTGATCATTGCATCTAGGTAATTGGTCTCCTGCCCTACAAATCCGTACTATCCTGCTATCAATCCAAATCCTGCTGGGAGCCCCGAATCCAGACGACCCACTCGCGAACGATGTTGCCCAACGCTGGAAGGAGGATGAGGCGGCAGCTATCCAAACAGCGAAAGAATGGACTAGAACCCACGCCATGACTTAGGCCAATCGAGAGAGCATCTCTACTCAATTGCCACAAAAGAACTAGTTCTGCAACTACGCTGTGATGAGATCATGAGGAAAAGCATATGAGCCTTTAGCCTTTTCCATATTATGCTATTGGACCTACTTCACACCGTTCGGTACATTCCCTCTTGTTTCGTATATTCGAGAGAACCAGTGTTTCATATCACTCAATACACCACTACCTTTCCTAGGTTCTGGTCCGTTTTATATCCCCTATGCGCTGATGTGCGGGCGAAAAACCGTCTAGGTACTCATTTCCCAATCCTGATATAGGTTAGCTTCCGTTATATCCACTGGAGCTACGATTGATTCCTCGATGTTTATGATAGAATCCCACACTCAATAGAACTTTGTTTCTTCTGCAATCTGCCTGCTGGTTTATTTATGAGGAGAATTCCACAATAATAATATCAGTCTAAATTTCACTAACCCCTCCTTTAGAAATGACATGATATTGCAAGTTATATTTCCGTTTTTGACATAAAGGAGGACAGCGAGTCTTATTCCTTTAAACTTACAAATCAGCGGTTCATATAGCATAAAAAAACATGACAATTCACTGGAATGAGCCTATTTATAAGCCTAAATTAAATAAACTTCATTATATTCATTCCCCCTCTAGGGCTGAAGAGCAACGTACATCAGTTATTCACTATATCTTTAATCCAGGAGTGAATGGGGCTGGAAGTATTCTAGCATAGATGCTGCATATCAACACCTTGTGTTGTTAGAAACACTCTCAATTGCCCAGTTTGTTTTTCTTCTTATTTTTTTTACTATCTTCACATCTTCATTATCATAAACTGATAATCACAGTTTGAAATCTGAACCCTTGCAGGGACTTCATCAATCAAGATGCCGGGCAAAGCTAAAAAGAAGAAAAGAGAGCATACAAGGTAAAACACTAGCTTCGATCAATTCCAAACCTATGACTGGAGCTCACGTATCTCTAACACCTTGCCAGAGACACAAAAGGTAGCAACAAAAAAGGCGATAACGGTCCCTTATCAACTTGTTCACCTGATAGTATTGAACTAGATGGCTTTTCTGAAGACATAACAAAACAGATCGAAACAGCCCCCCATATAACGGCCAACAAGCAGATTGAGCTCTCTTTACCTCAAACTCCGGTAACTAATCCCCCTCCTGCAGCCAAACAGGCAGAGCCAGTCAGTCAGAGCATCTCCGGTACAAAATTATTCAAAAAACGCATCCGATCTTTCACAACCAGTTCTCAGCACTCATCTTCTGGGCCGAGCCAGGAATCACAGTCCTCGCCATCAAATCCACGCACCTGGTCTCGTACATTTCGTTCTGATTTGGTCAAAAAACAACCAGCAAGTCCAGAATATTCTAGTAACGATATTACATGCGGGGGTAAAGGAAAGAAAAAAGATGCCAAACCAGCCCCGTTGGCAAACTCTACCTCTCCAGCCTTCGTGAAGTATATAAGGTCTCCTGGGGGTTAGTTTCTTGGTGATATTTCCCCACATATTCTTGTAGCAGGTACTAAAAATGATTGAAATTCCCTCACAGATTATGCTTTTTTTGACTTGGGACCCTCAGAGTACCAGGCTACGAACAGCGGCTTAAACAGTGGTCTCTTATCGAGCAGGAGCCAATCAATTGTTGAGGACGAACTGGTTGTCAGGCATACTTCTAAAAGTGAGCCTAATCTAAGGAGAAGTTCTTTCAATGATTTGGTCAGTATGAGCTCTACCCCTAAATGAACTTGAGCAGAAATTCTTATAATAAATAAAGATCAGCTACGTCTACACGGTAACTGGAACTAAGTCTAGAAATTGGTACCCTGGTGGCTCCAAGGCTCCGCAAAGACTAAACGACTTCAGGCCTTGGGATCATAAAAACCTATGGTGCATAGATTGCAATGGACACTGCCCAGTTTGCGATACTGCATGTTGCGTCCGAAAAGCCCAACAAAAGCTAGTTGAAGGGTGTTCAGACCCTCACAACGTGGGACTAGCAAATCAGGTCATAAAGATAATCGATTTTCTGGGGGTCTGCGCCAAAGACGAGGGTACATTTTCGCTGTGCTCTGTCCCAGGAGGATGCGGACGTCATGTCTGCCCCGATTGCTGCAGCGTCTGTCCGAACGAAATATGTCAAGATATCCAGTGTAAGGTAATTATTTACTTTTGGCTCAGCCCAGACACACTCTAATACACCATGCAGGAGTGCAAACCCGACTCTTGGGGTCCTTGTGATTGGCACGATTCAAGTCAAGTCTAGGGTACTGGGTTGGGCGTTTGGAGTTTACCCATTTCCATACGGCAACAATATACCGGAATGAAGCAAATGGGTAGGAGAGCTGTTTTGTTTTGAGACGAAAGAGCGAAAACCGATTGGAGATTTGGATGGACTGCCATGTACTACGCATAAACCCATAGGAAACAACTCATTTGGTTGATTTAACCCCATTATTCAAAGAAAATTTTCCTTCAGGTCCAGTCCCGCATTGCAGATGCAATACGAATAATAATAATAATAATAATAATAATTCTTATATTCTTATTCTGATTCTTATTATCTTAATAATGCCTCGGCGAGAGATGAACTTATTGAGAAGGGTGAGAGGCAAGGCCATGGATAGCCAAGGGCAGGGGTGGTCACGTGGGGCGCTTTAGCGAGGCTCCGCACCGCACCACAATTATGTCAAGTCTTGCGAACAAGCACGCCGCCGCAGAGATTCGAATCAACCACCCAACGCCAACCGACAACATCTCGTCCCATCCGGCTGCGCATCTCTAACGTTCAAGATGCGTACCTACGACGATTCCTTCAGCGGTCAAAAGATCTACCCTGGAAAGGTGCGTTTTGTTCCGTCCACAAAATACCAACGTGAAGAGAAAACAAGCCACCCGCCACGATACGAGCCTTGTCTCATCGGAAAGATGGATTATACGGTTTCGATTCACCAAACGCAGTGTTAGGATATTTTGTTGACAGATTGGTTTCTTCTCGAATATAGGGTAAGCTGTATGTCCGTGGCGACAGCAAGATCTTCCGCTTCCAGAATGGAAAGTCCGAGTCCCTTTTCCTCCAACGCAAGAACCCCCGCCGCATCGCCTGGACCGTCCTCTACCGTCGCCAGCACAAGAAGGGTATCTCTGAAGTCAGTACCGCCATTTCCCTATGGATTGAAGTTTCCTTTTTTTCATTTCTTTCTTGGTCTTGTGGATCGCAAGGATGGGAGGGAGAAACCGTGTCTAGGAGCAGGCAGAAGATCGGCATGCCAATCGAAGGGGGAAGAGTATCAGGAAATAGGAGAACCTAGATTCTGGAAGGGCGAGGAATATTTTACAAAAGTTGGGACAATTGCTGACGGGAAATTTTCTTCGACATCAATAGGAAGTTGCTAAGAAGCGCACTCGCCGTGTCGTCAAGCACCAGCGCGCCATCGTCGGTGCCTCCCTTGATGTGATCAAGGAGCGCCGCAGCCAGCGCCCCGAGGCCCGTGCCGCTGCCCGCCAACAGGCCATCAAGGAGGCCAAGGAGAAGAAGGCCGCTTCCGAGTCCCGCAAGAAGGCCGAGAAGGCTAAGACTGCCGCTGCCGCTGGCAAGGGTACTCAGCGCATCCAGAGCAAGCAGGGTGGTAAGGGCTTTGCTCCCAAGGTTGCTGCCAAGACTCGTTAAACGGAATAAAAACGGTCTGGCTTGGGCTTGGGAAGAGGAAGGAAAATCTCATGGACGGCATTTGGGAGGTTCCTGGAGCTTGAATTTGTGTTCTTCTCTATACACAAAAAAATTAAAATGTTTCAAAACATATGAACATATCGGCGTATTTGCAGTGGAATGTTCTTGCGGTTTAGCATACCGCGTGGCTCTCAAATAGGCCCTATCTTTTGCGCTTCATGATATTTTTTGACCAGGAAATGGAACTGGATGTGATATGACGGACTCTATTACCCACATCATGTAGCTTTCCGTCTCCCATTCGGAGTCCAGCTTGGTCCCTATGCCCAGTTCTTTAGTGATTCACAGGGCCTTTTTGGTGTAGCAGTAGGTTGGCATGGGGATCTCTTTAGATCGATAGGCTGGGAACTCTACTACAGTATGGTCTCGATATGGAATCGACTGTTATACCTACCATCAAGAAACCTTCGAATAATTAAATTTGCCTTTCATACAGTTAATGAAATATTACTGGCCCCTAGGACTAGTCCGGCGATCTACTTGTAAGTGCTACTAGTAGTAGGACTACTAGTACTAGTACTAGTACTTCAAGTTATCCATTGACTTAAATTACAATACGGTATGCATACAACCAAGATAACGTCGATAGGGCTCAAACCTACCAAGGACCCTAACCAAATTAAGGCATGAAGAACAACATCCTCATCAGCCCAGAGACTCAAGGCAGGAAAAGGATCTATCAAAAGTCATTATACACCCAATGTAAGCAATATACGATAATTCAGTGGGGAATGAATGAAAATAACCGGGAGTAACGATCCCCTGTCTCTCACAATGCTCAACGGCATACATAGATGCCTTAGGCACTAGGGCAATAAGATAACTAGTTATCCCACCGCTCAGCCGGAGACTTAGTCATCCAACCACTTTTGCATCTCGCTTACCGAGCAGCCTAGCGCGATTTGCCCACAAGAAGTGAATCACCCCTTCCGCCCCCCTCCCCTTCGCCTTCAAGCCGCGACTCAGTCAACTTTCCATCTCGAACCGACAAGTTACACATCACCAGCAGCCATGGGTAAGGTTCACGGATCTCTCGCCCGTGCGGGTAAGGTTAAGTCTGCGACTCCTAAGGTAGGTTGAAGACCATGAAATACTCTATTCCAACTTGCGCCTGTTTTCTGTGGGGGGAAGGAGGGAGATGTCTCGCTATCATTTCTTCGCCACGAGGATGATGCGGATAGGTTTCTGTTTGATCCCGGGGGAGAATTTTTTACCCCATCTCCTGCAGACTTGATGATGATGGGGGAAGCGGAGGAACGGCCAAGAAAGCTATGGGGAGTGAGAATTAGGACTGACAGCTTTTTTTTTCAAATGATACAGGTCGAGCCCCAGGAGAAGAAGAAGCTCCCAAAGGGCCGTGCTATGAAGCGTCTCAAATACACTCGCCGTTTCGTCAACGTTACCATGACCGGTGGCAAGCGAAAGGTACGTTTTTACATACCACAATCAGAGATCAAGATTATTGGAGAGATATTTTCAGGAACCGGCCTTGGTTCCTCAAATATGGGTTTTGGGAATACGGGAGCAAAAAGTGCTAACTTTTGGCCTCTAGATGAACCCTAACCCTGGAAACTAAAACAACTGAATGGGGGAAATGAACAACCAGAAAGAACGGCGGGGAAAGGGAAACGACGATGACGACCACGAAGAAAAAGAAAAACGGGCCCGAGTCGATCGCCATCCGATCGTCTTGTTCTAGTCTTTTGAAGAAAAGCGAACCTACATGGAAAACTCGAGATACCCGACAAGGAGCAAACACCGAACCTGGCTTTGGTTGGAAATGGTTTAACGAGTGATTTTTTCAAATGACTAGATCAAATGGGCTTGAGCAATATTTCAAATGGGAACTCATTATTTGGGAAATGCAAATATCTTTTTTTTCCTCTGTTTTATTTCACCACCGGTTCACAAGACATGTGCGTTCAACATGAAGGATTCCTTGTCGCTTGCGGCGTAAACCAAGTTACCCATATGTCGTTGTATATGCGAATGACGATTCCTCTCGTATTGTCTGCTCATCCGTAACCTTTACTCGGATCTTATCTACCCACCCCCATAAGTAGTTTCAAGGGCGAATGGCTCAAGGACAGCTAGAAATCAATAACAAAATAATACATAATACCGATCGACGAGTCCAGCCCCAGCAATCAGATGGTATCTCGTACATGACTAAATAAATTTCCATAATATTATCAACCATGTAGAAGACCTCCAGTTCAGAAACATTCCTTTCATCTAGACATGTATGCGTCTATTCTCAACGATATAAACGCTCTGGACAACACAATGAATGCAAACCCCATAATCACAAATGTATAAAACGCCATAGGAACCCGAATCCTCCATCAAATGAAAAGTGAAATCCCACATGCCGAGACACCCCACACAAATCAATCCACCTGGAATCAATAATAATGGGCCATCTCCAACCCAGCCCTTTTAAACCCACACTTCAAGTAAAATCCCTCATTCGCCTCGGAACAATCCAAGATCGTCTATCCATCAAAACAAATTAGTCCAATGCAAATTTCAAAAAAAAAAAAAAGAACCCATGAGGGAAATCGTAAAACGAGAGCAAAAAGAGCATACCTTATAACATCCCACCTTCTCCGCAACATGATCCAACGCCTGAATAATCCTCAATCCCAATTTCTTGCCCTGTTGGTCCTTCTGCACAGCAATATCCTCGATGTGACCTACAAGGCCCAGAGAATGAATAAACTTCCTCTCCACAATCAAGCTGCCTGTGCCCACGATCCGGTCTTCTCCATCGCAGATGACAAGGAGGTAATACTCATCATTGCGAGAGGTAATCCAATCATAGCGCTGGTTCCATTGCTCCTCTGTAATGTCGCCGACGGTGGTGAGGACGCGGAGCACGTCGAGATAGCCACGGTGGAAGTCGGTGCGGCGAGCGGGACGAATCTTGTAGTTTTCGGGAAGTTCGGCGGAGACGGCGGTGGAGATGAGGCTTGGAGAGAAGAGGGCAGTTTCGGCGCAGAGAGTAGTCGGGGCGGGTTTGGACATGGTGGTTGTAATGTTGGTGGTAATGTTGGTGGTAATGTTTACAGGATTCGATGTGGAGGAATGGTTTCGGCGCTCTTATCCTTTTTTTTCCCTAGTCTACTTAAACTAGAAGATAGATGTTTCGGAGTTGAAAGGCAAGGCGTGGAGCACTTGTGGAGGGGGTTGTGAGGAATAGGGTGATCGAGAGTGAGGGCGGTAAAGAAAGAAAGCAATGGGGGTCTGGTAGTAACGAATGAAAGAGGAAAGTTGAACTGTTTGAGATGGGAATGAAGAAAGGAGAAAAAGGTCGATAATATGAGTCCAAGGGGGAATAAGGTACTCCTAATAATAAAGCCAAATTTAATCAATTAGAATCGGTCAAAGCCCTGAACCATGGTCCCACTCGACCCCTCCTGGTATTTATAGATCCCTCCTCAGCTCCCGACCTAACTCCTAGTATGTGTATAGTCGGCCACAACAAGTTTATATGAATGATATTCCCTTCCTAGTATCCCATTTCTGATTCTCTTCAATTGTCGCTTTGGATTTTCAAATATTCTTCGGGTGTTGTAGAAAAGCCCTCACTACCATTTGGCCATCCCTCTATAGTTTGGTTCCAAAAATAGGAAAGGACCACGCCAACTCCAGACAAATCAACCCCCAGAAGAGAGAGCAAAGGAAAACGAAAAGAAAAAAATAAAAAGAAAGAAGATCCGCCAAAGTGGTCTAAAATAGAAATAATACAATTGGATTCTCAGTATACAGGTAATAAACAAAAATAAGGTGATCATCGCTATATAGTTTTATTCTAGTCTGAACAGAAACAACTCCCTTCCACGGACAAAATCTCTACTCAATTATTTGTGCTCCTTAGGAGCAAGCATAAGCTCAGGGCGGACGTGCTTGTCGAAGTCCTCCTCGGTCAGAGCGTTGAGCTCCATGGCGCTAGCCTTCAAAGTCATACCCTTCTTGTGGGCGTTCTTAGCAACCTTGGAGGCCATGTCATAACCAATGACAGGGTTCAGGCAGGTAACAAGCATCAAGCTAGAACGCAAAGTCAGCTTTCGTACTCAGTGAAGGAGGGCTAATAATGGGGGAGAAAATTACCTCTCGTGGAGGAGAGTGTTGATTCTAGGCTCGTTAGCCTCGAGACCAGCAACCAAGTTCTTCTCGAAGCTCTTCATGCCATCAGCGAGGATGCGCACGCTGTGCAGCAGGTTGCGGATCATAACGGGTTTGAACACGTTGAGTTCGAACTGGCCGTTCATGCCGCCAACAGTGGCAGCGACGTGGTTACCCATAACCTGGGAGCAGACCATGGTGAGGGACTCGCACTGAGTAGGGTTCACCTTTCCAGGCATGATAGACGAGCCAGGCTCGTTCTCGGGGAGAACAAGTTCGCCCAGACCGCAACGGGGACCAGATCCGAGGTAACGGATATCCTGGGCAATCTTGAACAGAGAGCAGGCGAGTGTGTTAAGCGAGCCAGAGGCCTCAACAATAGCATCATGAGCAGCAAGGACCTCGAACTTGTTAGGGGCAGTCTTGAACTCAGTGCCGGTCATCTTCGTGACCTCAACAGCAATAGCCTCATCGAAGCCCTTAAAAGTGTTCAGTCCGGTTCCGACAGCGGTCCCGCCCTGGGCCAAGTAGCGGAGGTGAGGGAGGGAGTTCTGAACACGCTCGATGTTGCGGTCAAGCTGGGCCACGTAGCCAGAAAACTCCTGGCCGAGGGTAAGGGGTGTGGCATCCTGCAAATGGGTGCGGCCAATCTTGATGATCTTCTCAAACTTCTCCACCTTCTTCTGGAGGGCGTCGCGCAGGCTCTGCAGAGAAGGCAGAAGAGTGTTCTCCAACTCCACGACAGCGGCAATGTGCATAGCAGTGGGGAAAGAGTCGTTGGAAGAAGCAGACATGTTGACGTGGTCGTTGGGGTGGACGGGCTTCTTGGAGCCCATCTTGCCACCAAGGATCTCAATAGCGCGGTTGGAGATGACCTCGTTAGAGTTCATGTTGGACTGGGTGCCGGAGCCAGTCTGCCAAACGACGAGAGGGAAATGATCGAGGAGCTTGCCCTCGGCAACCTCAGCAGCAGCCTGTTTAATAGCCTCACCGACCTTGGGGTCTAATACATTATCAAGAATTAGCGCCCTGAAGGACGTATGGAAATGTGAAATTTACTTACCAAGGCCATATTTGATGTTCACAGAGGCGGCAGCGCCCTTCAAGACACCGAAAGCCTTGACGACAGCATCGGGCATACGGTCCTGAGGCTGGTTGATATCGAAGTTGCCCAGGGAACTAGCATACTCCCATTAGCACACGTCATTCCAATCCTTTGCGCCTTGCAAAGGGGGCTCGTGCATGTGGGAAGCCGGGTTCTCGATGTTCTTACCGCTGAGTCTGGGCACCCCAGTACTTATCAGCAGGGACCTACACAGCGAACCCGGTTAGCCCAATCCGTACCAGCTGCACATCAGTCGTTCATACCTGAATCTCGCCAAATGCATCGCTCTCGGTACGGGTTTCAGAAGCCTATCCCAGGATTCGGTCAGCACAATGTCTCTCCCAGCGGTGTCACTCCATTCCAGCCTAACCAACAACCAACCGTCCACTCGTGGGAGCAGTCAATCACAACAGGTAGGCTATACTTGAGGAATTTCCCAGCTCGGCAACCGATAGAAATACGCAGATCGAGGAAAAGTTTCATACCATTCTCACGGTAGAGCTGAAGGCTCGCTTGTTGAGTTGGACAAACTGAAGGCGGGGAAATTGTTGGAGGTGTCGGGTATTGGAGCTCAGGGAGCGTCGGCAGCTGGGAGAAGCGGGGGAGGGAGTAACCATCAGGCCATTGCGGGCAACTGCGGGGGAACTGACAGACGCTCGAGCGACTGCATGTGTGATCGAGCGCACCGCGGCTCGGGAGGAGTGCGAGGAGGTCAACATGACGAAAGACTAAATGCCGAACTCTGGTTATAAAAGGGAGATGCCTCGCAGGGTGGTAATTAGAAAAAAGACAGGGGGAAAAAGATTTAACGTTTTGGCTCAACATACAGCTTCCTCAGATTCCCAATCCAAGAAAAAACAGAAGTGGGAAGCGATTAAAACACGACAGACTCAGAGGAAGAAGAGAAGAAGAAGGAAGAGGGAAAAGCGCTCCGAAAAACGGCCGACTCAACGATCTCGCATGGAAAGAATAACTTCACTCGTTTTTCTTTGCTTTTCGCTGCCATCCGAATTTGCCTGCCGAAATCTCCCGGCCCGGTATGACTCGGTATGAATCCGGTTATTTTCACCCTAACCATCCCGATTTTCTATTTGGAGGTGCCCAGAAGCACTGTATGATACAGTACGGCACGGTAAGTGGAATTCGCGGGTAAACCAACACCCTTTCCAAGCTTCATCTGATTCATGTCCACTGCGAGCAAGTAGTGCAGAGCTCAATGGATTGTCTATTTACAGGTGAAGGGAAAGGAAAAACTAAGAAATAAAGTCCTTTCGCATCGTCGCAATCACCTTCTCGTTCAGCATCTGTCCCGATTCCAAAATCCCGTCCAATGCCCCAAAAGTATGTGGAGCTCCTGCAGCCCGGATCAATTCCACTCGCCCGCCTGCAGACTTGAGCTTCTCCGCATATACTTCGCCTTCGTCCCGGAGAGGGTCCATCTCGGCAGTGAAGACCAAAGCCGGTGCCAAGTTCGCAAAGCTGGGAGCCAAGATGGGGGATATTTTCCAGTCCTGTGAGGGAGAACAATGAGATTGTTGAAGACTTGTGGGCTAAGGAAGCGGGAAATTGTCAATAAACTCACATCGTCCGAGGGAGCTGGTCGTGGCACACCGAGGAAATGCTTATGGAAATACGACATCCTTGCGGCCGGCAGGGCTACTGTATATTCCATCTCCCGGTACGACTCATAGGGACAATTCTCTCGGTCAAATTCCCCTTCTGGGGAGAACACATTGTGAAGGTCACAGACGGGGACCACCAGAACCTGTAAGGCGAGTGGGACGGTCGCGTTGCGGCAGAGGTGAGCCACCACAGCAGACAGATGGCCCCCAGCGGAGGCTCCTCCCACTGCTGTTCTATTCAAGTCGAGGTTGAACTCTTCCGCCTTCTGGGTCCGAATCTAGAGGGTATGCGATGTCAGAGGGTGATTCGTGCTATCACTTCTACGTTTAAGATCCGGAAGGAAAGGGTAGGGACGAACCCAGTTGAATGCAGCCCAGCAATCGTCGACGGGAATTGGATACTTGTGTTCAGGTGCAAGCCTGTAGTCGATATCAAATGCTACCAGGTGGCCGTCTAGGCCATCCACTAATCTTTTGCAGTAGTCATGGTCGGTTGCGAGATCACCAAATACCCAACCCCCTCCGTGGAAATTGACATATACGGCCCTCTTTTCCGGTTGGCCCTGTTCATCGACTCTCGGTGCCGGCTCAAAGATGCGGACTCTAATCTCTCCGCCGTTGACTGGGCACATCTGTTCCGTGATACGATAGATATCTGGTCCCGTAGCACGTCCATATGCGGTTAAGTACTTGGCAGGATTCTTACGAAAGGCCTCAATCGGCACCTCATGTGTGTGAAGCCGTCCTGCATTGTTTTTGCCGTAGTACTCTGCGTAGACCGGGTCAAAGCGAGGAAGCAACTCCGGGGGGATGCTATTGTGGGGTGGTTGAATGATCACCTTGGGGCGGAGTTTATGCAAACCCTCGTCTCCAGCCATTTGTGATGCTATCTTCTCTTCTGCGGGTTAAGCTATAAATGACGTTTTCCTATGATGTAAGAGGATATCATCAGGTAAATAAGGATTGCTTTATAAAGGTAAGTCGCGGGACAAAGGGGGGCTACTCGTAATATTTGTACTCCTCCTTTAAAACGCGGGGGTTTGGTTAATCTCCAACTCTCACCACTGCCACATGTGGTTTATCTCTCACCATCTCCAACTCGCTCAGAATCCCGACGTTATCGATGGTTTCTCCAACCCCTCCTCTTATCTCATATCAGTGTTGATGGATAATAGTCAACTGATATTATCAAAAGTTCAAATTCCAAAATAACTAGTTCCTTCATCCTTGATACCCCATCACCATCCAAACCCCCGGAACAGCTTGGGTATTGCCAGCTGTTACCTTCGATCAAGGTAACTTGATGAACCTTCCGGCATCGACCCATGCATGGGTGAATTCATCAATCCGAAGTTAACTCTTGGGGTTAGAGTGCAAGAGAATGCCATCGTATAATTTCACGGGTCTTGGCCTACTTACGAGATAATAGAAACTATTCCGAGTTTCTATAACTTTTTTTTTATTTCCGTTGAAATTTTACTTCTTAGAGGTCCTAAAATCATATTGCCCGGGTTTAACTGTTTAAATTTAGAATCTGAGGATTTAGAAGACGAAGAGCTTGTCGACGCGGGACGGTGGGTGAACTGAACGGCGACCAGCGACTCGATGTCTCGTCTCGCCTGATGTTAAACGAAAGCTATTAGGATTATAGGGGTAACAGCTATAATAATACAGAGTAGAATGTATTATTTTGATATGTTTATCGTGTATCTTGTTCATGACATAACTTAGTTTCTAATTCAGCTTGATCATGGTGCTCCTCTCCCAGTCGACCTTTCGTCCATAAAGCTGTGGGGCAGGGTATATATATAGATTTGGGGTCTAAGTAGCTACACAACACTAAATACAACTTATGTTACAATGACACAAAAAGGGTTTTTTTTTAAAAAAAAAAAATTACAGGCTTTCTCGGACAGGGAATTCTAAATATATGCTACACACAATAATAGGAACCAGAGAAGAATGAAAGAACTACCAGGCGAAAGACACTATAAGGCATACATGAAGGCATGAAAGGAAAAGAGAAAAGTGTAAATTTCACCAATTCGACAACCCGTCAAAGGAACACAGCTATATTATGCAGGACACGGAAAATAGTACTCGAGAACGCTGAACACTTCATATCTAATTAAAGAGGGACCTCGTTAAAGTCTGCTTCACCGTTGTCCTTTCCCTTACCCTTCTTCGAATCACCTTCGCTTGGGGAGCCTGCTTCTCTCCCATCCGATTCGTCATGTGTACTCTCCTCATGGTCTTCTGATTCATCATCCTTCATATCCTCTACATCGGGCTGAGATTCCGTCCCCAGCTTGGAGGAGGAATTCCCGTTTGTTTGTGGAGACGCTTCGGCCGGGTCGGTCTGGATACCTATCGCGTCCTTCGGAGGAGGGGGCGGTGGAGTTGACTCTGCCTCCTCATCTGATGAAGCTAAATCGTTCTCATCTGCCTTCAGTTGACCGCTTGTATCGCCTCCTGGGAAGGGCGTCGGGGGAGGCTCAGGTGTGCTATTCTGCTCTCGCTCCTCCTGGGTGGTCGGACGCGGTAAAGATTGTGACTGAGATTGGCGCATGTTGGAGGTCATTGAGGATGTGGTGCGCTGGTGCCCCGTTGACCCGTGGATTGGTCCTAGCTGTCTGGCTTTGGGGTCTGCATTCAAATAGTAGCCGCGAACGCTGACAATGGTGCCCTCGGCCTCACATGCATCCACCCACTCAGGGACCACAACGGGGATATTCATTTCCACGGCTTTTTCCCACAGTGGACCCCTCCCTTCTGAACAGACGAAGTGCGTGGTATCGATGCGGACGGAGTCAATCAACTTTCCGCCGATGCGCTCCAGGGCCTCACCGAGAGCCTCCTTCCGTTGGGGGTGTAGGACACCCGTTGTGACGGTAATACCGGAGAGGTCCGTCATCTTGTGTGTGCGGCAGACTAGCTTTTCCGACTGATATGTGCCGGCCGTGGTGCGCAGAACGAGATGGAAAGTGTATTCCGTGTGGATGGCCAGGCCGCTAATCTTGGTACTGCGTGTCTCTAGAGGCCTGGGTATCGACCCAGCCTTGGAACCATTACGGTAAAGAGAGAGTGACTTCAGGGATGCTGTTGCTAGGTCGATGGGATCCCATTCTAGAACGAGGGATGTCTGCGTAGCGTTGCGAAGGCGGAGGATCGGTGGGGAGGGGGTTTTGACGCCGTAAGTGTTTAGGATGCGTTTCTGGAGATTCTGGAAAGCGGCAGTGCTCGCTGACTCTGCGGAATGATTGCGCGATACGGTAATGTCAACGATGCTGCCAGAGGTGATATTGTTTGGGAGGAGGACAGATGGAAATTCGATCTTGGTTGGTTAGGGAAAAGAATCAGTAAGAGTTCCTGGGCAAGCCCATTAAGGAGCGAGGTTATCCGATAAGCGGCCATTGCTTCGTTTAAAGCAAGGGAGAACCCCAAAAGACAGTCACTTATAGAAGCAATTTTGCTGCATGCAACTAATCTTGCGGAAATAAGCCTGCAGATTGAGGAGAGGACGAAGCTTACGAGTCGATTATCCTGGGTCAAAAGGACGGCGACCCCAGCGTCGACCTTTCCAACGGTTAGGGAGACCAACATATTGGGGGAGAAAGGCCAAGAGGGCAAGAAATCTAGCAAAAGGGCATTAACAGGGAGGGGGAAGGGGACCGAATGAGATATTCGAGTGATTCCGTCTGCCTGTTCGCTGATGAAAGTGAAACTTGGCTGTTGTTGTTGTCTGGGGATCGGCAGTTAGCGAACACGCCAAGGTGGACGACGAGGAGCAGCCGCGTGGATTATTCCAATGCCCCATTCTTCCGTGATCAATTAGATGTTGGATGATTTCCAATTGTTTAAGTCTCGCCGTTGCGATTTTATTGCGTGGAAAGTCATTTGCTATTTATAATTGGGAAAATTACCATTCCTATTGTAAGAAAAAAAAAATGCAAGACCAAGTACAGAGCATTGGGTCTACGCTGTGGGTATAGCTAGAATGCTACTACTCCGTATAGATACTTCTATCGAGGGAATCTATTCTACTCTATAAATACATGATTATCATCTCGTCGTAGGATTTATATCTCTAGGATCCCGATCCAATAATATTGACGACGCTACCATATCGGACTTTTTCTTATGTAGATCAATCATTGTCTCTTGGTGGTCTGCCCCTTTGATGTTGTCGCTGTTGCTGTTGCTGTACTAAGGCATCCATTAATGTCTTCATCTCCGACTGGACATCGGAATATTCCGTCTCAGTGCACGCTGGCTTGATAATTATATTGACGGACCCTTTCAAGTTACCCGGAATCTCATCCAGAGAAAGGCTCGATGTATTATCCAATAACCTGCGACCCTCTGCGTCGAATCCACGAGACTTCAATTCTAGGCGGAAAGCCAAGCGCGTTCTTCGGGCGCACCAAGAGCGTACTACTCGCTTGTAGTCTTGCAGGTTTTGTGTTGAAACTCTCCACCACATTGTATTGGGATCGCGGTTGTCGCATAGATGCTGGATCTTCGGTCGAATAGGGTTGGACTGAGCCAAAAGATACCGGGTGGCAATCGGAGGAGTAACGGCCTTGGGAGAATACCGCATACTGAACTGTTTAGTTGACATGAGCGTCTTCATCTTTGTAAGGGTGCCCTGGAAAGTTTGGGGTGAATGATGGGCGCGAGCATGGGCGGCTCAAGCACTCATTGCTGCGGAGCTAGTTGCGAAATAATAGGGGACGAATAGTACCCCCTGATCTTAAGAATAAAACCTCCGAGATTAGCTTAAAAATAAAAGAGGAGCGAGTGACGTGGCAAACAAAAGAACAAAGGAGGACCCCGAGTCGACGTGGAAAGGTAATGATTGAGGAAATCCCCGAATCCTACCACTACGGTACTGCCAGTACTTACTGTCGCCTGACTCGAATGAGTACCTGGTAATAAAATGACAGAGGCGGTCAGTGATTGCCAAGTTTGATTGGTGCGTTCCTGTAACAAATGGCAGTCCAGGTTCGCTGGGTGGCAGGCCGCCACGCACTGCTGACATAAGCTAGTAAATACGGAAAAGTCTTGAAAATACAAAATCACACTTTCCCCCACTTTCCTCGACTCCTCTGAAAGCTACCCATCGCCATCTTGTCGCTTGACCTGATATCTATCGATATCTACTCCCGAGGTATCATAACCAGAGGAAAGGCAAGTCTGCCAGGGACTTTTCAGGATGCCCAAGAATAAGGGAAAAGTAAGATCCCACCCACTCTGCTCCTTTCACCCGCCGATAGACCCCGCGCCGCCAGACTTTTCGCTTCGTGCCGCCCAAACTCGCTCAAGCACCCCAGCCTCTCCAACATAGTTTTCTCCAACAGTTATTTCCCTACTTTTTGGAGGGAGAAATAAGTAATATGGACAACATGGTGGAGCGGGAGGTGCTCTGAGATCAACAAGGCGGGGGGTCACATCAACGAAGTTCCTAATACATGCACCAGTTCGCCCCCTGAGGACACTAAAACTAACGAAACTGGGTTTAAATAGGGCGGTAAGAACCGTCGTCGTGGAAAGAACGAGAACGACAACGAGAAGCGTGAACTCGTGTTCAAGGAAGATGGCCAGGAGTATGCGCAGGTCGTGAAAATGCTTGGAAACGGCCGTCTGGAGGCCCTATGCTTCGACGGTGAGAAGCGGCTGGCTCACATCCGAGGCAAGCTGAGGAAGAAGGTCTGGATCAACCAGGGTGACATCATCCTTCTGTCGCTACGCGACTATCAAGATGAAAAAGGTGATGTGATCATGAAGTACACTGCCGACGAGGCTAGAAGTCTGAAGGCCTATGGTGAACTTCCTGAACACGCCAAGATCAACGAAACCGATACCTATGGCCACGAAGGATTCGAAGACAACGTCGAATTCGATGAGGACCGCGATAGCGAAGACGAGAAGGAGATTGATGTTGACGAGCTCTAAACCCCTCCCTGTATCCCGCATTCATACCCCCCTGCAAGAGCCACTGGGTTCTTCTCGCCAGTCCCGAACAACCTTCCTTTTTCCTCTACTCATCAACGTTTATCTTTACCGCTCCTCCCTGGAGAGAGCCTTATCAATCCACCCATCAAGCCGAGGTTCTCTTCACTTTCGAGATTTTTCGCCCCAAGAAATGTGGTAATTAGACGGTGTTGAGAAGAGCAATCGGGACTCGCAACACCTTTTCATGTCTTGCAGAAGGCTTGGCCTAGTGCTGCTCCCAAATACCGAAGGCCAGGGTATGAATCAATGATATGGGGAAAACCGGAGCTTTCATCCCTCATAATGAATATAGGACCGGGTAATATCTTTTTGCCTTTCGTCCTGGCATAATTTCCCATCGTGAGGGGTATTCTCAAGGTTTTCCCACAGAGAATTGGTTGCAACGCGTATGAAGTAACCGGCTACGTGCTGCGTATTTCGTGTTAGCATTCTTTTGTCTGTTTACTTTGTCTTCTTTCTCTTTCAACGTCTACTTCGCTCCTTTTTTTGCACCTTTCGAAAAAGTCCTGGGTGATAGATTTACGAAAGGGTTATGAATATAAAATTTTATACACATGAATTGTTCAAGTAGATCCGGGGATATATCCCTAGCTAGGGATAGGATATCGTCTTTGTTCTCGCTCTACCCTTCATCAAATACGCTCTTTCGAAAGAAACGCACAATCTTCCGCGCAGCCTCAATACCAACCAGCGAATTCAGTTGCTCGACATTCATATTTGCAACCTCAGTAATATTCCCAGTTTCCAAAATCAACCGTTCGAGGACCTTCGGATTTACGCCTGGAACTGCCCGAAGCATGTCTTGGGGCAGGAGATTAAAAACTCGATGCTCTATCCCGGCTGCAACCATAACATCACCCGGGCTGGTGGCAGATGAAGTAGAAATATCCATATCAAGGCCAATCTGAACAGCACGAACGGGGTCCGGTTCTAAGTTGTTCTTCTTGAGCTCAGCGAATATCTCGGCAGTTTGGTAGGGAGATGAAGACCAAATAATTTTCAACCGTGGGAAAGCGAGAGTGAGGAGAACGAGGAGGTGCTGAGCGGATTTTGGACTGGAAGGGTTCACAAGTGAATTGCTTGTGGAGAGGGAAGTAGTCAAGGTCCCGGACGAAGAGAAACCATAGTCTGTAAGGAAGGTGGTGCCCGGAGTTGTTGCGGAGGTGAAAGCATCGAAGGTGAAGGACTTGTGTTCGTCGAATTCGATTAGGAGGAGGGGATTTCTGTAGTGCTGAAGCATGGTCTCTGCTTGGTTGTATAGGCGGCCATTTCTTAGGGACGAGATTAAATCCCGGACCGACTTGCGCTCGACGCAAATCTCGGGGGTGAGAATATAGTCACCTACTGTGAGCTGGCAAGGGACGATTATCATGTTGTTGCCATGCAGGAGAGATGGGAGCGCGCTTCGGAATTCTCGGACATCAACTACAACTCGGGGGGGTGAGGCTGTGGCCGTGAGTCGACCACCCCCCGCAATGCGGGTGTTCACCGTTCGGAGGAACACTTCTTGGGGGTCTTCGAGACTCCTATCATGAGTGAGGGTTACAGCCATATTCTGTACGTGAGTGGACGGTCAGCCTCGAAAAAGCCCATTCTAGAAAGTTAAGACTCCTTACGCTTTTTTCTTTGATGAGTTTTGTAAAAGAGTCCTTCTCACGGCGAACTGCGCTTAGATATCGCTGTTCTTCCACAGAGCCACCATAGTAGATGAAATACACTCGAACGTTTCTTCCAACGTGAGAGCTGCGGTATACTTCGACTCGTCGAATGAAGGCGGGATCGGGCTCGTACATGATAATGTACCGTGGCCGAACTTCTTCCAGGATATGCTCATCCATATCTCCATCGTAGGGGTGTATCATTACTAAATCATCCATGTCATATACTTCATAGAAGTCGTCCATATCCTCAAGATCATCGATTATGATTTCTTCTTTCTGGGCCTCCTCTACCTCTGTTGGCTGTATTGTGTCTAGAAGAACCGAAATTTGGTCGGTTGGCTCAGTATCTGTTTGCACACTAGTGCCTGGGGCGCGAGCTGGAGTGGAGGCCGCACCACCGCCTCGCACCCGGCGTCGTTTATTTGGAGGAGCACGCCCCTGCGGAATAGTGGTTTTGGGGGAGTCTTGGGGCTTCCCCTCCTGGGTAGCTTCGTCGGTCGGTTTGGATGATAGATTCTTGTTAACATTAGACAGGGAACTCTTCCAGTCAAGATATTTCCTGAGCTGCCGGCGCATCATGACTTCTGCCGAACCCTTCTTTGCTTTATTTTCACCAGTGTCTTCGTTTTCTTGCCCTTCAATTTCTACCTGGGTATGCATTGTCCCTAGATATTCCCGAAGCTGGCGACAGATTCGTTGGTCACTGCACATTATCAGGACCGTACCATTTGATTCAGCCATATTGGCTGGGTTGAGGTACGCATCGGCCTCAATCTCTTCAAGAACTTCAGATAACACCTCCCACTTCGGTAGTTCTTCCAGGACAGGCTGAAGTGTGGTAGGAAATGAAGAGGGCGAGGGAGCCCCATCGTTACTTATTTTCCCTCCATATACCCTGGACTTTGCGGTCTGGAAGAGGATATGCGCGGCGTCAAGGAAGAGCCATGGTGAATAATTGTGCCTTGTAGATCCAGGGGGGGGAGAGTGAGCAGTCACAATAGTATCAAGATATTTGACGAATGACACAGCATCGTATGTGAGCAAAGCACTGGTCTCAATCAGTTAATTATCTTTGCACGATAGTGAGTCCGGGGTTAGGTTAGGGGGGGAGGTATGTGAGACATACTGGAGAATCGCTCGAAGATCACTCAGATCACTCACAATCTGTCTTGTCCTGAAGCTCACTCGGTGCCACATGGGATCGAGTTGACGCCTGATCACGACGTCAAAGCTTCTATGTAGAGCGCTGTCTAAGGTCCAATCCGTCATATCCAATCCTGTATTTGCCTTTTTTAGCTCAGTAATGCAGAGCTCCACGCACTCAAGTACGGCATTTTGTATGTCACGCATCTTATCACTCATGGGAACTTCGAGCTCGATTACTTCGGCTTTTCTGTGACCTTCCAATGATTCTGCTACGGTAACATGGAAACGCGGCCATAATGAAGCTTTACGCAAAAACAAATTTCGCAAAGACGTAGCCAAAGGCGCAAATCCCGTCGCGAAGGGCTCTGGGGAATCGGAGAAGGCTTTCAGGAACCCGCTTTTGTTGGCTTGTCTATAAATCCGAAGTATGAACGCTTCGGTTGAGGTTGCTACAATCCTAAACCTGTTAGTTGATTACTGTGGCTCAATTGAGGTGAATACCTACTTATCGGCGTGGAGGACAACCAGTCCTGTTATTTTTTCTGGATCAAGTATTTCTGATTGTACGGGTTAGTAGTTCACCACCAAGCCCAAACAACCCGTTCACATACTTGACAGTAGGTCTACAACTAGTATCCTGGATGTCACACTCAGAATACCCCCTTGCACATATATCTTCTCTCTGCGGGTTTTATTAATACATACATCGCCCGCCTGTAGGGTGGCACACGCACCGCATTGGGACAGTCGCTCTCTCGGTATTGATGACTTTAAGACCCCTAGCTAGAGGGGTTTTACTAATGGCATAGTGCTCTGCTAAGGCTTTAGAAAGGTTAGCGTTTAGTCACTTTGTGAAGAGCATAGCTGCTAGTTTTCTGCTCAATCAGCATACCTTCCCCAATCCATTCGTTTTCCCGGTCATCCGCACCCACGAGGAGCACCAAATTATTCCCCGCCGCATCATAAAAATGTAGCAAGTTTGTGACCAAGCGTAGGAGCCCAAGTCCCCGAGCCAGAATGACCAACTCATCTTCAGTGCGAAGTTCGGTGAAGATGTCCTGCTGGTATTGCTGAGATTCGGCACGTTAGTAACCGTGACAGTGCCTCTAGTAATCAATAATTCATATAGTTTACATACCAATGGCAGGGACAGCTTCACCGGAACATTGGGGCGTTCAGTCGGCATGAGGAGCCTCTTAACACGAGAAAGGCAACTCCCTGTTGTGAAGTGAAGTGAGGAGTAAAGTGAAGATCATATCACGTGACGTGATGTAATGATCCGCACTGATGGCCTTGTCTGCTTTGTCGAGGAACTGATCTTGGGCGATTTTCTAAACCTCTTCTATGCATTTTCTAGTTCCAATGCAATCAATCGCCAACGGTCCCTCGGCTGCATGAGCATGACAGCTCATTGATGAACGATATCCACCATCAATCAAGAACAGCTGGATAGGCTCATCGCACCCCTACACCACTCCGATAATCTCGGAATTAATATTTAACAACTACTTCTTTGCAATCAATCCTTGAAGATTTATCTACTTAAGCAACCATAGGATCTATTTTTTTTGGATTGCATATTTGATGTGGTAGTATTTATGGAAGTCCAACCATACTCTAAAAATTACTCTTTATCGTTTGTTCTACACCATCGCTCTTTCCAAACTCTATACAGAAATTAGGGTACGATCGGGGACTATAAGTTTCTGCGATAATAAAGTAGGTAAATTAAAGGGATTGGATTCCATTTAGTGGATATAACGCTTTCTCGTATGCAATTGCGTCATGTGTGCCCCAGTTTCTTCTTTGGAAGCTTTGGGTGGCATGTCTGGGGCAAGTAATTAGCAGTCACTACACAATTATTTAACATTAACATGCCTTACGTACCTTCAGGGATCTTGGGATCCTTTGGGAGATGGTCGAACATAGTAGCCTTCTTATCTTCTTTGTTCTGAGTGGAAGAAGCGTTGCCATTCCCCTTCTGGGATGGTAGAACAGGTTCCGACGGGATAACGGGCATTGCAATGCGTGATGGGATATTTTATCTTGTTATTTTGGGAGCCACCTAATTAAATTTCGACCCTAGGGATAATTAGTGGGATGGAGATGGTTTTTCGGTCGCATTGGCAGGTCGGTATTATATATAACCTTGAGGCAAAAATGACATCATTTATAGAAGTACTTATAACTATATGGGAAACAGACTTCTTATATACCTGATGGTAAATTATACCTCATGAAATTAGGAGCATACTCAAGGGACCGAACGCCTGGCATTCAGGATTACTGGTCTCCCAGGTCTCATCTTAGCTCAGCATCAAAACCAAGTCTCTGGTAGCAACATGTTTTCCAGGCCTTTGGGCAAGTGGAAGCGCGTCACAGGTAAGCTACCTATGTATAATTCCCGTCGGTTTTCAAAACTCTATCAGTAATCGAGCCATTTAGTTATATTTATCGTAGGTACCAAAGTTCCCAGTAAAGACTGCAATGTCCTTTTCCCCACAATGCAGAGTCGCGCTGAAATATTTAATAAATTTAGGAAACACGCACTATTTAATTATAGAATATGCTCATTATTACCACTGGAAATTTCTTGAGGCTTGAAAGACTTCTGAAGTTTGAAACTGGTGCCTGGAGGTTATACTTCAGGCAGGGGGAAAAGGTCAGAATAAGAAGAAGAAGAAGAAGAAGAAGAAGAAGATATTGAATAATCACTTTAAATTAATACTCGATCGTCAGCGATCTATAATCTATTCAATCAGCACCTAATTCGAAGTTGATACTGATTTATTGATCGATGAAAGAGAAGGCACCCCATTCAGTCAGTAGGGGTCAGCTGTTCCCCACCCAGCGGCGGTGCTCTTGCTTAGTGCCTGCAACTCCGCTCTCGACTCAACTCAAACGCTTCTTGCTACTTGAACACTTCTTGTTCTTTGTAAACCTCCCATTTCACCCCCATTCTACGACCTCATATCCCCCTGACCCTTTCACTCCCCTTAATTTCCTCTAAATTTACCGCTGAAACAGGAACCCCCTCCTCCTGTTTACCTGGAGAATTCGCTTCCCTTCTCTCAACACTAAATCCGTTTCTACCGCCCGCTGACGGCATTAGGTTTTGTCTGTGCCTGGGAAATAGGCAAACATTTATTCTCGGCCACATCTTCATGCAATGAGCTCTCGAGACACGACTTAAGCGACTTCATCCTAGCTTCCATCCCGCCTGGTTCACACAATCCGTTTTATCTCTTCAACTCCAGGGTAGTTCGCCATGCCGTCTATTCTAAGTGATGCGGACAAGGAGACAGTCAAGAGATATGTTCCAAAACCATCAAATAAGATTCACGCTGTAGCTGTTGCGCGGCTTTATGTAGCCTATCCAGATCCGCATAGGTGGATGTATACCGGTTTGCAGGGTGCGGTCGTGCTTGCCAATGACTTGGTTGGGCGCACATTCTGGTTAAAATTGGTGGATGTATCGGTGAGTGATAAACAGGACGGTTACGGGGAATGGATTGCTAAACTTGCTGTCTTCCAATATAGCCTGCAGGACGAGGGGTTATTTGGGACCAAGAAATCTACGAGAGCTTTTCCTACAACCAAGACCGCACATTCTTCCACACCTTCGAGCTGGAAGATTGCCCTGCTGGTCTATCATTTGCGGACGAGAAGGAAGCCAAAACGTTCATCAAAAAAGTTCTGGAACGAGAGAAGAGTGCTAGCAAAGAAACACGACAGACCCCTTTCGCCTCAAGCCAGGGGCAAGGCCCTGCTCCGGTGGTGAACGGGAAGTCGGGTGGTGTTGGGCGTTCGTTGTTTGGAAGCTTGCTAGGGCACCGGTCTTCTTCAACGTTGAATGCACCACCAATACCTGCTGAGCTTCCTCCTGCGCCCTCGATCCATGTTGCTCCGCCGCCGCCGCCGTCGACTAGTGCACCACGAAAAGAATTACCTTTTGACACAAGCGATCCGTCGTGGAAGGGCCTTCTTGATGAATTGTTGGCAATGGGTATCACAGAGGATCAAATTGCGGAGAATTCTGATTTCATCAAGGCATATATTGAACAAAAACAAGGCAGTGAGGCGGAGAGCGCATCAACGCCCGTTGACGACCAAAGAAAAGTGAAGGCCCCCCCTCCTCCCCCGCCATCCGCACCCCCTGCATTAAAAGCCACCCCGATAAGCCCGCAGAGTACTGGAAACAGTGCAGGGAGTCGACGCGGTGCTCCACCCCCGCCCCCGCCCTCGCGCAAAACACACACAAAGACGGAGGAAGAGCCCCCTGCACCAGCTCGAGAACCATCCCCACCAAGGCCAAAATTCCGCGCGCCACCCCCTCTGGCAGATGCCGGCAAGTTTGCTCATCCGACTGCCCCCCCACCTCCTGCCCGCCAACGAGCGATGTCAGGTACTGACTCTGGTCCTCCTCCTCCTCCACGCCCTCCGAAAACTCCAATGGAGGATGGGCCGGGCCGATTTGGGGTTCCCCCTCCATTTCACGGGGAGCGGAAAGTATCCGCTCCACCCCCACCACCTAGTCGCAGTCCTATACCTCCGGGACCACCGCCGCCTCCACCACGTACAACTAGCCCTGCGCTACCACCTCAGCTTCCTCCCAAGGT
This sequence comes from Aspergillus biplanus, assembly GCA_027569045.1. Classification (NCBI taxonomy): domain Eukaryota; kingdom Fungi; phylum Ascomycota; class Eurotiomycetes; order Eurotiales; family Aspergillaceae; genus Aspergillus; species Aspergillus biplanus. The sequence continues at coordinate 79,064 of JAPDEJ010000067.1, forward strand.
GCCCAATGGGGCTACCTCCGCGCTAGCACCCCCTCCGCCTCCGCCAAGAAGCCCAGCTTCGCAACCTCCACCCCCCCCACCTGTACCTGGTGCTTCTCGGCCAATTCCTCCACCACCCTCATCAAGTGCTGCGCCGCCGCCGCCTCTTCCTCCAGCATCAAGTGTCCCGCCTCCGCCCCCACCCCCTTCTGTGCATGCGCCTTCGCGCCCGGCTGCGAGCATCCCGCTACCGCCTCCACCACCCCCAGCAAGCGCAGGTCCTCCCCCGCCGCCACCTCCGCCACCCCCCCCTGGATCTGGTGGCCCCCCACCACCGCCACCGCCAGGTGGACCACCGTTACCTCAGCCTGCTGGTGGTAGGAACGATTTGTTGGCGGCTATTCGAGCGTCCGGAGGCAAAGGGGGTGGAGGGTTACGGAAAGTTGCAGACTCCGAGAAGAAAGACAGAAGTGCTGCTCAGGTACCTGGCGGAACCAATGAATCATCAGCGCCAGCTCCTAGCACGGGCGGCGGACCCCAGGGAGGCTTGGCAGGTGCCCTCCAGGACGCCTTGGCAAAGAGGAAACAGAAAGTTAGTGGTAGTGGTAAGGATTCAAATCCCCGTGCAACTGATTATAGCTGTAGTTTATTTTCTAATTTGCCTTATAGATGATGAAAAGGACGATGACGATGATTGGTGATTACAAGGGTTGCTAACTGGCTTCCCCCTCACTCCCCCCCCCAGCTCCCTATTTTCCCTTCGCGGTACATTTTACTGGGCTAGACTTGTTGAGTTTTTTTATTTTTTATTTTTGATACCTAAGGATTTTCAACTTTTTTCTTCAACTCGCTTTCTCTTGTTCATTGGTCGCCAGTCATTCGGGGAGGCGTTTTAAACTCTATGCAAAATTTTGCAGGCGTTGAAAATTAAACTTCATTTGCCTTTTAGCTATGAAAATGAATTATAAATCATTGTATTTGACTACGTGTAAGTTGCTGGAAAACATAGAGTAATGGATGAGTTGTATCTACAGAGGAACTTGCGGAACAAGGTTGATCCGAAGGCGCTTTGTATGCGGGAAAAAAACCGATGAACGGGAGTCGATCAAGAGCTTCCGATTTGCCGACCATAAACAGGAGATGAAAAATTGCTAAGGAGCAGAAAGAGACAGCGGTGGTAGTGACTCTGTTCAAAATATTTCCAGAGGTAGACAGAAATGCTGTCGCCGACGCCTTGGAAACATTCAGCTCCGTCGGCGTCACTCCTCCGGTTCCTGCGCTCTCAGTCTGAATTGACCCTCTTCTTCACAGCGAACCAGCCATCGGCATGCCGTTATGCTCCCCCTAGGCCTCCGACTCAGTCTCGGCCTTCTATTTGGTCCCTTAAAGAGTTTTCGAGGTGGAGATATGCCGACACAGTGCCGTGCACAGCAACTTTAGAGGCAGGCCTCCTCCTACCGTCATCACCTCCCACCCGCAACACTTCACGGCGCCGAACTCCTGCCTCCTGCCCCTCCGCGAGCAGCTTTCATCCCACTCCGCAGAGACAATATTCACGTCCTGTATCAACCAAAAGCCATTCCCTATTCCGCAGACTCTGGGATTTGAGGCGTAGCAAGACAGCTGCCGACGCCAAGCTCAACCGTAGCGGCGGGTCTGCGTTGGTTGACGACGGTACGGATGGGGGCTTGAGCTTCGCACGTGCGCTAGCGGCCAGGGCCTCGAATGAGCTTCGTCTTCGATGCACAGAATTTGATATTAATGGGAATGTGACCCTAGTCAACGGGGAGTTCAAGAAGAGCGAGTTGATAGCCAAGGTTAGTACTTAAATGGATTGTGACGATGGATTGAGTTATGTGACGCTAAGACCCAATTGAAGTATGGCCTTCTTCCTCGCGATCTTCGAAAAATTGATTCCTCAACACTCCCTCATATTTTTGTGCGACCAAGCACTATATTGATTAATCTTTTGCATCTTCGCGTGCTTATCAAAGCTGACCGGGTTCTGGTATTCGATGCGTACGGCTCAACGGATTCTTATATGCAATCATTATTCGTATATGACCTAGAAGGGAAATTGCGACAGAAGCAGTCCCAGGGCGCAGGGGCCCTTCCATATGAGTTCCGGGCGCTTGAAGCAGTTTTAATCAGCGTCACCACTGGTCTGGAGGAGGAATTCAATGGTGTCCGAGAACCGGTTGTACGCGTCCTACGGGCCTTAGAGGAGGATATCGATAGGGACAAGCTTCGGCATCTGCTGATATACTCTAAGAAATTGGGAACATTTGAGCAAAAGGCACGCCTTGTGCGCGACTCCATCGACGACCTACTCGAGGCTGATGATGACCTCGCAGCTATGTATTTGTCTGAGAGATCCCAGGGGGTTCAACGGGAGGAGCACGACCACCAAGAAGTCGAGATGTTGCTAGAATCGTACCACAAAGTGTGTGATGAGATTGTCCAATCCAGCGGAAATCTGGTCACAAGCATCCGGAATACGGAGGAAGTGTGAGTCTGGATCTATATACCTTGGGGGGGTTTTGATCATTAACTAATTATAAACAACAGAGTTAAAGCGATTTTAGACGCAAATCGCAACTCTCTCATGCTTCTCGATCTCAAGTTCAGTATCGGCACCCTGGGACTCGCAACGGGAACCCTGTTCTCCGCCTTGTACGGAATGAACTTGAAAAACTTCATTGAAGAGTCTGATTTGGGTTTCGGCGCCGTCTCGGTCACCTGTTTCGCAATCTCCGCCGTTGTTTGCATTTACGGCCTCGCGAAGCTACGTAAGCTCCAACGCGTCCGCATGTGGGGTGAAGCCGGGGTTGGCGGCGGACCCATTGTTCCCCTCCACACCCGAAGCGGTGGTCTTACCAGCCATAGGTCAAACTGGCGGGCTGATTCTATTGAACCGGTCTGGAGCGGTCTGCCAGGTGAAGGCCGCGCGGAAAGGATAAAACGGCTCAAGGATAGTGCTACCGCCGCCGCATCTAGATCTGCGGCGGCTGCGGCGGCTAGATCTGCGGCATCCGACGCTGCAAGCCACCGCAACGCGTCGCTGAAACGAGTGTTGAAGTTTCCTTCTGGTTCCGCGTCGGGGTCCTCTAAGAGCGCAGGTCCCGCTGCTCAAGACGGACACGAGACTGATACTCCTAACGCTGGCTCTGTGTAGGATAGAAATTTAGACATCCGCCCCTTCTACTGCGGGAATAATGCCTCAGATACAGGGCTAGTTTTTTTGCCTTTCTGCCCTTCATGCATATTTGGAAAGCCTCCACTCAAAGCCTTTCATATGTTCATTTTCATTAGATTATGGTAGGAGTACGGCGGTATGGTTAGCTTGATTTTGGGTTAAATACGTGGTCTATGGTTTTGTTTCCTCGTCTTAATGGCTCAACACCCCTCAATGTTTCGATTTCTTATATTTGGACGATTTTGGCGGAGCAGGAAATACAATGATTTGGTTCATTCATAGACTAAGTTGAAAGGAGACCAGAAGCTAAACAATTATACAGTTATGGAATCAATTTCCCATTGAAACCGTTTCTCACATAAAAGAAAGGGAAAAGAAAAGAGCAATTGGATATCTCTTATACTCCATTCCATGACCAAGCTTTTATGCAATATTCGCAATCAATGCCCCTGCTGTTTCCCCATCCCCTGTCCTTGATGTAACCCTTTCGCCCTCTCAACCCAAGTCCTTGCCGCAAGACCAACACCCCCTTCCCGTAGACACTCCCGTCGAACAACCTCCATAGCCTTTGCGACTGTGCTCTCACACTCTTCTTCGTCGGACACCACAGGGTGCGGCGATAGTCTGTCGGACGACGATCGTACTGCCCATTCCTCCGTTGTACGCCTTCTACCTCCAATGACACCGACATTCCTCGTACTGGGGATTCTCAAGAGGGTCTTTTCGACGTCATAACCAAGTTCTTCAGCCACAGACACCACCTTAGCGGTAAGAGCGCCGTACATAGATTTTGTGAATCCAGCAGAATCTAGGTCGATGGCGTTTTGTTTTGCCTCCCGCAGGGCTTTTAAGTCGCCTGTTACTGGTTGGTCTTCGGCGGTAGGTTCGGGGCTCGTTGCTAACGGTTTGTTTTTCGTTGAAGAACTTGAAGAAGGGGGGTAGCGATACCGGGCGCCGGATAGCGCATGAGAGCAGCAAGGGATAGCCAGGAATGGGGATGGGGAGGCAGGATCGAGCAGCATCGCCATGAGAGGCGTCCAGAGAGTGAGTTCATCGGCATGGTTCGAGATAATGAATGTCCCCTTTGGGAATATGCCTGTATGTGTTCCGACAACAGTGCCTAGGTCGAGCTGGTCTTCTCCCGGAATAGGGGAAGAGAGAGCAAGCTCCTCTGCAAAAGGCTTCGGGATGTAAATTTTCTCTTTCAGTCGATCTTGAACAGCGCTCGGGAATATACTCCACGTCTTTCTGCGACGAGCATCGAAACCCCAGCCCTGATACCCTTCTTGAAGGAGGACATAGACGAGCAAGCCATTCCCGCAAGCGACGTCCACGAAGCCGGGGAAACCGGAGCCATCTGTTGTTCGTATAATGGTTTCTTTTTCCGTCTGTGCGCGTTCATCACCGGGAACGCATTTGTACATATTCCGCCATAGTTCGATTAGAAATGCAGCCACAGCAAGATCCTCGAACACATGCTTGCTTGGTTCCGTGCTCTCGACCCAATTGTTACATAGATCAGACGCGTATTTGATTTTGAGTCGCGCGTACGTGTTTTGAACTAGATGTTGTGGAATTACGTTGTCTTTGATTGGGTTGTGGTTTGCTACTTCCAGGGTTTCCGTAAGACGGGTGCCTCGCGCGATCCGCGTCTGCACGTGGAGGATCATATGGAGGGTGCGCTCGAGGCGTGTCTGTACCGCTTCATCCGGATATAGTAATATGTGGAGTGACATCCTGCCTGTTCCCGTTGTAGCTGCAGCTCCAGCTGCGGCATCTGCCCCCGCTTCTGCTTCTGCCTCTCCAATACCAGCTAGAGCGGCACGAAAGTCATACAGGAAGGCAAAGGAGCGCAGAAGAGGGTGGTAAAATGGGGTATCCTCCTTCGATGAGACATGGGGCGTATAAACAGCTAGGAACCGCCGGACGGAGGCACCATCCTGGGTTGAATTCGCCTCATAAAAATGGCATGTCTGTTCCAATGGACGATCTAGATTAGATTTTCGAGGAATCAATCGCCTCACCACTGTTCTCATCAAGACAAAACCTTCGACCTCCCCCGCGGGGAGAGGATTGACATGGCTACTAGCAGCACCACAACCAGCATCACCCTTAGTGGTAGGAGGACTAAACGTCGTTGGGGATTGGTCTTGCTGCTGCTCCTCTTTCCCGTGGAGGTTGCATAAGCTCCCCTCACTGTCATACAGAATATCTGCCCGAAACAGCCAGCTCGAAAATAGATTCGGATTGACGAGGAGAAAGTATGTCATCTCATGCACCACCTTTGGAATAAACGGGAGCTCATCTTCCACTAGATCTCGCGAGGTGACCCATGGCTCTGTGGCCGTGTTCAGGACAGGGGAAGGTGCGAGAGTTTGGGATAGCGGCTTCCCAGAGAGTTTGCTTACATCTCTTATATTCTTCTTCTTGGCCATTTCCGTTTCATAGCCTGTTAGTTTCAAAGGTCTATTCTTCTTTGAGCTTGTTAGATTTAGTTGACAGCTGCTGTATCTCGTCGACATATATAGTAGTTACTCTCACCCAACTGAAAATTGATGCTGACTCATGCATGACTAATTTTCTTCCATGCCTGTCGATGCTCGCCAAGCAAACAAGCTCGCTGTGGTTGTGTTAGTATAGCATTTAGGTATGTCTATAACAAAAATCCTTTTTCTACGCAAGAAGAAATGATTATAATGAAATAAACTTTTCTATAGTCATCAACGCATAAAATTTCCGCTTAAAAACAAAAAGTAAAAGAAAAGCTAGTTAGTGGGGTGAGATCTTAGATCCTCTCATCGCATCAGCAATCATGATAAAGCATGACTGTAATTCTTATCCATGACGCAACCCCACTAGAGGTGGCTCACCGGGGCAGCCAGAGTAATACCCCACGCTCGTCTCCTCGAATCTTGTCCGTTTAAAAACCCCTTCCAGCCCAATTTTTCTAAGGGAAAGAAAACAAGTAAAATCCCTTCCTCCCATTGTAATTGAGTCCGCTGATACAATGGCTCCTACGCCTCGTTGCTTTATCGTCCGCCATGGTGAAACTGAATGGTCGCTCAACGGCCGACACACCGGAACCACGGATCTCCCGTTGACTGCCAATGGAGAGAAACGTATTAAGGCCACCGGAAAGGCGCTGGTTGGGAACGACCGGCTGATTGCGCCGAAAAAATTGGTTCATGTGTATGTTTGTTGCTATTAATCATCGGCATCTGTCTTGCATTTATTTCCCCCTTTTAATATTTGGTTTGATGATGGCGATTGATAGGTGGGTAGCCAATTGATATGGAAAATCTAGATACGTATCTCCGCGACACCGAGCGCAACGCACTCTAGAGCTACTTGAGATCGGTTGTAAAGAACGGCTTCCTTGGGCAGAAAGGAGAAAGTCTGAGGATGAAGAGCCAATTCGGACAGAAGCGAATGTCGAAATCACGCAGGCAATCCGCGAGTGGGACTATGGTGATTACGAAGGCTTGACAAGTGAAAAAATCAGGGAAATGAGGGAACAAAACGGGGAGGGCTCGTGGGATATATGGAGAGATGGATGTCCCGGAGGAGAGTAAGTGTTACATTTGGTTTCACTCATATTTGTTTTCTTACCTCATCTCCAAACCATTCCGTTTCGCTATCATTCCCGCGCGTGGCTTCCCTGCTATCGACCCCTCTCAACACGTTTACCCATTGAGCATTGAATAGTAGTTTGCTCACTAAACACTCTCTGATCCAGGTCCCCCGAAGATGTCATTGGTCGACTAGACGCACTCATTGCTGAGATACGAGAGAAATACCATAAGCCATGTTTCGACGGCGCCACGAATGATGGCGACCGAGGGGATGTTCTCGTCGTTGCACATGGTCATATTCTCCGGGCATTTGCCATGCGCTGGACGGGAAAGCCTCTGACAGAAACCACACTCATCTTGGAAGCCGGAGGAGTCGGAACCTTAAGGTAAGGATACACTCTCGCTGTCACCCTTACAAAGGCTAGTTTTCCTGATCATTCTAGCTATGAACATCATAACATCGAAGAACCAGCTATTATTCTCGGTGGTGCGTTTGTCGTTGATAGTTAAAACACTCCCTGGTTTTAGTATCACATCAGCAAGACGAGAACCTAGATTTCCAGCCCTCTTTTTTGCTTTTATTTGGGACAACCGACAAGGGGCGCTTATAGAAATACGTAGTAAATGGAGCAAGTTTTAGGAGGGAGAAGGATGAAAAAGAGAGGGAGAGAGAGAGAGAGAAAAGAATAAAATAATACCCACCACATCAATCCCACAACTTTTCATGATCCCGGCGGCTTTCCTATTTTCTTATTTCTCACGTTCCTCCGTGTTCTCTCCCGTGGCGGGTTGAGATGGATCACCCTCCTTTGCATTTTTCACACCCTCTTCTCCAAGCACTTTGGCAGACCCCATGAACAAGGCGCCAACATATCCACCCAAAAACCGCACGTCCTGTGCCTGCACAGCTGTCATCCGGAGTAGGTTCTCGGTATCGGCAAGATGAGCATTCAGTTGGGCCAGTTGTGAGTGTAGATGGGCGTACTGGCGCGTTTTGGCTACCGACATAGACGATGCACTCATTGAAGGCGCTGTCGACCCAGGTGGAAGGATCGAATGACGAGGAAAAGATTGGGAATGTGTGTGCTGATGGGACGAGGGTGGCATGGCTACACTGAATTATGATTCGTTGGTCGATTGCCCTTTTAACCGGCCGTTCTCTCCAATCCCTTTAGGTGCCCCTAGTTCTCACCTTTGAAAATATTGATGTGATGCAAATTGTGATGAATATTTGGTGGTGATCACACGGATGCTTGTTTACATAAATGTTATTGGTCACGTGCTAGGTAAATAGGTTTCCTCAACCACCTCTACCCCTCGAGCCTGGAGATAGTAAAGATGTTGGACATGAACTCATTTAGATGCTATTGAGATTTATTTACCTTCCGCTCAAAACCCCAATAGTGGTCAACATTCATCATTGGCTGTTTGTTGCCAATATACACAAGTACAGGGATTATTTGCTGTATTGTAATAATTTTACTTCATTTGTCTTTACGAGGTATCTTCGAGCCAAAGAGGGTTTACAGAGCAACGAAGTTTATGATAGAGCTATTTCAAATAATCATTGTTATGACCAGGCGATCTTTGATTCTCATTTATTGTCAATCAAATAAAAGTAGCCAGGCTTACCACTCGCCCCGGTTTCACTCATTAATAACTTACAAGAACGGAAATCCAGCCAAGTAAAGTCAATCAAGAATCAATCAACCGAATAAATCAGGCAACCTGCTCTTTTTATGCGCCAGAAACCATTCCATGAAAGTAGAAAGCATAGGACAGATGAATAGCTTGCAGCAAGCCGATATAGAACAGCAGAAACCAGTATTGGCAGAGAAAAGACGGAGGGAAAAGGAAACGAAAGGAATGAGTAAATGAAAGGAAGGCATGTCAGGAACCGTGAGAGACGGTAAAATCATGACAAAAACAGACAACAAATTGTTGCGCAGACCTGGTATTATACAAGAATCTGTCGACAATGCAGGGATATGATCACGACTGGCGTTTGAGAAAGAAAGGACGATTGGTATAATTGTGACAAGCCACAGCTGTACTTGTCCAAATGAGCTTTTTAGCTTTTTTTGCTCATGTTCATTAGATAACGAGATGTCGCGGTAATGAAAGGCGAATCACCACATGCAATATGAACACCCACCCCCACATGCGCCCGACCAGTTTGAAAAACAAAAGACAGAATAATGAAACTCGAGAAAAGAAAGCAACATGTCCCTTATGTCCCTTGTGTATATGTAAAGAACAAAAACAGAAAAGTATGACATGGAGTCTGTTTCTATGGCCCTTGCCAAGCATCTCATTAGAAGGTATTCTTTATAACAAATAAACAACGCTGTGGGATGTATTCCCGAGTAAATGAAATGAAGAAAGGGAATGTCGAGAAAACAGACGTGTACATATGGAATATGCTGAAAAGTCGACTGTTGCTAGGGTAGGGACGCGAGGCCGGGGGAGATTCGTCGGTTTAACGGACGAGGGTCGCAGCTTGCTGCGTGCCTAGACTGATTTGGCTGCTTTGTGCTGAGTTCTCGGAATCGAGGTTGGCGCTAGCTCCGCTATCACCACTCTCCGCGCTAGCGCTCGCACTTCCGGTCAGACTTCTATGCTTTGGAGTACCTTTGGCGGAGTACGGGTGGCTCACCCCATAATGTTGCTCAACTTGCTGCGGAGCTACCGCATTTCCCTGCCCTGGTGGGTACCTCGGAATAGGCGCCCGCATCGCTCCCGGCGGCGACGGGTGGCCGCCGTTCATCATGGGACCGCCATTCATCATGGGACCGCCATTCATCATGGGACCGCCATTCATCAAGGGACCGCCGTTCATCATGGGACCATTTGGCGGGCCAAGGCTCGGGTCCTGAGCAGTGGCTGGTCGGCCCATTCGAGGACCAGGGCCACCATAAGGAGTCCCTGGGGACTGGCTGTTTCTCCTACTTCCGGGGTGCGGGAAATCCCCCATTCGGCTGGCAGTAAGGGAATTGGCACGGGATCCCACCTGCATCTGGTTCCTGTCAACAGCTCCATATCGATTGGACGAATAAGCCATCATAGGGTTGTCCATTAGAGAATCATGGAGACCAGGGATCTCTTGCATTATGCGGTCGCTTGCACGTTTCCTCCCTCCCCCAAAATACCGACTAAATGAAGATCCGGGTCTGCCGCCGTTTATATTAATCTCCGGGTTTTTGCGAAGCTGGCTGGCACTGGGGGCCTTCTTTGTCCTTCTTGATGTAATACTCATCATGTCCACATTGTCAGGATCAACGTTAGGAACGGGAAGGTTTTCCATGGGGTCAAAGAAGTCATCTTCATCCTCCTCGTCAAAAGCCGCCCGGGGAGGAGGTGCTCTTCGTGGCCCTCGCCTCATGCCCATCTCTTGTTCCCGAAGCATCAGTTCCCGCTGACGAAGCGCCAACTCTCGTTCTCTAAAAGCCAATTCTGCGGCAGAAGAATGGCCACCAGGAGTCATACCGCCAGGAGTTACAGCACCAGGGGTCATACCACCAGGGGGCATATCATGATAGCCATTGGTTGCTGGTTGGGGCATCCCGCCCTCTGTTGCGTCGTCATACAACATCAGGTGGCTAAATTCCTCAAGGCCCTCTAGAGAAGGCTCACGAGGGATTCGAGATGACGGATGGGGGGGTTGGGCGCTCGGCGGCCTCGACATCCCGGGCATGGGGGGTCCACGTCTTGGTGGCATCATTCCAGATGCCACTCGGCTCGAGGGTGGGCGCATCGGACCGTTACTCATACCTCCTCGAGGAGGAGCTGAAGACATTCGCGGTGGGGGTTGAGCCAATACGGGTGCAAGTGGGGGTGAATCACCCGCCCGGGGACGGGTTAGATTTGTGGTATTGATATGATGCATCATTGCGTAGATAGTCTCGATGCGGGGAGCTCGGACACCTAGCTGTGTCGCCAATTTCACCGGGGAACCCAGATACGTTTCGATCTCCATGGGGCGCCGAGCCTGGAAGTCTTGATACATCGTGTTTGGAGCTTCGATAGTGGTCATCGCCTCGATCGTTTTCTGGGTGAAATCACTTGAAAAGGAGCAGCCATGGGCCTTCGCAAGGTCGATCAATTCCTCAATAATATCCGTCACCAACTGACGTACTCCGACCTTTTCTAGCACCTGCTTGTGGCTCGCAGTATCAAACATCACACTAGTCGGGAAAAATGCTATGGGCCTGTGACAAAACATAATCAGCAACAGTCGTCCAGTAGCGAAAACAGAGGCCTACCCTATCATGCGTTCAAATTGTTCTTGTCTGATATTCTTCGCTACTTTGCAGTCAACCTGGCCCGAGGCTAGGGTCATAGCCAAGGCGGCAGCCATATCATTCTGAATCTCGATGGGAATGCCAGAGTGACTACTCGTAGAACCAACCCAAATTTCTGACGAGTTTAGATGCTCAAACTCACTCGCACCAATCTGAGAAATTTCCACGCCCGAAACGAGCGACAGGACCACATTTGTCGGAAAACGTTGCTCCAAGTGAGATTCTACACCCAGTGTATTTGATGTATTCACCAAAATGCATGTGTGTTGGGGAGTCACAACGGATTCGATTACTGCTGCTAAGTCGTAAACATCAGGAAGTGCCTTAACGCACAGGATGACATAGTCGTAAGCATTCTCACGAGAAGCGGCTTCTTCGGGGGTTCGGACGACTGGCAGACACACTTATAATCAGCGATTTGATCTGATGAAAATGCGGAAGGAATACGCTTACCATGCCGGGGTTTGAATCGTTCATTTCCAAATGCTTTTGACCTAAATCCCAAGGTGTTAGGATGCGGGGTTGTAAAGCGATGTGTTGGGAATGGGCTGGATTAACTGGCATACTTAAAAGACACTCCGTATTGAGCAACAGACTCAAACCCAGATTTCCACACAAGTGTAACATCGCAAGATGTGGTTGCTTGAAGTCTCCAAGAGAGGAAAGCAGAAATAGCATTGCTGCCAACTATACACGCTCGTGTTAGACGACGCAACATTCTCGGAGCTTCCGGATGTGCTAGGATGGGCCCCATCTGATTGATAGGCTGGTTGGGGGGGAACAGATTTAAGGACCAGGAATCGAAGTAATTCAAAATCCCCACAAGAAACAAACTCACCTGATAAAATGCGCAGGCGCGGTGGAGGAGCCATGGTAATAGATCAAAATTGGAAGGAAGCAGCTGTTCCCGCCAGCCGGAAGCTGAGAAAACGCGATGGGCGATTTTTGGCTGAAATACGGCAATTCCAGGCCACGATCAAAGGCGCGATTGACGCTGCCTATCACGGTACAGAAAAACGCGATATGATGATCGAAGCCAGGGTGATTTCAATACGGAGGGCAAAAAAGAATACAGACAAGGAAGAAAAAAAGGCGGAAAGATAGCGAAGGTAAGGGGAATCACGCAGGGACAAAAAATAGGAAGGAGAGAAATGTACCGAACGAAATGAGGAGGAGATGGTCGTGAAAGAAGGAGAGGTTGAAAAGGGATGGTGGAGGAAGACGATTGATGGTTGATGGATGATGGAGATGAAAGTAAGAAAGGCAGTCAGCTTCAGGCGGAAAGGCAGCCCGAAAAGAGCTTACGGAGCCGTGCGTATCTATTTTTCTTTCTTTTTTTTGGAGTTCTCCCTCTTCTTTTTTTTGCAGGAGGTGCTGTTTGTCCAAGCCTCTAACGGTCGTGGATCCCCCGCCAGAGCTCGATCCGGAAACGGAGGTAGGGAGACGGGCGATAACTGTCAACGGAGAGGGGAAGACGGGCTGCAAGCGAAACAGAAGGAAAGGCTTTGAGATTAAAAGAAGTCATCAAGAAACGAGAAGAATGTTGCTTGCCCCAAAAAATCGAGACGGATATGTAAACGGGAAATTTGAGGAACTGGTCGGAAAGGGAAATTTTCAAAAAAAAAAGAAAAAAAAATTTTAACAAAATAATAAGAAAAGAAACAGATAATTTTTTGTTAATCAAAAAGTAAAAAATGTTTTCTTAATGTCGTTGGTTTTGCTGCCAGTATTATTTTATCTTTTTCTCTTTTTTTCTCTCTTTTTCTAAATAATACAGATCCTTTTATTACTACTACTATTAGTATGAGAATGATGTTATTAACTATTGTTATTTATTCCTCTTCGTACCAGAGAAACTGCCAGATAGAAATCAAGGATTTCAACCAAATAGTTGTAGTTATGCTCATTATTTTGATTAAATTACTACCGCCACTTATTTGTATTAGAACTGTGACTTTCATCCTGCTAACCCTCATAGCCTTTTGGTCATCCATCTGTACGAGCCAATTGGGAAAACATTAACTCCCAAAAGCAGTTTCTCCTGGTACAATCACTACCTACTTACCTACTAGTACTTAGTATAGTATGATCTTTCCCCGTTTTTCAGTACTTGGTAATCCCCGAACTCCTCTTTTGAGCCCGAATTCTGCATCCAGAGCCATTTTCCTCCTATCTTTTACGTTGTAGACAGAGAGGCAGGTCGTAGTAAGCTTCCTTGCAAGGAACACAATTTGCGTATTCTCCTCAATAATATTAATAATGTGGACTCATCAAAATGAATCATCCTGATGATTAGGTGGATGGATTGATGAGACACGACAGCTAACCCACCCAGCGTGGTCGAGCCAACCATGATGTGGCCAGGCCAAATCGACCGCTGTTGCATGTCCGTCACTGGGAACCCACCCCCCAAAACCCACTTCGTCTGAGGTCGAGATCAGGGCCACTCTAACAAGAATCGGTCGGAGCCGGGAAGAGTGGCCGACCTGCACAAATAGTAATATACTCATAAAAACGATCCATTAAACTAGTGATCGTGAATCTCGATTCCGCATTTATAGCAGTGGTTCGTGCTGTCTACATATTTAAACCAGCTTCCCAATGACTAGCTGGTTGTGGTAATTGACCAGAACACCCATGACGACCAAACCTCTGGGAGAAAGAATCTATATTCAAATCCATTATTATCAATTATTATCCCTCCCACCCCTCATGACCAATATATACCCAAGTACAACTGACATCGAACCCTTTTACCGCTTGTCAAGGTCTACCTTCACAGATTTGAAACCCGTCATATAGGAGAGATGCTTCAAGTTGGTTGCCGTGTGGAAGCCGAACAATGACACCCATTGTCAAAATACCTAGTTGGTCGTAGCTTCCTTGACAAAAAATAAAAGAAAAAAAAGCGGAAAATAACCATTGGTGTTACCCCTATACAACGTTGAGCCCTATCATGTCAGTGCTTTTTGCAAACCAGCCTGCGATGACGAGGTAGGTGCCTGATGCTAAGATTGGAAGCACGAAGAGTGGGTTGTACAAGCTATGCAGGATGCATGATATTTATTGCCTTTTTTTTTATTCTCTCCTCTTCAACGAACAATCATCAGCAACAAATCAAGATCAAGAAACTAACTTTTAACCCGATGAGCCTTATCTAAGCATTGAGGTATTTGATGTCTACTACTAGGCAGTCAGGTACTATTTATTTTCTGATTAATATATACTGATACCCAGGGAGAAAAAAGACCCCAGAAGAAGGGGGAGGCAGTGTTATTCATCCTGGCATGCCAGAGGCTCCTCTGGAGTAAGGATCGGCGGCTTTAACAAGGGACGGCCAATGCTGTTTGCAGATATCGATTGCATCCGGGATACCCTTGGGCCCCATCCATGCAGGTCTGGAGCTATGGGAGCCGCCCGAATCGCGCTGGATGGTCAGGTTCGACTCACAAATTATTACTATCGCCGTTCCGTTGTTTGACAAAGCACTGTCCTTAGTCTGAGATGTGTTGCACCATTGTTGCCACTTGAAGCATCAGTTGACATTGATATACTTGCAGGTTGAGGATCGGGTGAATTACCATCATTCTTGCAGGGTTGAAACCCAGGCGCAAGATTGAAATAGAAATAAAAAATAAAAATAACAGTGGGTTACTTTATCTTTAATATATCTGGTGTTTCAAATCCCTGAGGGTGGCTGATGCCGTTTGACATATATTGATAAATAAACGCGGTGGGAAAATGTGTCCACCTCAGACAGGAACCGATCAATAATAACAAGGCAGTAGTGGGAGGTTATTTTCTATTTCATGAGTCGAGGAGATTGGTTAGCTTGAAGCTCAGTTCCTCCCAACACCCAATAAGATGACCTCCAAATAGTTGGAAGCCGAGGGCACCGCCTGATACATAGTGAGAACAAAGATACTGTACCTATTTACGCTTCAAGCTCCTTATATCTACGCCCCTCCACGCAAACCCAGCGGGAAATAAAATCATACGACCCTCAAGCGAAGGGAAAATTGAGCAATGGAAGGTGCATCAAGTCGAAAATGTCCCGGGCGAGAAGAAACGATCTCAGGGAATGGACCGGAGGCAACTGAATCGGTCCAACGTCTTAGGGAGGACGATCCCGATTGTTCAAAATATCTCGGGTGGGGCAAAGGAACATAACTTGCCAGCATCTAGCCCCTCCTGTCCTGGTGATCAGCAGCAAATCATATTGCTCAATTATTAGCCTCTGTTACTATATATGGTACTTCTCTGGTGGGTCTCAGGCACTGACTGAACGAATCTTCCAAGAACGGAAAAATACTGGGTTGAAATCGCTCTTGCGCTTGATCGGTTCTTGGCCAGTGGCCACATTTTTTTCTTACCCTTTACCCTTCTCCCCTGTCCGACTAATCAATAGTTGCAGATGTTGGTTGCAGATAACTTTCTTTTTTTCTCCTTTTTGTTTTCATAATCCTTCAGATTATTAAGTAATTTTATGCAAATTTTCTTTCATACCAAAGCGATTTATACGTCTCAACTGGCTTTCAGTAACCCCATCTCAAACCTTTGAAAAGCCGAGCATGCTTCGCAAATCTCCGAGTATCCCTTTGTTGGCAATTCTGCCATTGACGTCAATATGACTTAAGTGTAGAGCAGTGTATCAGCGTTCAGTATGAATAAACCTGCTTTGACTGGTGTCCAAAGCGTGGACTTGGCAAATCAAATCGCAAAATGATTAATATCCCCCGCGGTGATCGCCCAGACGCCAGCGGCCGGCTATTTGGGGTTCCAAGAGAATCGTGAAATCCCTCCAGCAGAGGTTGGACTTGACGTGCATGCCTGGGGAAAGCTTCAAGTTCTCATAGTTAATAGGTAGAGGATATTATTAAGGTCCTTCTCAGAAATGGACAATGCATTCCAATGGGGTCCTCAGTCGGAAGTTGATTGTTCCTGAATACTGGCAACAACGGGCTGGACTTGGCAGGTTGAGGTATTCTTGTGTGGAACACAGGAGCATTTTCTTAGTTTCTTTTAGCTCGAGGAAACAAGAAACATCCTCCATACACTGGGAGACACACAAATAACATCCCCACTATGTTTTACCAACTCTTCGACAAAAACCAACAACAACTCAGGGTTCTTTCCCACTGTGGCAAACATATGAAGCTTGGAAACTTGGAAAGCCAATCTGTTTACCTTGGGGTTAAGAAGATCACCATGTTTTTAACCTGAAAAGCCCAAACCCCCTGAACGCGCGCGCTTTCATCAAAGTGACTGGCTGGACAGCAATGGCACACCAACGATCGAGCTGCCTTCTCAATTTTTAGTCTGTGAAATGTGATTGCCTTGATGCACATCCCCTGCTCTTTGCACTAATCAACCTAAAATCCTCACTACTACTGATATGGTATGGGGTACGGACTTCTCCGTATTCATCATCACAGAATCACAATTTTCGTCTCCGCTTAGTCTCTGAGCGGCGTCCCTGATTTGTGACGAGGGCGGTTGTTTCCTGGAAGTCGAATCCCAAAAATTCTGTCAATCAGATACAAGGACACGTTCCTGAAGAATTTTTAGCCTCGAATTATACTCGGTCGGCTGATATGCTGAGGTTTGCAGCCATGATCAGCGCCAGTAAACCCCAGATCTGCTCGTGTTGATGTTGCTTCCGTTGCCTTCAATGAACTATCTACTTTTCTATTTGATCCTAAAATGTGGCTTGTTCGGTTCGATCCTATCGCCATGCAAATCGTCAGGCACGAGGGGAAAGCAATTGCACGCATTGTTTCCACCTCTTGTCTAATCTCCGAACCCATTTCACCAACTAAGGCTGAAGGGATTGTCATCAATCAAACACCAACCGAAACAGGCTCCCCTCCACCCATAGAGATATCTAGAGTAAACTGGTTTCTTCCGCCATTCCTTACTGCTTGGCTCCCTCTCTATTGTTTGCCAGTCATAATACCATGGAAAGGACGGGTAGCGCTCTGGATGAGTCCCAGCCGACCTCCATTGTCCTTTGCAGGGTGTTGTAAATTGTAAATCCCGTAAGAGAACAGGGTTACTAGTCAATGTATTCACGAACTTATCCAGCACGAACCTTTCTCCTTGTAGTCAACAACGAGGTTCGAGGTGACTATGCATCGATCCTTCTGGACTTTGGACTGTTCATAGGGAAGATGCTGGTAAAATTATGCGATCCCCCGATCTAGAGTGCTCGTTCGCATGTATTTATCACATCTCATCTACAACTGCCTCAGTGGCTTGCTTCCGTAATGCCCACAAGTACATAACTATAACTATTCGCTGTAGAATTTACCCAGACCTTGTTCTCAGCGTATTCTTTTCCGTCAACCCAGACCAATAATCCACACAAACGCAAGAATTTTGCGCTTTGCGTTGGGCTTACCCAAAAATACGTGCTGAGCCAGGCTCGCCGTCCAGCATTTTGGCTGTGATGCATTTCCACATGTCCCTCAAGTCATGCACCACAGCTTTCTCATACGGGCTAAATATTGTTAGGAAAATACCCCGTACTAATACTAATACTTGGTTTATTAAAGTATAATAGGCCCCCCAAAATTAGCAAGTGACTACGATGAAATTCAAGATAAGGTGGACCACAGCACGATCGATCAACCATAGGACGCCGCTGATTACGGAGGATGGAGGAGGGAGGTTTCCGGGAAGTTTGAATTTTCGACATCTACCGATCAAGTATATCGCCAGTTCACTTTTCATTCAAGATGTCTCTGATCATTTCCCACATGCCAACCAGTGCTTCACTCGAAGCAACAAGACACAGTACATCCGAACCGTCACGCCAAAAGAGAAAATAAGATAAGAAAAAAACATCGGTGTAATAAGTTTGGAGAAAAAAAGTCAAGATCACAAGATATAGACTTCTTGAAACAGTGGGGTAATCATGACATACTAACTTATGCCATGTAGGTACTGGAGTCGACGCCACCTTCGGGATATTCGCTGTAAGCAAAATATGTTAGTTCCTGCTCCTAAAGATATGTGTGGAGATTATACGTACGGAAGAGCGACTTCAAATCGCTTCTCAATGTCCTTGAGAACCTGCTCATCTTCTGGGCTGCTAACGAAGGAGATGGAGAGACCCTTGGTACCAAAACGACCAGCGCGACCGACTCGATGAAGATATGAATCGGCATCTGCGGGCAAATCGTAGTTGATTGCAAGGTTGATCCGCTCAATATCAATACCACGTCCAAAGACATCGGTCGCGACACAAATACGCTTGTTGAACTCCTTGAATTCTTTGTAACGTTTGATACTATATTCTGGTGTTAGTAAGATGGCAGAGAAAAAGGTTTAAGACAAACTTACCGTTCTTCCTGGCTCACACCGGAATGGACCGCAATACTAGGGAAGTTACATTCGCGGAGAAGCTTATCAAGTTCATTTGCACGGACTGTGCTCTTCACAAAGATAATGACTTGATTGAACTCCAGACTATCCAAGAGCTCATTCAACTTCCGGTTCTTTTCCGACTCGTCGAGTTTGATGTAGTACTGCTGCAAGCCGTGAAGGGTAAGCTTAGTGTCGTCGTCAACATAAACCTCCAGTGGGTTTCTCATGAACTTCTTGCAAATAGGTCGAACTTCCTGAGAGAGAGTTGCACTAAACATCATAACCTGCTTATCGGCGGGAGTGGCGCGGAAAATCTCCTGAACGTCACGACGCATGTCTATATAATGCAAAATAAGTACCCGGACTCGTAAGGTATCCATTAACAAAACTTACCAATCTGGTCAAGCATCTTGTCACACTCATCAAGAACGAAGGCTTTGACGTTGCGCAAAGAAAGTTTCTTGTCTCGAACCAAAGCGTTTAGTCGCCCCGGCGTGCCGACGACAATGTTGGGGTATGTATCCTTGTTTGACAACACTTCGACATCTTTCTGAATAGAAGTACCTCCGTAAAAGACGGCAGTCTTCACGTCGGGAAGGTACTTGCTGAAACGGGCATATTCGTTCTTAATTTGGTATGCTAGCTCACGGGTGTGGCACATAACCAGGACCGAACACTCCCCAGGAACAGGCTCCAGTTGGTGAAGGGTAGTTAATACGAAAACAGCCGTCTTTCCGAGACCAGACTTTGCCTGGCACAAAACGTCGACGTTGAGAATAGCAGTCGGAATGCAGACTTGCTGGACTGTGGTGAGGCGGAACGGTATGTTAGATTTGTATTCGATCCATAGAACTTGAAAAAGAAAAGACAATCCGTGTCCCAGAGTCCGTCCATCCCCCGAGTGATCGACTGATGTATGAAATAGCAGGCTTTAACTTTTTCACCTGATATGATAAAGTGGAAGCTAGCAAACGTCCAACGTGTTGATTCAGCTCCAAGAATAGAGACTGATATATCAAGGGCTCTCTGCAGGCGGCAAGAAGACGCTTTCCGTTCCGGAAACTATACCATAACGGGCCGTGTTTTTGGAAGCACACCATTGTTCACCCATAATTACTACGGGTGAAACATGGGGATATTGGGCAAATACAGTTTTTGCCGTAGTTCACTGAAGCAATCATGCAACAGAAGACAGAGGCTGCAGGAGCACTTTCCAAACAACGCTATTTATCTTGTGACATCCAGAACAGACATCCTCATGCCGCCCGCAGACTTGGAACGAAACAGATGACTAGATTCGGCATATTTTCCCCGCGGAGATGGACGGACGTTGAAACATGGAGCAATGGAGGGAGAATATTTGGGAAAGAATATGTGAGACTAACCCTCCGAAGGATGTTCGAAACCGCAATCGGTGATAGCACGTAAAAGTTCTCCTTTGAGCAAAAAGTCGCGAAAACCGGTCGAGTGAATACCGACATAACTTCCCTTCTTATCTGGACGGCCACCGCTCACTGTCAGATCGCCCTTTTTGGCCGCAGCACCATTCGAGGATGGGGCAGCAGTGGTAGCTGCAGCATCAGTGGTCTGAAGCTCCTCATCGGAGTAGTCAATGAGATCCTCCTCATGAGACATTTTGATAAATATTCGTGCGACAAGACGGAATCAGGATAAATCTCTGGTTGCTGCAACGCGCGTTGGCCCCAAGAAAGGAAAGCTTGAGATTTCTGGTTTTGAAACGTGAGAGTGTAAACTAGGGTTAGGGGACGAAAATAAATCCGGCAAGTAATGCGAAGCCCGTTTTCTAGATAATGCGGGATGAATTGGGACGCGGACGTCTGGAATGGTGCAGGAGTGAGATGGAAAAGACAAAAAGATGAGTGAGTGTCGCGAGGGATGAAAGAGGCGTTCAGCAGGTTATTATCACGTGATATCATTAGTCATCATCCAAGGTTGGTTAGTTAGTTGATTAGGTTTGGTCGTGATGTTGCACTACCTGGAGATCTTGTTCACTCTCCCAAAGCTTTTTTCCGTTTTTTCCCACGAGATTAACCAGTATTGATTGGCGCAATGCCTAAGGCGCCTAAGGCAAAAGGGAAAAAGCCTCCTAGCGGTGGACACAACAGCCATATTCGTGCGCGCCTGGGCTTCTTATATCATGCAGCTACATATCTCCAATCAGTCTCAACAAAAGCTAATACCAGCAATGTTCATGACATTGCAAGGAGTGGAAGCCCTGATATGATTTCAGACCCACGACACAGAGTGCCACATGTTAATCTTGATGCTACTCGTGAAAAATGCTCGCCGCATGGCTTGGTTGCCGAATCATCTGCAATACACCTCTCTCAACTTTCGCGTGGTTACATTTCCCAAATGCGTGGTGTATCCTTGAAGTGTCAGCTTCGGCTGCCAATCGAGCAGAAAAGATCATTTTGCAAGCGCTGTGATACTCCTTTGATTCCCGGTACCAATTGTACCCAGGGGATCCGAAACACAAGTAAAGGATCGAAGAAGCCTTGGGCTAATGTGCAAATTGTTCGCTGCACTACTTGCGGAACAGAGAAACATTTCCCACAAACCGAAAAGCGCAGCAAAAAGCTTTCAGGGCGCCGAAAAGATGAGAGGAGTCAGCAACAAGAATTATCGGTAGTACCTTGATTTCAACCTTCAGCGCTCATGGTATCCCTGTGAAACTTTGACTATCCCTTTCCGGCGCGATTATTCATCTGCGGTGCGCCGCAAACCCCAATCTTCCTAAGTCTCCTATTTCACTCAACTCTCCCTTGATGGCATTCCATGGGATCAGGCACCGCTAAGAGCTAGGCCGTCCCGCTAGGTTAGAGGAATGACTAGAAAGTCTGCACATAATCCAGCGTGGTTCTTACTGGCGGGGTGAATGACGGGGTTTCCTACTACAACTAAAGACAAATACCAACAAGCTCGATTTTACACTCGAACTTACCCAACACGACATATGAAAAAAGGCCTTTAAATTCATACCATCTCCACCTATGGCCATGTAAGCATGCGCGTATGGGTTAAGGGTCGCCGAATGTATGAGCAAAGAACCGCCAGAGTGGAATGATATTGCGGATTAAACTAATTGAAAGACCAATATAAATTTTTATGCGATGGAATTCGCTATGGGGGAAAAAAAATAAACCTCCGGTGCCGCCAAAAATATAGCACAACTCCTGTGTGATTAACGTGATTAGACTCCAATCCTGCTGGTTCTCATTCCAGAACGTAGTTTTCCAGGAGCCAGAATAGCCGTGAGGCAAGTATCCCAATCTTTAAACAACAATCCTCCCCAAGTTCTGCGATGGAAAACAATAAGAGCGAAAGTAAAAAAAAAAAAAAAATATGAGAAACCCTCAATCAATAGTCACATTTCAAAAAATTAAATCAAGCATATAGAACGAAATGATTGCGACGCAGAGTTGTACTAACACAAAGTCCGTGGGGACAAGTATGGTATATAGGTACGCGAGTGTCCGGTTCTTCAGAGCAAAGTTCTCGTTTTTTCTTTTTTTGGTTCATTTTCAGAATTTGGGTTGTCATGGTCATCATTGGATATAAATCGTCCCTGCATATTCATGTCGAAAGTTTCAAGAAGGGTTATGGGGAGAGCAAAAAATAAAAGAAAATGATAACAATCGGATGTGTGGCCGGCAAGAAAACAGTGAGCTCGCAGTTCGGGCGCCACCAGGGCAGTAAATAGTCGGGATGGAGGAAATATAGTATAAGTAGAAGAATAGGGTGTTTGAGGAGAATGAGGGAATATGACTCAATGAGGTGATATCTTTCGGTGAAGCATAGGTAGGAGGACGAAACTAGGACTGCGTATTAACGACGTCGGCGAGCGGCTTGATCAAGACGTTGGTCTAGGCCTTCTATTCGGCCACGGTAGGCTTTCACAATCTCTCTAATGTGTCCAATTTTCGCAAGTTCATTTTCCAGATCATCAATTGAGGCCAATATGGAACGGGTTCGTGCAATTTCGGCGTCGGCGTTCATAATGACATTTCCTGCGCGATCACAACTATTTTGGATGGAGAGCTGCATTTGCTCTTCCAGCTATTGGTTGTCAGAATCACACCCATAAAATATATATCCGGCGTCCTCGTTCCCGGTTGTCTAAAAAGGAATGAGGAAGGAAGGGGAAACAAATGTGTTATATACATTGGCGGAATATCGATATAGTTTAAAACAGCAGAAACCAGGGACGAAGAAATACGAAAATACATAATTCAGGACCAAGATAACTCACATATTCTATGCGACTTGAAATTTGATGTTGCAGCCCATCTAACTGATGTGAAAGGGCCCGAAGGCTCATAGGATCGAGGAGCAAACGGCCGTGACTGCTGGCGGCACTGGCCGCGCGCGAACTGGAGTTGCTGGTACGTCCGGTTCCTCTGCCTCTGGAAATCCCATTGCCAGTATGGCCACCCTGAAGAGCAATTTGTTGCTGCTGCCGAAGGATTTGGATCTCGGAGGACGTGAGGCCAAGCGAGGTGTCCGGTATCGAGGCTGTTACGGACATTTGGCCCCGGTAGAGACATGCTCCTACCGCGACAAGAGGGTCTATGAAGCGCCGGTCGATCTCGATGTATAGAGATTGAAGGGACCGAAGTTCATGATGATTTATAACCAAAGCAAATAGAAAAGGAGGGCGTGTGGGAATAGTGGAGATGGAGAGGCGGAGAAGTGGAGAGAGGAGAGGAAATAGGGTAGGGAGAATAAGAGGGAGGGGAAACCCAGAAAGTGGCACAAAAACCAAGCAGACTTCAAAACCAGCGAGAGGCTTTCCTTCTCAAAAAGTGGAAGAAAAATCCCCTGTCGCGATTAAGGTATCATTGGGAAAGAGGAAGGAGAGACGGAGGTCAGTTGTCGGAGAGGGGATGGGGGTTGATGGGACGATGAGGAAACAAACGGATTGGATGGCGGCAAGGAAAAAGAAAATAAAAATGCAGAAAATTGGCAAAAGCAAAAAAAAAGCAACCGCGGCGACTCTTTCTCGTGAATCGGTCGGGGTTACACTGTCAGAGAGGATAGAATCGGCCAAAATTTCCCCTTGACAAATAAAGGAGGGGAGAGAATTAATGCGACAATTAAATATGAGGCGCTTCAGGGATGGTGATGGTAGACCTCAAACAAAACAAGCTTGAAAGAGGTCGCGGAGGAGACGGGGGGAGAAACTCAGGACGCAGGAAGACTTTGGAAAAAGAAATGAGAGAGAGGAGGAGATGAAGAGATGGATGCAGGACAATAATAAAAATAAGATTGGAGGTGTTGAGTTGATATGTGCGAAAGAGCCCTTCCATCCAACTCCGTAGAACCGGATGATTTGATATCATGTACAATGATGATCACTCCTCCTTCCCCCCACACCCACGCCTCAACAGCGAGACTCGACCACCCTATGGAAAAAAAATTCCATGTCCTCTTCTCAAGGCCAAAATAAATCCCCATAACCGACTCTCGGCTGGGTCATTCTGCTTCTCTGTTTGGCTAGACTCGCCCAATGATCCACCGCCTTTTCCGGGTCCTCATCACCTTCACGCTGTACTTCCAGTTTCTCCTCATCCATTGACCCCAGCTCTTTACGAATTCCTCCAACATCGAAATTCTTCTCACCGAATCGACTACACCTAATTTATTTATTCTCCTCCAATCACCTAAAGAGTTAAACCCCCGGATTTGCCGCTTCTGACGCTTCACCAACCATCTCTCTCCGTCAGCAGCTGGCGCTGTCAATCTTTCGCGTATCTCCAGAATCAGTCCCACGACCTAAACTTCCGCTGCCCAACTTGTGAGGCTAGAGCCCTGCACCTGTGTCCTCATTCTTTTATTGGACCTGAGGAAGCCCCACGCCCGGGGAGGATCAATCCGACAGTGGGCTTTTTTTTCTTTGCCTGCAGCTTACCTTACTCTTAGCCTGTGAGCTTTCTCCAATCCCCCACCAGGTGGTCTTAGTTTGCTGCAGGAATCTTTGGGTTCCCCCGCTACGCCTCTGAAGTCGTCCCAGGAAACAAGATACGAATGATCTTGACTGACGCCATACTTAGGTGGTTCAATAGGTTGATGCGAATAATCAGTCAACGTCTAAACCCCGTCCTTTCGTCGGCTGAATCCTTTCCTGACTAGCTGAACCTTGTCACATTCCTTCTCGGGCCTACGTCTCGCGTTTTTTCAGTGCCAATTGAAAACCTACCGGCGAAAAGACAGTAAACCACGAGGGGTTGAAAAGCACAATGCCAAAAGATAAAGAACGCTCCGTGAACCCTGCTGCAGCGCAGCGGAAGCTGGAAAAGCAGAAGAATCTCAAAAAGGGCAAGGCGGAGGCGCTAGCACGGCGAAATGAAAAACTAGCCCGTCGCAATCCGGAGCGCATCCAGCGGCAGATCAACGATTTAAAAGAAATGGAGCAGTCGGGCCAAGGCTTACGGCCACGTGAGAAAGAGATTTTGGAAGCTTTGGAACGGGATCTACGGGCCGTGCAGAAGGCTCGGGAAGCTCTAGGTGACAGGGCCCCCAAATTCGAGAGCTCCCAGAACAGACAGGGGACCACTCATATCCACCGCCCGGGACGCGGGGATGGGAGAGTACTGGGGAAACGGAGAAGAGAGGGGCACCGGGATATCGGAGAACCAGATATCGATAGCAGCGAGACAGATGAGGAGGTCAAGAGGATACCTATGCCGCGGGATACGCCTCCACCTATCCCGCGCAAGTACACAGGAAGAAACCAGACGGATGAAAAGGAACAGAACCGCGCCGATTCTCAGGGCCCCCATCCTCTTCCGACCAGACCAGGGACGGAGGTAAAGACTGTTTACGAAGCCAAACCAGAAATCCGGGATCTACGACAAGAAGCAATCAACAAATTTGTCCCCGCAGCAGTCAGAGCCAAGCAGGATGCAATACGAGGCCAAGGTAAGCTATTGGAACCGGAAGAATTGGAAAGTCTCGAACAAGCAGGGTACAACGCAGGCCCTACGGAGGCGAGGGAAAGCTGGACGGCAAATCGGTCTGGCGCTGCTGCCGACGATAACCCAGAAATGTTATTAGAGGAAGAACGACGATTTAGCCAGGAGCTCAAAACTGTCCAAATCGAGGAAGTCGAGGACGAAGATGCCTGATACAGGCCAAGCCCTCCTACCGTAATAATAATAAATGACAAAATAATGATAATGACAGTCGTCGAGATTCCTAAATTGGAAACTGTCGCGGAAAACCGGTATATATTCGGCCCAAATATAAATCTGATACCATTGATCCAGTTGCGATTCAAATCCAACCCAATACTGCCCCGATCATGTGGCCCTTTCCTGTTTTCTTCCTCGACTCTCCATCTCCCCCCTTTCCCCTCCCCCATTCTTTTCTTTTTCTAGAAGGAACCTCCAGAGCAGGGCCAAGCGGAATACCCGTTGCTACATATTCGTGTCATCCTACCCCAATGTTCGGTGTACCACCTTTTCTCTTGATATGATAGTCGTGCAGGTAAGCTTTCCCTCCCCATGTCTTTTCTTTATGCATTTTCAATACATGCAGAAAAAAAAGGGGAGTTTGATTCCCCCATTTTCTGTTTCTCGAACATGAGCCACGATGATTACGTATTTTGAGTTGATTCCATCGGGAAGTCCCCCATTCACCCAACCCCCCCAAAAAGGAAAAAAAAGACAATACTACAAGGTTCAAGGTCCATAGGCCACATGCCCCAACTCAATCGTTCGGACCGACTCGGTAGCGCTAGTATTAAAACCTCAAGTATTGTGTTCAACTTGGAAAAAGCATAAGGTTAGCCCTGTTCCGCTTGTGCAGGTACGACGTCATGGGATGTATGAAGAACACCCTTGCCCAGTGCACACCCAGCGCCGGGGGATATTTCGCCCCTCGGATAATCTTAGGTCGTATTCAGCATAAAAAGCCGCAGCGAGGATAACAATGTAACGTCGAGAAATTTAACTTGACTGGACTTGACTGTTGCTGACTCGGGGACATAAACCTGATGACACTCTTTGGGATTTGTCTCTGGGTGTATACCGGACCATGCTATAAGGAGTTTATATCGGACGTCCTAACCTGTTTGGGAGATTTCATGTCAATTCTGATACACTCCACGAATCGCATGATCAGGTGGGGATCGTGTCATAGGTAGGAAACCTTTGGGATGGGAACTGATAAAGTTTTAAAATTCCGTGGCTAAATGGAATAAAATATCGAGTAAGGGTCGAGCGTTCTCGTTCATCGAGCCTGGAAGGGGAAATTTCTACTCAATATTGAGATCGAAAAAAATGGTATGTATAGGTACAAATGTGTACGTACATACATCTAGCCTTCTTAGAGACACCCCCGATCCCAAATCAATCGTACAACGCCGTCCATAAACACCAAGGAAGGGCACCAAGGAAGGGACCAAGAAATGTACAGTTCAAAAAAGAGTGGAAGAGTCGAGAAATTCTCTGACAACAACAATGCTTCCAAAGAAAATGGGGCCAAAAGGTATAAGAAGATAACTTCAACGTGCTGGATGCAGTCACGAACAATCCCAAGAAAACGGTCTAGACTCAATGTGTCAAATGCAAGTAGCTCAAAGTATTTTCTGAAAGGGTAAACAAGGGGGTTGAGGATAGTCATCACTGCGTCAAACAAAGGGAAATATAGATGGCTGGGTAAGTGTCGCGTCGCGGTGTGGTCAAATCCGGCGGAAAATCAGCGGCGCATAGAAATTTCTCATTGCTCCATGTCTTGCATGGTCTTTGGCCCTTTAAAATAATGTAGTCCACCAAACCATAACTCCAAATCACAATGTGTCAATTATTAAGCTGTACAATAAGGCGAGAAGGATCATTTGATTAAGTGCCCGTGGGTCTCTTATAGTTTTATTCACGGATCAACCGATGAAAGAAGAAACCAACAGGCTAGTATAGGAGGGCAATATTGATTATGCCATAGGGCTCCTTCGCCTCGATAGTGGCGCAGATCCCATGCACAAAATGGTCCTGGAGTGTCGCCCCTACCTCAAGTTGCGGATGACCTTTCTGCCTCGAGCTAGAAAAGGGCTCGGCATCTCATCTTTCTCTGGGTCCCACACCGCGGGTGGATCACGATCTGAAGATTTTAAAGCCACAGAGCATGCCGCGGTACGAGAGTCACTAGCACAACGTTTGACCTCGTCAATCGGACGGCCACCAGCACGTGCTTGAGCGAGCTCTACCAGCGTCCTCCCACCCATGTTGCGTTGCATCACAGCCTTGAACATTTCTTCCCCACCACCATTGGCCTTAGAAGAAACTTGCTTGGTACCACTCTTGCGGGTTGGAGAACCAGCATCAGCAGCTAGGTTGGCAGATGATGGGATTTTGGACAAGCGTCGGGGGGATCTAGATTTGCTCTCCCTTACCTGACTTTCGGGCTGAACGGTTCCCGAAACCTGGGGTAACCTGGAGGGATTTGTTGGAAAGAGAGGGGGCTGAGTGCTCAGTTTTTGCATTAAGGCAGCTGTGTTCTGCCGCAGAAGTGGACGAGCTGGAGCTTTGAAAGGATCAGGCTTGACTTTGGGTCGTGTGGGAGAGGGAAGATCGGGTGTGTCATCCTCATCGTCAGAAAATGCGAGGTTAGTTTCCCACTTTGTTCGTGGTCGCTCTGCTTCAGCAAAAATATTTTTGGCTGAATAAGTCGTTGAGGTGCGCCGCGGAGACAAAGAAAGAGATGCAATTGTGATCGGAGATGGCTCGGCCATCTGCACGTCCATTGGTGATTCAACAACAGTTTTGGAGCGACAGAATGGGGTGCGGGTTTCTTTCTTTGGTGGTCTGTTACTTCCTTTGGTTGAAGGAGACTCCATAGACAATAGGCTTATATCGGTGCTTGAAGGGTAGTCTGTGTTATCACTATTAGTGATCGAAGATTGGGAGCTTCGGCTGCTTGATCGAAGAGTAGTGTCGTCGCGGAAATTCCCATTTCTCTTCTGTTTCTCAAATTCTAGTGCCACTCTCTCCTGAACCTCACAATCAAACTTTTTGCGAAGCCTATCAAGCTCATTCTGAACTTGCCGGTCAATTTCTAACCTCGCCTTAACCTCCCATTCCCGGCGTACGGAATTCTCAAGGTCTGTTTTGATCTGATGCTTCTCTTTCTCGAGTTTGGCAAAAGCTTGCTCTACTTCCCTTGCCTTCTGTAGAGCGGCTTCCTCCCGTTTGCGAATTGATTTGCATAGATCGGTAACCTCTTTTTCTTTCCGCATCAAGCGAATTACGGGAAGGTTGACCAAAGCCGCAGTGTCGGGCCGGTGATCTGGGTTGACTCGTAGGCAGCTTGCGATAACATTCTTCAGCTCCGGAGAATAGAAGTCGGGCAAGGGGGCAAATTTGCCTTCACGGATCTTTTGAACAAGTTGAATATGTGTCCGCGCATTGAAAGGGGGCTCTCGTTGACAAAGCTCGTACATAATACAGCCAACAGCCCAAATATCCGACCGCAGGGTGTATTTTTCGGCAGCACAGATCTCGGGTGACATGTAGAAAGGAGTTCCCACATAAGTGGACGCAAAATCATGAGAGTGCATCACTTTGGAGAGGCCAAAGTCACCGAGTTTGACAGTATTGTCTGTGCCCAAAAAAATATTTTCGGGTTTGAGATCACGGTGCAAAATTGTCATTTGAGCTTGTTTCCCCTTGAGACCTGACGGCTTGGTTGCTGGGCCCAAAAAGCTTGACCCCACTTCTGTTGGATCTGTACCATAATGACAACGATACAATGCTGTCGCTAATTGTGACAGAATGCGCCATACGAATTCCTCCTCGGCGTATTTATTCGTTCTTTTCAAATTCTTGATGACCATGCTGAGGTCACCACCACCGCAGTACTCCATATACAGGTACAAGTCCTGACTGGCCTTGAGATGCTCGCGGTGGTAATAGGCGACGATGTTTGGGTGTCGAAGTGAGCTAAGGATATTGAATTCGGCCGTCAACTGCTCCCGCTCTTTTTGGGACATCTTAATGTAATTGATCTCCTTGCGGCATAGTATCTGGTTGTAGGATTCCTGGGTAAGTAGAGTCCATTATCGGGGTAGAGGAAGTTGTCCTTACAAATCCATCAGATTTTCTCTTCACCTTTCGAATAATTCCAAAAGAACCACATCCTAGACCGAGGTAATTAGCTTCGTAGGACGCCGATAGCAATTGGAAAATTGCTATAGCAAATTATTCCTACCAATCTTTTCCAGGACCTCATATTTGTCTGCCTCCGCCAGTGCGATTGCCATTGTCGCTACGGGGGAGGGAATCGACAACCAATAGCCAGGATAACGATAATGTCGGGTGAGGAGTTAAGAACGTAGGCAATAAATATCCTACTTCATTAACGGCTTGAGCGAGTATGAAAACTACCTGTTTGGTTAGTAGGTGACGAGGTTGGATAGGAGCGTAGAGCAAACTTGTAGCTTTAAAGAAGTAGGTATGCAACTGGGACCAACGCATTGGATGTTTAGAATGAGCTTGTTGCTGAGCAACGAGCGACGCCACGGCTCTTATCTTTATCAAGTAGGCGGTGAACATGGAGACAGTGGAGAAGATCATCACCAAACTGCAGAGGTTCACCCTGCTCTTATTCAGTATCTATGCCTTAATATCACAAGGATGCATCACATAATCCCGGTTGTACTTAGGATAGTATTATTGCTTTTAGATAAGTGAGATGTAAGCCCTGTATTTCTATATCATTGCAACAACCTCTCCCATTTTCAAGTCTCAGATGTTCATAATGCTGGGCGCTACACGTGATTGCCCCTTATCGATAAGGGATGGCATCATGATTAGTGATTGGCGACCACTGGCCGTTTTGGTCCCGCACTCCCACTGCCTTCTTTTTGATTCCCAAAACACCCTGCCACAAACCCCGCAAGATATCAAAAGACTTGACTGTTTCACAATGGGGGACCGGAATGTACTACGGAAGGATCAATTAGAGATTAGCTTACACAATGAGCAAAAGCTAATCAAAGAGGGGACTATAAAGGATGACAACCCGCTAGATCTGAGTGAGCCGTTTCGGGAACTTTGTGATGCATGTCGCAAAGGTGATCTTAAGGTTTGTCAAGAGAAGATTACAGAGGGGGTCAATATTAATGCGCGAGACCCGTATGACTACACTCCCTTGATTCTGGTGAGTGATTTTCAAGCTGCATGATTCTGCATTGTTTCTTGGAACCACCTGAGTCTTGGTTGAATCTGTAACTGAAACAACCTGATTCTGAAAAGGCGAGCCTCTGTGGTCATTTTGAAGTTGTTCAGCTCCTCCTGGAGTCCGGGGCTTTATGCGAACGGGACACTTTTCAGGGGGAAAGGTACTACTCCTCTTCCCCCTCCTCACCCCCTGCCCCCCTCTTTAAGGATGCGATTTTCCCTCCTCTTCATATCGTAAACAAACTTGGTTCCCCTCTGACGCTTGGTGCTCGGCAGATGTTTATATAATGCTCTGAACGATCGTATACGAAATTTATTGCTCGAATATGATTATTCAAAGTCAACTGATCCCCTTCAACCTCTTGCTGCACATATATCATCTCTTCTTGTTCGACATCAACCTAAAACGTCGGATATAACTGTGACGGCGGCAGATGAGTCTTTGCATTTGCACAAATTTATTTTGGCGGCGAGATCTCCATATTTTTGTCAAAAATTGAAAGCCACCCCCGAAACTACAACATGGAAGCTTCCAGATACCATCCCACCGCAAGCCTTTGGAACAGCTATCCGATATCTTTACTTAGGCGAGGCGCCTCGGGAATTAAGAAGCGGACCCGGGACAGGCTTCACGGAGTCAGAAGTGTTTACCGGAGTTGATAAGATTGCCAAACACCTCGAAATAGACACTCTCTTGGATAGCATAATTGACAGCGGTGATAGAAGGTTAGCCCGGCAGAGGAGGACGATGGAGATTGCGAAAGGAAGGGACCAGCTGGAGGAATGGTTTCGAGAAAACATTCTCGGAAATAAAATAGTAACGGATGCCCCCAAAGCTAGTGATATCAAATGGAGCCACACCAACCCGATTTTTGCTGATGTACTACTTCGAGCTGATGAACTCCCTGAGGATGACCACACTCGCCTCAACGGTGGACCATATGACAGTGCCGAAACTAACTTACTTCCAATCACCCCTGCAGGATTTGCAGAAACAGCAAAAACCGGGTCCAAGTCAACTCTTTTCCCCTGTCATCGGGCAATGCTTCTACGCTCCGAATTTTTCCAGACCATGTTCAACTCCCCATTTCGTGAAGCCCATGTTGGCGAGCATCTGCATATCATCCCGGTGGATTGTTCACCAGAGGTTCTGGAAATTGTCCTTTCATTTCTCTATACTGAGAGAGCAGATTTTCCGCTGGATGTGGCTGTCGATGTGTTGTTTGCTGCAGATATGTTGTTCATTGAGAAACTTAAAACAAAGGCTGCTGTCGTCATCAGCACACTTGGAAGCGGCAACCTATCACAGGCAGAGGCGGCAAGGACCCGGGGTGATGAGGAAGATAATTTGGACATCTACGCTATCATCCGAGCTGCTTGGATGACTCGAGTCCAGCGCCTGGAAGAATTCGCAGCGCGTTACCTTGCCCATCGACTTGAAGCCCACATTGATTCTCCCGAATTCGCAGAATTGATCCAAGAGTCAGCTTCTCGTATTCAAGGGCGCCAAGAAACAGATTCGATTGAATTACTAGATGATATACGATTCTACCTTGGGGAGCGCTTTAGGTTGAGGTTTGACGACGCTGGCATTGAAGAGATGATGGAGGAAGCCGGCTCAAAAGAGGAAGATGGGGGAGATATCGAGAAAGCCGCCCACGGAGTCGGGGCAATTGATCTTTCTCGAGATGATCATGCTCTAGTTACAAATGGCAGGATAACCGAGCCTCTTGTTGCAAGAGCATCAAATCAAGAGCCTGTCATCAGGACTTTAGACGGTGCGATTGCAGAGGACGAATTCACCAAGGATGCAATCGATTACCAGATTCTGATAGAGAAGCTAGACTGGATCTTGGAGAGCTTGAACTTGGATGCCTAGGGTTTTCCGGCCTTGGGAGCTTTTGTCCGGGCTAAGACTAACGATTGATGATATAATACGCGGTATATACACTCGAACAATCGCAGACGGGAATAAACGATCTATAGAGGACATTAAAAATTAACACAGCGAATACCAGTGTCAGTTGAGTTTGCGGATTGCAATCATATTTACGCTACAATGTTTATATATCTCTCGGAGTTGGACCATGAAACTCTTCCATTTCGTGCCAGACTATATAGAAGATAGAACAAATGCAATTTTTGGATACGCTTCAACCTTCGGGCGGAATAGGCGAAAGATTGAATTTAATATTTGACGCACGCTCTGGCACTTGCCCATCCTATTAAATAAGTTCTTCCTAAAAACCTAATTCTACGCAAATTTATCGCCTGAATCACTCACAATTCATTGAGAAAGGACATGGCTGGATGGAAATCGATTGATACAATGCCATCATCCCAGGGAGTGATCACAAGGAAGACAGCTCGGACCGTCTGGTTGAAACCTAAAGAGAGAAGGGTTATCCGAAGGACAATAAAATTATCCCTGAGCAATAATATCGCCTGCGCTGTTAATAACTAGGAAATTGTCACACTCCAGCATTCACCTTGACTCTTTCTTGAAGGCCCTTGGTCGAATTTCAACAAGCCTGAGCCACGGAGTCAGTGCGAGAGTTCGAGGTCGGAACACGCCTTATGTCATTTGTGTGCCTCGACAGCCTGGAAACAATCGAAATGAATGTCAAAGTCAAATCCACAGGGGCGGGGAACTTGACCGTGATTTTATCGTCATGGGGGTTTCATGGGATCCGGAAAACCCGACCCATGCTTTTGGAAACATCACAATGAGAGGGGGATGAGCGTGAGTGGACGACCAAGTTAGTTGTGTGACAAAAATCAATGTTGTGCATATTGGTGCTGATGGATGGAAGCTATACAAGGAACCTATTATTATCCCCGAGGAGCGTGGGAAAGAACAACAGCAGGGACAGACTTGCAGTGAGAAGCAGATCGGCCTGGAACCCTCCCAATTTCGGAATTCCGTTGGAGTTTGCTTATTTTTTTACTTTTCCTTTGGGTTTTTCGTGTGGAGGCAGTGGGATGGGAAGGGTGTTACGATGAGCTCACTGCGTGGGATGGCGCTGATTACGGAGTGCTTGCAAAAGGTCTGGATGCTGGAGGGTCTGCACAGCCAACCAACCACCAGCTCATCCGTTGAGGAGCAGCCACTCTGGAGGAGCTGCGCACAGCCTGAGGCGATGAGGCACACAGGTGATCAGAGAGTGCCATCCGAAAAATGGAGAAAGAAAAGAAAGAAAGAAAACAAAAAGAAGCTAAACCTGCAACCTGAAAATCAAAGCGCGAAATTCTGGTGATCACTCAGGCTGATTGGTGAGCTGGCCCTTCCTTTTCTCCTTGTGGTTTCTGGTGAGCACGGACAATCGGGCATTTCCGTGGCGGATCGCCCACGAAGCGCATGGTCTTTCTGGGTCGGGGTTTTTACTCTCCAATCAATCAGGCTGAGGAGCCAAGCGAGGGTTGATGTTGGGCGTCGACGGTGACCACCGCAACTTGGCTGGTGGGTAATCAACCGTGTTCCCCCTCGCTTTCCAACTTTATTCGAAGACATGGGATTGCCACGACAGTCAAACAAAAGACACATCTTGTCTCACACATCAATGATCGACCTTCAGCCGACACAACTTTCACTTGTTGGTCTTATTCGTTATTCGAAGCAGATCGACACAGCCATCGTCTCGATCGGGGGTGCGGGGATACCAGGCTGATTGGTGCAATATTTGCGAATTTAGAGCCGTTGGGCCATACCATAATGACTCGGAGATGATTTCATACCCTTCTCCATTTCCCATTTTCTCAACTCGGTTCTGTTCGTGTCGGATAGAAGGAACTTTTGTCGATGAGCTTCGCCTCGTCTTTCTCGCGTGGAGACAGCATCCGAGAGCCCACACTTCCTGGTGAAGGAATAGGATGAGGGGAAGCAGACTCCCTTACCTCTCCAGAGGGTTTGACTGGTGCTCTGGCACCATGACGAACAGCGAATAAACAGCGAACTAACTTATTAGGGCAGTAGCCTTTCTGTATGGTAAATCATGAGGTGGCAAACGTGGTCCATTCAATCCAGGCGTTCTCCGACGGCTGCAGAATCCCTGGCGGCTTATCACATATAGAAAAAAAAGTTATTTTATTTATTTCATTTTTTTAAAAAAGGTCACCGGCAGCGGATGATCTGTCGTCTCGCATACCCTGGCTTTGGGAGGCCTAATAGTGTCCTCGCCTGAACGCCAAATGGTCGAGGGGTGGTGTTGGCTCTTTCTTTTCTGCCCTTCACTTTTGCCAGGGGCGTGACATGGGAAAGTCTTAAGTTTGTAATGATTACTATCGTCAATATTTCTTACTCTTATTATCCCTCTCCCGACTTGAAGGCGCCATCAGGAATCGCAGTAATAAGATAGACCTTTAAGGCATGGCCCACTCACTCGGGGTTTGCAAGTCTTGGGTATGATCAGGACTGATGGGACTGACCGACCAGGTGATGTGCACTGAATGCGGGCTTTGGAGCAGCTCGAGACCTGAATGGTTTGATGATTCTATCCCAGCCACTTGGGATTCCAGGTACCATCCACGGGGCTCCGGCTTTTCCCTGCCCTCTCCTTGTTCGTCGGCCATGGGCATATAGAAACGACACCTGATATCAAACCGATCTCCAGTCTTGACCCCACTTAAGCGTGTATTCCGGATTGAAGAGCGGATGTTAGGTCCATAAGCCGGATAATGGCCTCCCTTCACCAATGACATTTGGGCTCGACCTCGAGAGGAGTAAACGAGGCAGAAATCTTGAGGGACGAGTCACCTTGAAGAAGGTTAGATCGCCTTTCAACGGCCGAGTAGTGAAACTCAGCGATCGATAAGCGAAGGGGCTAGCATGAGGGGCAAAACGGCGAGGCCACCTCAAATCGTTCACTCAACCACCATGCTTCGTATCGGTCGCAATTCGGGGCCAGTCTCGAAATCACGTTGGTTGCTGAGGTGGGGGGGGGGGGGGGGGGGGGGGGTAAATTTTTGGGTGCAACCCAACCAGACGGACACAGACAATTAATGGTTTGGTTACAATTTTTATGCAAATTGGCCTTGGAAGGCGAAGGCCCAAAAGATGTAATAACACTTATTAAAAAAAGGCGCATGTATTAAACACAAAAAAATATTAAATATTTT